>OZ020247.1:7646613-8246613 GCA_963971285.1 Astropecten irregularis
GGCAAAATGTTGGCCCGGATTCAATTAAAACCTATTGTTTGTTGTAAATAGAAATATTTGAAATTTATGTAATAGCAGCTGATATGAAAACATGTAAAAGCAGCTGAATATGAAAACGGCGATTTTTTGTGGTTTTCTGGACCTACTTTTGCAAGTACCGCACACATCGCTCATCGTGGAGCGCACGCCCTCACACCAGAATGGCGCCCATGGCAATTACAGGTTTCAGGGAGAGTTCCCCATCTTGCGCGTAGCGCTATATAATCTTTGATTTTTAGTATGTCAAGGCATCTTCATTGAAACAATATTTATAATTATGGATTTCTTCCCATGCAAGGGTGAATATACTAAAAGTCTATCCCGATTTGCACTTGATGGGATTACTGTTCTCACAGAAAAATGGTATATTCAGGCTTTCACTATGCCCTATTATGAGCCTTTATTACGTAATGGCGCTTTAGTCTATAGGGGTTTACGAAACGGAGGCTCAGGCTCAGGCTCCGGCTTTGCCATCAATATGCTGAAAATATAATTATATTTTAAAACTGAAGCTCTGTTTTCTACTTCCAAACCGCAGCCAAAAGCCTTTATTTTGACAAATGAATTCACGAAATGGAGCAGGAGTCTGAGCCTCTGTTTCGTAGACCCCTCTATGGGATTTATTTCGCTACCGCCATTTTGTGTCCTAAATGAGAATAATGAAGGGCTTGATGGGGAACCTGTAGCTTCGCCATGTGGACCAATCCCTTCATTTCGTTTTGTGGACATCAAATGGCAGCAGAGAAATAAGTCCCAACTTTCAAATGGACTCCAGCTCCATTTCATGAATCCATTCTAAATTAATGGGTATCAAAATAGAGGCATTTGGCTGCGGTTCGGAAGTAGATTCTCTGGTTTGAAAAGGAAAACAGAGCTTCGGCTTCAATGATGGAAAACCACAAAATGTATAGTTTCAGCATATGAATAACAGAGACGAAGCCGGAACCAGAGCCGGAGGCCGGGTTTGGAAAAGGGCCCTAGTCTCGAGCCTGGTTTCGCAAAGGCCCATAGAAACGTGCTATAAGCCGCAACTTACTTGCCGACGAGTGTGATGTCTGGCTGCCAGATGCTACCTGTTGGCACAAAAATTTCATTTACGCCTCCGTATTCACTAGGATCCCACTGAAGAAATTCATCTACCCAACTCTTTAGAAAGAACAAAATCATGATTTGAAAATGAAAGAAAACGAAAAGGGAAAAGTCAATGAAAAGTTTATGTGTAATATCCAAACCAGAGTACCCGTGCGTTAAACGAAAAATGAAAACCCAAAATGGCGAAAATTGAAAAAAAAAAATCGGACATGCGTATGTGCTAGCCGTGTTTTTGTCATTTTGTTTTTCTTTGTTCACATTTCAAGGACTTAAAGGTAGTATTATATTTTGGTATAACAAACCAAAACAGTAATGTTTACAGACTTACGTATGACTTTCAGGGTATGAAGATGGTGCTAGTAGAAACCTACCGTTAAATTGTTTCCGCCTGAAATGGTGTATTTATCCAGAAATTAGTAAAGCAACGACCGAAAATCTTTTTGATCTTTTAAAAGATTTTTTTTTGATAGCATTGCTGAATGAAATAACAACCACTACACTGCGACTACGAAAATCATTTTAAAGGTTATTTCACACTTGGTTGAAATGCAGATTTATGTGCACAAATATCAAGAAAGATATACAATAACAGTCATCAGCCTTCTGTGACATTTCCAGTCCTATGCGGTGTCCACTTTTTAAGAAAACACAGCAAAACGCTCACAGTATTTTCGAATCTATTCACAGGAGTTTTGATCTCCCTCAAAACAGTTTTTTGGGGTCTTTGGTCGTACTCTCTTCTGGATAAATGCAACATATCAGGCAGAATAAATTAACGGTATGTTTCTACCATCACCTAAACCCAGTAAGTTATAGGTAAATTAGTGAAGATATCTGTTCTGGTACGCTACGAAAGTATGATACTACCTTTAAACAAAATCGTAGAGGATACATAATTCTAATAAACACTCATGTCTTGTTTGGCTCGAAAAGGAACTATAATAAATAATAATAATGCACAGTTGAACGCATACAAATGCGTTTTTTCTCTGTCCAACAGCATGGATGCCTTAATCAAATCTGTGACCAGAAACTGACTTCAATAAGTGGATGATTAAAACAAAGAAAGATTGTTGCCCGACACTTACCATTCTCAAGAAGGCATTTATGGAAATCTGTTGACCTACTGCACTCTGCAAAGGAAAAGACACACAATACATCTGTGAACTGTTCGGTGCCCTCAGAAATTTGACTACCCTTTTAAATTTGTTTCAGCTACGAGGCCACAGTTTATAGATCCGACTCTGAGTCATCTACATGTATAATAATCGGGGGCATGGACATGGGGTGACTTTGTGTTACCTGTTTTGTTTTAAGAAAAAGTTGGTGTAACGTTCAAGTCCCCAATAAACAATCGTAAAACAATACATGCCCCGATCACGCCCGTATCATTGAAGTTCTATACACTATATCTATTTCAACAACGGCTTGTGATTGGACAAAACCAAAAGGGGCGGGGCTTGATGGATCTGACAGGCAGGCGACGAGATGCAGACAAACTAATGGCAAAAAAAAATTATCAATGGCAACAAGAAAAAATAACCAACAAAGAACGTCTTCTGATTTTTTTTTTACCAAGTCAATCAGTTCGTGTATTTTCAATCTGTATTCCACTCTGGTTACATCTGTGTGGATTCGAGTTGGTCTGACGTAGCCTGGTCCATACACTTCAAACAGATCATTCACCAATCGACCAACGTCTGAGCCACCAGCTCCTTTGAAGCAGACATCCTCTATTCAATGAAAAATAAATGTCATCTTTAAATATCTTCTTTATTTTTCATTGGACAGCTGATTTTGAATTCATCAATCTCCAAATTGAACACAACAGGAACATGTATGAAATTAAACTACAAGAAGACCGTCGTGATTAATACTCATTTGGTACTAGGAGTCAGTCACAAAATAGTTTATTACAAGGAATTGTTCTTGACGGTTTCTAGTCTCCCAGAAGTTCAAGAAACGTCGCATGCCTTACAGACCTTTCTTTTATTTACAAACACTGGTTGGCAGGGCATGGGCGGCCAAATGTTGCAAATCATTTCGTCTTCTTGACAGACGGCATGATCATGACTTCAACTTTTGTGTAAACTTTCCATTACCTGTACAAAATACATACCAGCATTTCTTGTGTTGTTTCCATTACATTCAGCAATATCTTATGAAACGTTGCGTACAAATTGGGTAAAATATATGGTTATTTTGTATGCCTGGCTTTGACGGCTAGCCATAGTTTCCGCCATGCTTGTTGGCAAAAACTCGGTCTGTGACGTTGCAAAAGAAAGGTCTATTAAGGATAGTCTGCCTCCCATCGGCTAATTCACAGAGGGCCCCATTCCACCTAATCCTCGGCGTAGGCCCTGGCTCAAGCTTCGGCTGCATCAATTTGTTTTCTTCAACGGAATAATACGGCAACCTGTTTCAGTTCTCACTTTAAAGGTATAATACGTAATTGGTAAAGGTCATAGAACAGCACTCACACTTTGTCTTATCTAGCATGTCCATGAAATAAAACCTGTGGAAATTTGAGCTCAATCGGACATCTGAGTCTCGAGAAAATAGCGAAAACCCAACTCAACATTTCTTATAAAACATAAAAAATGTTTTTTATCTTAATACCCCGAGATCAAAACTGTTTTCGTTTTTTTTTAAAAATAATTTCTGGATAAATACACCATTTTAGGCGGAAATATTTCCAACGGTATGTTTCTACCAGCACCATCTTCATACCCTGAAAGTCACTTATTAATCTGTGAACATTTCTGTTTGGGTATGTTACCAATCCTGTACTGTAACCTTTAAGTTGACAGAAATGAAGTTATGGAGTCGGATTCTTCGCAGAGGTTTCGGGGAGGCCCTTACTTTCATTTCGATTGTACGATAAGAAGGTTAGGGAATAAGCATAAGGTTTTTTTTTATTACCGTTCGTTCCATTGCATCGAACTGACTCGGCAGACTTGGTCATCAGCACAATGAACAGACCCACCAACAGAGTGGCCCTGCAATCAAGATTGATATGACAAATACTTCGCATTTAAAGGTTATATACTTTGTTTTTTTATCAAAGAAATACATATTCATGGGCACAAATATCAAGACAGATACAGTAAACAGTCATCTGTGAAAATTTCAGTCCAACACTGTGGACACTTTTTGAGAAAACGGTGAAAAACAGCCACAGTATTTCTTTAGTCTTTTTTCTTTTATTTTTGATCTTTTAAAAGATGAAACAGATTTTTGGTCGTTGTTTTACTAATTTCTGGATAAATACACCATTTCAGGCGGAAAAATCTTAACGGTATGTAATTTCTACCACCACCATGCATCTTCATACCCTGTAAGTTATACGTAAATCTGTGAACATTTCTGTTTTACAGTTTAATTTTTATATCATAGTTCTCGACACAAGTGTTGCGGTTTTTTTTGGGGGGGGACACCCTGTAATGTTCATTATGGATTCAGCACCGTAATTCGATGCATGGATGAGCTGCATGTACATTGTATTTTTGCACATTGTTTTCATACTTTGAAGTATACATGTAGTCTAAAATAATACGATTTTGCCAAAGCAGATGTTTTAGTCCACCAAACGTCGAAAATAACTCCATGTAAATATATAATTGTGCATTGGCAGTCACTGGAATTGGAATCATTTTCAGACTGTCAGTCAGTTAATTTATCCAGTATTCATTTTTGTTCTGCTTCTTTTTGGGAGTGGTTCTTGTTTGAACACAGTCAGCAATGTCTCTCCTATAAACCTTAATCCTTAATGAACAAACTATAAATTAGGATTTGGGATTTCTTGGAGATTACCAGTGGAAGTACTACGGTGGAATAGTCAAGTGTGTGGGTGGAAAGAGTCGAAGGCATTGTTACGTGCTGCAACTGCAGCCCAGCAGCCGATTTCACGAAACTTGGCGTAGCTTGCGCCATGGCGTAAAGTTACGCCACAAAAATCTATGATCGCATACGAATCTCGTAATCTTCGAGGCTATCTAGAGGATTGGTCCGGTCGCGAAACAAACGTTCACGACGGATCGCTCTGCGATGCTCTCGTTCTGCTAGCAACAGTAACGCCATTTTTTTTTTACTTACGCCACCTCAAGACATGGCGCAGCTTACGCAATAAAATGTGACGTAAGTAGAGGGCTTGCGCCATGGCGTAACTTTCGTGAAATGGGCGTAAGTTTGTTGCGCACACTGCGCCATAAAATGTGGCGCAAGCAGACTTACCGCAATTGCGCAAGGTTTCGCGAAATCGGCTGCTGTTGTTATTATTAAGAGGGACTGGGCAAGTGGACGATGGGCAATGAATAGGCCTATCATTCACCGTATGAGTTGATTATCTTCCTTCAGTCTGGCTTTTCATTGAAAAAGGGTAAATAATACAGAGCCTGTGTCGTCAAAGGTGCACCCCGCCTCGCCCCCTTTTTATCACGGCATAAATAGGCTGCGTGGGATGGAGTTGGACTATAGCAAAGCCGGTTGCACTAAAGGTTCTTTTTCAGACTCAAAAATATCAATGCGCCCAGATTCGGCCGCGGAAGTGCATTGACTTTTACGGGGGTGAGTAGGCCCGGACGGCTGTGCATGGTAATGGTATGAGCACAGAGTGCCTATAATTATGATTTTTGGTTATAGTTTTACGACCCAAAGCGGGGGTCTATCTTATCTTTATCATCATTTAACGTGTGAGGCCCTCCTAACCTCGAAGCATTTTATAAATTTCAGGTCATCATTTTGGCTGATGAGCAATTTGCAGTAGTGTAGGTATGGGCCCTACTGCTTGTATCTTTAATCATCTTTGAAATAAAATAATTTGGCACTGATCAGGCCATGATCATCAGTGTAAAATAATTATCCTATAGGCCTACCTGAACAATAGACTCAGTCCTTATGAGGGTTAAAGGTAGTATCATACTTTGATAACTGAAACCGAAACAGAAATCTTCACAGATTTACTTTTAACTTATTTTGCAGGGTATGAAGATGGTGCTGGTAGAAACATACATATGAATTTGTGGTGTTCACATAAGCGTATCTTGCTGCGAGCGCCCGTTTCCTGAACGAAAACAATTGTCAAACTGCCATTTTTCACCTGTTTTTCACTCATAGTTTGAGAACCGCGCGGGCAATTTTCCGGGGGCAAACTGTTTCGGAAAGGGCATTTCCTTGCCCAGAAAATGATGTCAGTTATATTTTTCTATCAATTAAAAATCCACCGTCATTTTGAGTTTCAAAATTCGAAGTATTGCTGGTTTTCCTATGCGAGCGCGCAGTTTTCGACACCCCAGACATTTTAGATCAAGTGCCGATTCTTACTGGAGTATCGAATTCTTCCGGGGCAAACAGAATCGAATAGAAGAGATCCTCGCCTTTCTTGTGATATAAAAAGCTTTTTGATTGGTTGAAAAAACCCACCGTCCTTTCTAAGATGAAAAAAAGGACCAATGACAACCATCGATCGATCTCCCATTGTTCAGCCAACTCCGACCAAGTCCCATTGCTTTACACGTGTTTCCTAATCGCTTGCTCATTTTCGTCATCTGATTTCGAGGACAGATTTCATACATTTACAGGACGTGTAAGTATTTGAAAATCTACTCAGTCTTTAAGGAAGATGTCAACGAAATATCTGTTAACTTTTTATTTCGAAAATCGATCTCTAACTAGTGGAAATTTGGATCCTAAAACACTTACGTTTTGGGCTACAAAGCCATCGGTCATGTTCATGACATTGTATGTGAGAATGGGGTCATACCATTTTAACCAGGGGGTGGGATGTGTTACATGTACTTGTTTATTGTAATTAATGATGGGCTTGGGAAACGATTGATTCTATAGTTCCTACATCATGGTTTGATCATTAATTGGTGTGGGGTTTTTTTGGTTATTAGTTTTATGTCTATGTTCAACTTAAAGAACTGTTCCCATTTTAAATCGATTATTCCTTTTCGTTTGTGTAGGTTTTCTGAGGCAGAAGCCGGCCAAAGGTGGACTATACCGTGCCATATGCCATCCACAACTGACCAGAGCTTGACGTCTGAAAATGGACATGAACGAAGGACTCAAACATACACTTTGGAACTAAAACAGTAATACATGTACATGGATAGATAAAGTTACCACAGAGTACAGAACGTCCCATGATTTGACTCTATATTATGTACGTCTTTCTTAACATATTACAATCTCCATCAAGCTAAATTTGTGGTAATCTGAGCAGATTTCAGTTCACAACAAACGTTGGAGAATATGAATGACATTGACAGAATAACAAAATGGTACTTTCAAGCCACAAATCATAGAAACCTGGAAGTATTAATTCAACTTGCAAAGAAATGAAATAGGATTGATTATCTTGCAATACCTTTTATGAAAGTAACATACCGTATTGAAGATTCTTTTTTTTTTACATTTTGCATTTTTAGGCCTACATGATTGTATACTGAGATGGATGTTGTTGAGAAGAAATAAAAGATTGAACTTTATTTGGAAACCAACATCTCTCTGATTGAAATACATGTATTTTGTTTTTAAGATGTGTGTAAATTTAATGAATGATATGCAATGACTTGTATAGTCGCTGCTTCTTATTACCCCTCGTGGTTACATAATGCTTATTGATCCCCTTGCGTGTAAATGGAACCAGCCACGTCCTATTTCATGGTCAAACGCACAGCTACACAGGGTTTGGGTTAATCCGATTAAGCCACCCTGACTCTCCACTGAAGACTGCCCATGCCAGAATTAAACCCCGATCTTAAGTGAACAAAAGTGGGGGTAACAAATTCATATGAGAGTTGAAATTATTCCGCCTGATATGGTGTATTCATCCAGAAATTAGTAAAACAACGACCGCAAATCTTTTTGCTCCTTTAAAAGATCAACAATAAAAGAGAAAAGACTTAAGAAATACTGCGGCCGTTTTTAATTGTGTTCTCAAAAAGTGGGTACAGTATGGGACTTAAATTTTCACAAATGACTGTAACTGTACGTCTTGATATTTTTTGCCCATGAATCTGTATTTCGTTGACAAAAACCAAAGTATGATATTACCTTTAACTTTGGGTCACAAACATTGGTCGTGGTATGGGGGAATCAAGCTGCAATCTTTGCCTATTCATACGTTGGATCCCCTTTGAATCACTGTCTCAAAAGGGGCACCAATAAGCCGCTTATACCTCGGTCACATTTGCTATACGGCTAGCGTACGGCGGCCGTTTGTACCCAAAATCGAGAGAAACGTGCGGCGGCCGCCGAAAATCTGCGGCGGCCTCATGGTTGCCTTACGGCACATCCCTATTTTTTACAGACCGTAGGGGTGGCCGTAGAGTTATAGCGCGGAGTTATAACTCTTTTCATTTATACGTTCGCCGTGGCAATTCGACCCGCCGTAGCCATCCCGTAGAACGGTTTTTCGGTTCCCGTACGCTCGACCCAAACTATCCGTAACACTTTGGAAACTTTGCAATGAAATGACCATCGTGAAAAATCTTGATGTGTATGGCAAACCCCTCATTATCATTAGTATGCTGCGGGCGCTTTGCAGCAAGCTTGCGTCTTCCATTTTGTCAACGGCCGCCGCATGGTCACCCTAAGGCGACCGTGCGTCATCACTTCAAAGGACATACGGCAGCCACAGGTTTCTTCTCCCCATAAATTAAAAATACGCCATGCGGCAACCCTAACAATGTGACTGCTACAGTGTGTTACCGTGGAAATACTGCGGCGACCCTATAATTGTTACTGGCCGTATAGATATTTTAGAATCCACGGCGGCCGCGGCAAATGTGAGCAAATGTGACCTAGGCATTACTCTATTGCATAACTGCTTTCTCGGGCGTGGCGCTTTTCAAACACATGCACAATGGAGGCAAAGTTGTTCTTCGGGGTTAGCTCATTGCCTTGGTTTGTGTTGCATTCACGATGGTTAAAAAATGAAACATCTCAAGAATACGTGCACTGAGGATTTAGAAAAAATGCTTTTGAAATGTCATCGTGAAATTAATGTGAAAGCTGTCAGGTACAGCAACTCGGTGTTCAAATAATGACGTTCAATATTGTGGGTGTATAAACTTATTGTAAGCACTCTAGCCATAAAACCAAAGTAAATCACCGTGAGCGAGACAAGATGATTTAATGGAACGTCATTTTCCAGATGGGGGGGGGGGGGACCGAGGAGCGTAAATCTAAAAAAAAAAACAATTGACAAGTCAAAGAAATTGGCCACAATTATGTCTACATCATATCGGATCGACCTAGCGTGAAAAGCATACCACCAAGCCAACCTATATCCCATAATTTATCTTTACGCCGAAACGTTTTTTCGAGGGTACATGTATCTCCATAATTCTTGTCAGTTATAATTGTGTATACAAAAAACCTGGTAATTGTGGACAAGTGGTTCCTAAATCTATAGCAAAACAAGCATTTTTCACTGAAATACTTGAAAATTTCTTCAATTTTAAGGGCATTAATGTCTTGTACGCTACCCATATTATTTTTAGTATTTATTTGGGTAAGAAACTGGGGTTTTGTTTCACTGAAATATTGCCGAAATATGTTAATTTTAGGGTTTACAGGACCCATGCATTCATTAAGTAACAAATCTCATTCTTGAAAAGAAGAAGCTAAATAAATACTGAAAATAATATTGGTGGCGTAAAAGAACCTAACCCCGTGTTGAGGACTGTTGGAACATTTGCTGGAAGTCAAACATATCGGTTGGGAGCACTAGAAGCTATAAAAGTTGCTTTCCTTTCCTACAACTTAATAGTTTTAGAAATCACTTGCCCTTTCCTTCATAGTTATGAGAAGCACTTGTCCACAATATTATTATTAATAATAATACATGAAATAATAACAAAGGCCTACCTTTTGAGACCGATGTGACAAGCCATTTCTAAATCGCAAGCCGAGCACTCTCCTGGATACCACGGACTGCAGACCGATTCCCAAAAGCTTGTTGGTGAGTAGCTGGACCGCTGACACCCCTTTCCCGTTATCTCACAAGGCTGGCACGCAGACAGCACCGAAGAGGTTTCACGAAATTAAAAATGGACGTTCAAGACATTATACTTTGCCCACCAATGTGGCCAAATTTGCATGCACTTAGCATATGAATGATTTTGCCATAAATGTTATACCAAGGGAATATAATGGTCAATTTTTTTACACACTCAACTTGATTTGCACGTCTGTTTTCTTTGTATCGCATGTAGAAACAAAATGTTTTTAATAATAAGGAAATATTCTTCAGAAAATGAAGTGGGCCTGACAATCCTCCAAAATTTTGTACTTTTTAAGCACCCCTCGCTCAGCTTAAATGGCATCGCCCTCTTATTTCGACGTAGATGATTGGCTGGAGATTTCATGCTACGGCAACCACGATTTGCATATTCATTTTCTGAACGTCTTCCGGGGATACAAACAAATCACACGCACTGTCTGTCGTCTGTCCTTGTAGGGGTGGGGGCTTTGTGGGGAATTATCTAATGCCTTTCATAGGATCTTTGCTTTCAACCTTGAGTGAACAATTCCTCCAAAATATAACCCAGGAATTAAAAGGGGAAGGCGCGAAAACAGTTTTGATCTCGTGGTAAGATCAAAACCATTCTTTAAGTTTCGGGATCAATTCGCGAATTTCTCATGACTCAGTCCGATTGAGCTCAAATTTACTCAGGGTCATTACTCTCACGATTACTCTTTACTCTTCATTCCTGAAGATGTTCTGAATAAAGAACGAAATACCTATAATGTATATGATCAAAAATGGCTCCCCTTAGTCTTTTTGGAGTATGTATAATATTGAGTCATTACTCTCAGCATGGAGGAAGTTTTATTCCTCCATGCTCTCAGGTATAATTATAATGGATCAGACAAAGTGCGAGTTCTGCTCTATGACCTTTATCGATCAAGTATTATACCTTAAAGTATATGTGAGGTGGACCCTAGCAGGAACCTAGCCTAAACTTCCTAAACAAGTTACAAGAAAATTGTGGGTAGCCGTGTCAGTTTATCGAAATGATAAAGAAAAATAGGGTAGCACTTAATAAGAGAAAAACTATATAAGCATTCGTAGTAACAACTATACTTCATCAGACGTAAACGAATTACGTAAGACTGTCTGGGAGCGTGTCAGCCTCAGTGACCTTGCTTAGGCATAGGGGTATATAGTGATATAATTGTTAAACCACCAATACGTCTTCAAATCCTTGGGTCTGTACTCTATGCTCTATGCTAGAAGCTAGGAGTCTTCGTAAACAATCCTCTGGGGTAAAAAGGGGGAGTTATCCATCCAGCGCACACAATGTACACCCCTAGCCTTAAAGGTTACCTGTAATCGGGATGA
Source organism: Astropecten irregularis (assembly GCA_963971285.1). Classification (NCBI taxonomy): domain Eukaryota; kingdom Metazoa; phylum Echinodermata; class Asteroidea; order Paxillosida; family Astropectinidae; genus Astropecten; species Astropecten irregularis. The sequence goes on from OZ020247.1 coordinate 7,658,099, forward strand.
AAGTGCTTTCTGATTATTGCTTGCGTGCAACAGCATATTTGAGTCCTTGAGCCAGGGGCTGAAATCAGTGAAATTTCACATAAACTGGTATCATCTGGATAGAATAATTCTAATACGAGTTTTATGATGTAAACAAATTATAAAAAAGGACCAAATAATACGATGGACGGTATTAAACGGTAGTTTATGACTAGTTTTTGAAAGATTTTAAGGCGAGTTTTCAAAGATTTTTTTTTTCAAAGTTCTGATGAGAGCCTATTCCCATATGCAACAAACCAAAACATGTTTCTCACGAACGAATTCGTGTTATTTAGGGTTTTATCTGGTTATTTTCATTTACACTGTCAAACGAGCAAGCAAGTCACTAATATACTGTAAATTTGAATCAAGGTATCGACTGGCGACGTAATAAAACAATAATGAGGTAATGTACATGTATAAGAGAATGGGAAACAGTCCATGCCTCACAAAACACAAAACCAGGGTTTTCCACCACGTGTCTGCTGCCCTCTGTTGCCGATTCGGGGTACAGCACGCTAGACTGCAAATCAGTGATTATTATTAACTTTTCAGCATTTAGCAAAACCAGGGAGGAATAAAATAAAAGATTAGGCCTAAAAAAAAAATTGTTGTGTTGCCCTCAAGTGGAAAAATTTATATTTTGGGTCGGTCGGTCGATTTTTTTTTTTTTTTTGGCCGACTTTCAAACATTTAAGAATAAATACAGGGTGTATGGTCACCAGGGCTTATAAATCAACGGTCTTGGGTCGTTTTGAGGAGACACTGCTAAATCTTACATTTTCTGTCAAAAATGGTGAAGTTTTTTTCCTTTAGGACTCTGAGAAAAAAAAAAAAAATCCCGACCCAAAGTTTTGGCATTTTACGGTCGGTCGGTGAGGGCAAAAAAAATAAAAAAATTTCGGCCTTATAATAATGGACTAAACCCGGTGTGGCTGTCTCAGCTGTCTCCAGGTCTCAGCGGTCCCCCGGTCTCAGCGGTCCACCTTACCAAATTATGGTAAAATATGTCATGCCATCTCTGTGCATAGTGCGCACAACAACGGGAAAGTCGTCCGTTTTAAAGTGCCTGTTATGACCAGCTACATAAGGGGGGACAGCTGAGACCAGGAGACAGCGGAGAATTCATTTGAATTCAGAAAACAGATACAAAATGGTTTTGCAAATCATGATGGCATGAAGCCGAGCATTTGTAACCCACAAAGTTACAGCTACTTACATAGTGGAAGATCCCATTGGTGGATTATGACTGAGGCGATCACACAATTATGTAATGAGCATTTCACTTCGTGTTATAATATACGCTCTTGCTTTTATTATTTTTGTAAGACTTTTTAAATATCTTTACACTGTTACATTCCTTTTATGATCAATATTTTCATAGTTACATCATAATTATAATTACAGCATCCAAAGGCTAAGAAGGGCTAGTCATATAGCAAAGAAAAAATTAACAGGAAAAAAATCAGTGAAGTGCAGCTTAACATTGCAAGCTGGTATAAAGAAACTGGCCTTTAAAGGTAATATCATACTTTGATTTTTGTCAAAGAAACACAGATTCATAGGCAAAATTATCAAGGTAGATACAGTAACACTAATCTGCGAAGTTTTCAGTCCCATACAGTGTCCCTCGACCACAGTATTTCTTAAGTCTTTCCACCTTTATTCTTTATCTTTAAAAGATCACAAATGTTTTGGTTTGACCCTTTTCTGGATAAATACAGCATTTCAGGCAGAACAATTTTAATGATATGTTTCTACCATCACCATCTTTATACCATGAAAGTTATAGGTAAATCTGTGAAGATTTCTGTTTCGGTATGCTACCAAAGTATGATACCTACCTTTATAAAGATGCACCCTTTTAAAAAAAGCGCATAAATACACTGTATGTAAAATACCGTCAGGGCATGGGGTTCGGTGCCCACTTAAGCTCTTTCAATTCTAGATGATTGACTTTCCGATACAAGTTTGGAGGTCACTCTGCCATATGTTTTTCATACGTTTTGCTTTGTGTATACGACTAGAAAAGGCTTTGAACATTCACGCCGCATTATTTACGATAATAATGTTCAGACTTGAAGGTAATATCATACTTTTGTCAAAGAAATACAGATTCATGGGCAACAATATCAAGACAGATACAGTAACAGTTATCTGTGAAAATTTCAGTCCCATCCGTGCCCGCTATTTAAGAAATCAGTGAAAACACGCCCACGGTATTTTCAAATCTTTTCGGCACAGGAGTTATGAGATCAAAACTGTTTTGAGGGTAACTGATTTGACTCTTTTCTGGATAAATACAGCATTTCAGGCAGAGACACGTTAACAGCATCTTTCTACTATCACCATCTTTACACCCTGCAAGTAATAGGTAAATCTGTGAAGATTTTGGTTTGGTTTCCTACCAAAGTATGATACTACATTTATTAATCTCGATAGAATCTTTTATTTTGGAGTTCTTCATGTAATTCTCTCCTTTGCTTTATTTACTCGTTTGTTTTTGCTTCTTTATTCATGCATGGCTGATTGCAGAGAGACGATTAACTCGAGTTGTGAATACGGAACACACACCTGGAATCGGGAATTGGAATCTGCAATCATCTGCCTTTCTTACGTCCTTTCCTCTGGAAGGAAGATGAGGAGGAGCCAGACGCCCCTGCCCCTGCAGCTGCCTCGCCGATCACGATCTGCCCATCCTGGATCTCCTGTCTGGTGTCCTCCGGCGTGCTGCCGATCTTCTGCTGGGCGTCCAGGAAGAACATCAGGTCCCGCAGCTGGTCCCTCAGCTCATCAATTTCCTGGTTTTTGTTAAAAAACAAATGACGTCATCACGTAAATAAAAAAACCTTTGTCCAACCTGCAAAGTTGCAGAAACCACTACAAGAATATAGTGCACATCATTTTGACATTTGGAGCGTAGCTCGATGCTTAGCAAACTGCCAAAGATGGTCTCAGTAGAAGAACGCACTCACTGAAAAAAATTACAGAACCGAGCCCAGTCTACTATGGAATCCTTACTTAAATTAGCACCTAACCAGTGTACCAGGGCGCTGTATTGTACACCATCTTAGGTGCTGCCATCAGAAAAAAAAGTCCCCACATACAACCTGGGCATAAAGTTAATTTACAAGTTCAGTAAATCAAAATCAATTCAATTTGTATTCAACTACAAGAATGTCATGCCTTAATGTAACATTTTGGACATAGCTAAAAGGTATTATCATACTTTGGTTTTTTTACAGAAATGCAGATTCATGGGCAAAAATATCAAGGAAGATACAGTAACATACGATGCCCACTTTTTGAGAAAACAGTAAAAAATTGCCACAGTATTTCTTATGTTTTTTCTCTTTAATTTGTTATCTTTAAAAGATCAACAATTTAGTTTTGTTCAATGGTTTTACTTTTTTCTGGATAAATACAGCATTTCAGACAGAAAAATGTTTATGGTATGTTTCCGCCAGCATCATCTTTATACCCTGTTAGTTATAGGTAAATCTGTGAAGATTTCTGTTTCGGTATGCTAACAAAGTATGATACTACCTTTAATGCTTTGCAATTTGCATTAGCAGACCGTTCTCAAAGAAGTCTCATTGAATAACATTGGGTACAGTGACTTCCCATTTAGATCGTAGAAACATGTCCATCAGAGGGTAAGGAGCCAACACCTTCCCGATTGTACATACCCCTTGCTTCTTCTTGCTGTCCTCCACGTATTTCGTCTCCAGCTCGGTCACTTTGGTCTGCCATAGTTGCTGGTTGTCACGCAGACATCGGTTCATCTGGAAGTAACAAGTTTCAAGTCATTGTTTGTGTGCGTTAAAGACACTAGCTACCCAACAGGCTTATCAACTGGCAAATTAACTGTTTTAGTCAACTAAATAGTCTACAAGCTAGTCAATTTGCAAGTCAACACGCTAGTCAACTTGCTACTTAATTAATGGGAGACTTTGGAGAACCGGTCTTCAAGTCAACAGTGTACGCTGTTGCACATGCTCACAATGCTCACAATTGCGTACGCTTTTCATGACTTGAAGACCGGTTCTCCAAAGTCTCCAATTGATTAGTAAACTCCCTAGTCAACATGTTGGTCAGGGAGCTAGCTATCATTTTACCAGTAATCTTGCTAGTAAACTTTAACAAGCTAGTCAACTGACTTGTTACTTGAAACATCAACTAGCTTTTCAACTAACTAGTTTGAACTGGCTAATCAACTGTCTAGTCAACAAATTAATCAACATAGTTGATACTAGTCAACTGGCAAGTAAAACAAGCAGGCCTACAAATAAGGTGATCCACCAGAGGCCACTTTGCTTTCAGTGCCATGGCCTGGGAAAAAAAGAGAGCATTACAGCATCGTATGCTTTTCATCAACATCGTCGTCTGTTGAGGTAGTTGGGAAGGATTTGGATTCTGACCTCTTTCTCTTCCTTGAGCTCCGTGCTGATCTTGTTGAGCCGTCCGCTCAGCTGGGCACACTTCCTCTCCAGTCCAGCCTTCTCCTTGAGGGCGGTCTGCAAACACTGCTCCATCTTGTCCCTCTCTTCCACCGTTTTGCGGGAACGCGTCTCAACCTCCGACATCTGGCAAAATCCAAGCCCAGCAAAATGTTTACAATTTTGTTTTTACTTTTAGAGTATATTGAGTGCCATAGAACTGTGCATACCACATGATTTTACACTTAAACTTAGGCCGTATCCTAATTCTCTGGCTACGACCACAAATAACACATAAGTCTATGGAAATGGCTGAAGTCAGTGGCTAGTGGCTGTCATAGGTGCGTGTGTAATTTGCGGTCGCAGCCAGAGAATTGGGGCACGGTCATTATCTGTGTTGAATCACTGAAAGCAGCACAAAGAACTTTGACTAGAGTGGGATTCGAACCTGCGACCACTGGAATACCGCACCAGTGCTCTACCAATTACTGAGCTAGCCAGCCCTGTGCTGGCAGTGTCCCTGATTGGTCAATTATCTTGGTTGCCAGACCTACAAGAGTTTTAAGAAACTCTTACATTTAAAACAGATTTACAACATGAGACGTAAAGCCCTGAAATAAATTAGTTAAGATGATGAAGAACAATAACTGTGTGTGAGTTTATATCTCAAATACTGACGACTGAAATTTTTTTAGTTATACTTTTTATGCTTTGCCTATCCCACCTGCATAATCACAGTTCACCATACATGGTTTTACCTGTGGTAAGCGAAGTGTGGTATCCTGAATACGACATACCACAGTGTGGTTTTCATAGTAATGTGTGGATCATAATATGATCCAGTTTCCCCGTTGTGGAGACTGTGGTAATGTGTGGCAAACAGCTCTTGTCTTGTGTGGTAGGAGGTAGTTAGGTAGTTAGAGTGATGATTACGTAGGTAGGACTAGAGGCGTCTGTCCCCGGAAAAAATCAAGACATTACCGATGTCGACGGGTTTTAGGCCTAATTAATTAGTTACTTCTTGACGGGACAGACGTATCCCCATACTGCGGTTTGGACCTATCTTTCTAACTTTCTTTTAAATACTGTCTTCTTCTGTTTTTTTATTTTTTATTGTTTAACTTTCATTGATTTACTTTGTTTGTTTTTTGTAATACGCCTTTGATCACTTTTGTGGAAAAGGCGCACTATCCATATTATTATTAATATGATTATTATTATTAGGAGCAGAGAGGTAGGTATAGATATATGGGTTGCTTTACGGTAAATCCCTGACAATGAGGCTAAATATAATGTCCTATAAGCAGCCTCTGGAGATGTTTTGATTATTTGTTGGATGAAAGAAATGATACAAACATTACCCCCTCGTATAGGATAACAGGGAAGAGCCACCAACATTAACCATAGCAAATATGGCCATTGAAACTTTTCCAGTAACCAATTTGGTTATCAAAACCCACAGGTGGTTAAGGCACTATAAAAACAGCCTGCGAATAACGTACGTTCAACAGTTTCTACCACGGACAGCCTGACAAAGCCTACGAGTGGTGGCGTCTGACAAAACTTACCCGGTTGAGGGCGTCCTGCTCTATGCGCGCCATCTGCTCCTCAAAGTAGATCCGCTGCGATTCCAGCTGGCTGGTCAACAGATACGAATACTGCAAAAAACCAATACGCACATTACATCATTCAAGTGCTGTGTGAGCAACTGCTAGAGGGCGCCTTTCAAGTAATTTGCATTTTGTTTTTATTCTTCAACAATTTTCCTCAAAATCAAAAAAGAGTCAATGCAATTTGCAATCACTACATGAAGATCAAAATAGCAAATAACAAAAAATTTGAAACTTTCATTTCAACCTGACTGTCTGGGTAAAGGTAGTATCATACTTTGGTTTATATCAAAGAAATACAGATCCATGGACAAAAATACCAAGACAGATACAGTAACAGTCATCTGTGAAAATTTCAGTCCCATGACGTTTCCCACTTTTTCCACGTAAATCTATGAACATTTCTGTTTTGGTCTCTTACCAAAGTATGATACTACCTTTAAAGTTGGAGGTGATTTTGAGGGGTGGGGAGGGGTGAGGGTGGGGATGTAAAAAGATCAAGGAAAAATTAACCTCTAGTTCTCTGACCTAATTTTTATCACGCACTTCGAAAAAAGTCGCAGATTCTCAACAAACAACACAGTTAGTTGCACAAGGGGGGGCATAGGTGGCAAAGTGCGTTAGGCACTCGCCTCTCACCAATGTGGCCCAGGTTCGATCCCGGCTTGGGTCATATGTGAGTAGAGTTGTAATTGTGCGTTTGATCTCTCCTATGCTTCAAGGGTTTTCTCAAGGTTCTCCGGTTTTCCTCCCTCCACAAACACCAAGCACTTTCGATCTCAGGCTGTACTCCGTGATCATATATGGGTTGATGTGGCTGGCTGCCAAAGGGCGCCCATGAAAGCCTGCTACTCGGTCGAGTGTAGCACCATCCTTCATAATTCATAATTGCTGGGAACCTCTGGAAAACAGTGTGTGTTTCACTGAGCAGGTAGACCCAGGGTAGACAAGAAATAAATAAGGTCCAAGGTGAAATTACCCATTCTGACGATTGAAACATCTTGAACAACCCGGCACAAACAAAGCCAAGAGATTCCCAAACTGAATTACCAGCAGATTCACAACTCCTCTCCTGCACACACTCTCCTGAGGACGGCCAGAGTACACTGATGACCAGAGTGTTAAGATCCAACTTCTCACCCAGTTCTTTTCAGAAACACACATCTATAAAAGAGTTTATACATGGTGTCTCCGCAAACCTTCTTCTGTATAACGTTACTTCCACCATGCAAATCTTCAAATCCTACTTAGATTAACAACTTCTTTAAATGTACCTCGAGCTGTAGAGAGTCCAACTTTTCGGAGTGAGCTGTTTCCGTGTCCTGCCGGTCCCACTCAATAGGCTTGCCATCTCCTTTACTCTGCACCAACCGATGCACATAATTATCTGCTGTCAAACAAGAAAACAAGATCAGTGCCAAATTCATTTCTTATTCTGTATGGGACAGAAAAACACTAATTACATGGGCACTTCAAGTTGTCTTGAGTACAAGACAGAGATTATATCTGATACTTGGTAAGGGTTACTTTTACAGTACGATACCTATAAAGGGAATAAAAATAGCTTAATAGCTTTTACGTTCTGTTCCAAAATTATACTTAGGACTTTCTTCAAATGTTCCAGAGTCCTTAAAACCCCGATAAAAAAAATGTGTGCAACATTTCAGAATAGAAATACAATTTTCTTATGCGCTTGTTGTGACCTTGAAAACAGCTTCTTATGCGCTTGTTGTGACCTTGAAAACAGCCCGTCTACCATTTTGTCTGGTCTGGCTAGTCTAGTTTAGTCTGGTACCTACATCCAACGTATCCAAAGTCCACACAATGAGAGCAGAAACTAGACTATATTCTCGTCTGAGGTCATCCGTGGGTCCATGAAAGGTGCCATCTTTGTTACCGTTTTTACCCAGTAATTTCCCTCAAAAATCAAAGCCCTGCCCTCTTTCCACAAAATTCAACCTTGCTCATGATATTGAAGAGGACACCACAAATGTATATTTAGGTAAAGTCTCTATACAAAAAGTTGTTTTATTCCCTTTATAGGTATCATACCCTAAAGGTAACCCTTATCTGAAACCTTTAATACGAGTGAGCAAGTCTGAGAACAGTATGAGTGCAAATATGGGTATGAGAATAAGTACATGGGCAAAATTTGAGTACAAAGATTTAAATACAGAGACAGGACTCAATTGATGACCCTGATGAACTAGGATCAGGAAGGTGTGAGGATGAGAACGAGGATACGGACAAGTGCACAGAGAATATGAATAAGAGGAAGAGAATGAGTGAGAGTTTAAGACAAATATGAGTTTAAAGGGTGGCTGCAATGGGTGTTTTTGCTTATATATTGATGGAATAAAGCCTTTTAAACACAGTTGGTGTTGGTGTTAAGATCATTTTATTAACTGGGAGGGGGAACGCCCCGCCCACAAATGGCCATCCCATCGTGACGTCATCTCGGGAACCCGGTAGCTGGTTCACAATCGAATAATGCTAAGCTGGTTCCCGCGTCACTGACGGCAATCAAAATCCCGTACTAGGGGGTAGGGGCGTGGACACAAAATGCTAATGGGGTGCGGTTTATTTAAAAAAATTAAAACCAGATGCGGGGGAAAACAAAAACCAAACTGAAATCAAATTTAATATATTTCTAAAAAAGTTAATTCAACTATTTCATTGGATTTTATTAAATATCATTGCAGCCACCCTTTAAGGACAACAATGTATACAAAGATGAGCATCAGAATTGATGAATATGAGGACAAGAATGAGTACAGAAGGACAGAAGAATTCAAAGATGAGTACGAGGGATGAAGACAGGGATGAGGATGAGTACATGTAGTTTATGAGATGAAGACTCCTACCTCCTGCATAATCCCACACCCTCTGATTGCCCAGCTGCATGGCATACGTGTGTTGAGTCTCCTCAAAATGACGGTATGAATGACGGTTGGAGTATCGACCACACCCAACATGGCCGCAAATCAGACATATCCACAGGCTCTGTCAACGTATAAAGGTCATGTAAGTCAGTTTAACTCGTACGGAACTCCAAGGGTGCCAGTCCACTTTATAAATCCAGGGCCCAATTTCATAGACCTGCTTTTGAAAGCACAAAATTTGCCTAAGCATGAAAAGTCTTCCTTGATCAAACAGGATTACCAACCAAATTTTCATGTGATGTTAACTGTTTTTAACTTGTATTCAGCCATTGTTTGCCGAGCATAGAAAAAGGAGTTTTTGCTGGCATACTGATTTTATTTACCAAGGTTTGTGGTGCTTAAGCCAATTTTGGTGCTTAAGCAGCTCTATGAAATTGGCCAAGTCAACTTATTCCATGGTAAAGTCGTCTTGTTTGGATCACTTTGTTGACAATACAACTTAGTAAATGTGAAAAAGTCAACTTATCTGGGGAAGTTTCTTACCCTGATGACAGACTGATACTAAGATGTTGATAAGATCTGGGGCCAAATTCATAGAGCTGGTTAAGCACTTAACTTTGCTCAAGCACCAAAACCCTCGGTAAATAGAATCAGTAGGCCAGCCAAAACTCCTTGTGAATGTTATGCTCAGCAAACAATGGCTAAATACAAGTCAAAAGCAGTAAACATCACATGAAAATTTGGTTGCTAATCCTGTTTGATCGAGGAAGACTTTTCATGCTTAAGCAAATTTTGTACTTAAGCAGCTCTATGAAATTGGGCCGAGATCATCTATCTATCAAGAAGACTTAAGGAGTCGACTTATACAGTCGATAATCCTGATAAACTAGTATCACTACGTCATCATGGCAAGCTAAACTCTATACACTTAGCTTCCTGAACTCTTTTTATTTTATTTTATGGATAAATTAATGGGATAGGAAGATTTTGCGTGATAAATGATGTAGCTATCTGGATAAGTGGTTTGGCACTCGTGGAGCTCTGACACTAGGAATGGTAGTGCCACTTAAGGCCTTTTCACACTATGAACATCCGACCCGTGTTGAAATCTACACGGGTCCGATCCGTGTTGAAATCTTAAAATTTCAATACAGGTCACTTTCGTTCTGTTTTCACACTACTCAGAGCAACACTGGCATTTGCTCGACACGTGTAATGGTTTGACCCGTGTATTGCGCGATCGTTTCATACTACACATGGGATCACACTTTCAACACGGATACAATTACAAACAGACATTTTCCCATACAGTATTGCTGCACGCTAGGCCTTCACTCTCCAATATGGCGGCGCCCAGTAATTTTCAGACGATGTTCAGACGATGTTCGTGTTGTTAATGTATTCCAAATTGTAGCAAGCCTGAGATATAATATTGAAATGAACAAACAAAAATTTGCGAGGAATTTTTTGACAAGGATCGCTTAATTACAGCAGGCCGGTCAAAGTTCGTTGCATACAAATCATTACCAAAGATGAGCGCCGCGAAGCTCTATCTTTGATGCTACTACAGTACTGCCACATAAAATGTGCACTCGGCTGCTACGAATACACGGATTCAACTCAACCCACAGACGTTCACACTACAGGTTTCAACACGTGTCGGACTTCTCAACACGGGTCGAGAGCTCTCAACCCACCTCCCGAGCAGGGTTGGTTTCAACACGTGTCGAGCGCTCAACACGGGTCGACGCCGTGTTGAAATCTTGCAGTGTGAAATGGTCAGTCATTTCTACACGTGTCGGACCCGTGTAGAACCCGGAGATTTTTCGTAGTGTGAAAAGGCCTTTATGCTAGGAGTCCACTGGGCCGGCGCCAGTTGGTGCCAGTTTGTGCCAAAGATTATGTGATTGGCGCGTAGTGGCGCAACTTGTCGCGCACCATTACATTAAAGTGGGTTCCAATAGGCGGATTGTTTGCGCCATTTGGTGCCACTTGGTGGATACTTCGCTGGTTGCTCGATGCAAGTGGTGCGACGAAAATTTCAAACATTTTGAAATTTTCTTGCCGCCAAATTCAATTTTTGGCGCCGTTACGGGCCACCACGAGCCAGTTGGGCAGTTTGAGCCACTGCACGCCACTAGGCACCTTATTGGCGACACTAGGCATCACAGCAAATTGCATTGGCGCGAACTGGCACCAACTGGCGCCGGCCCAGTGGACTCCTAGCATTACAGACTCTCCCTGCAGTTTCTGGAAACTCATGACATTCTGTTGGCTCAATCTTGTGAGCCTCTCCTTTTGGTAATGTAGAGGGATGGTGCACATTCGCTATATCTCAGCAGCATGGATGGTAATGGTTTGAGTCAGTATCCTGACAGGACAACAAGTCTTGAAGGTCAAAGAGTGTCATGGACACCCCTAGTATTTGGAAGAACTCCTAATTTTCTTACGCGCTTCAATGACATTCTAAAATTTGATGTGTTAAAGGTATAATACATGATTGGTAAAGGTCCCAGAACAGCACTCACACTTCTGTCTGATCCAGCATGTGTATAAAATAACAATCCTGTGAAAACTTGAGCTCCATCGGACAACTGAGTCATGAGAAAATTGCAGAAATCCGACTCAATTTTTCTTATAAAACATAAAAAAATGGTTTTGATCTTGCCCCTAGATCAAAACTGTTTTCGGTCTTTGTTTGACTAATTTCTGGATAAATACACCATTTCAGGTGGAAATATTTTAACGGTATGTTTCTACCAGCACCATCTTCATATCCTGAATGTTGGTACATAAATCTGTGAGCATTTCCGTTTGGGTATGTTACCAATCCTGTACTGTACTTTAACGAGAATCAATGTTGGATATTCACCTCCTGGGCTCCGCACGTGAAGCATCGATGGTCCTCCACTGCTTCTGGTGTCTGACAGTAACGACAAACAGGACAACTGCGGAGAGAACACGGATTCATTGATTCAACCTCTGACCGTGAAAAAGATCCCCTAATTCATTCAATAGGGGCCGATTTCATGGAGGTGTTAAGCACAAAATGTCTTGCTCAGTAAAACAAACCACCATTAAAAATTCCATTTGATATTCATGGTCAGCCAAAGAACAATCGCAAGTGGTACACAACACAAGGAATCCTGCTTTAATTAGGAAAGAAATTTTATGTTTAGCAAATTTTTGTGCTAACAGCGCCGTGAAATCGGCCCCCGAAACAGTCAGAAGTCATACAACAAAGATATTATTACCACCGAGGGATTCCCTGTGGTATGTATTTGGGGGGCATAGGTGGCAAAGTGCGTTGGCACTCGTCTCTCATCAATGTGGCCCGGGTTCGATCCCGACTTGGGTCAAATGTGAGTAGAGTTGTGCATTGGTTCTCTCCTATGCTATGAGGGTTTTTCTCCGGGTTCTCCGGTTTTCCTCCCTCCACAAAAAACACTTTCGATCTCAGGCTGTGCTCCGTGATCATATATGGGTTGAATTGTGCTGGCGCCGCTGTCAACTCAATCACGTTGTAGCCGCATCCTTTGCAATTCAGCACCCCAGCTGCGAGTAAGGATGATTAGCCTCCCAAATTATCATTATTATGAGGGTCAGGATGCCAGTCTTCCCTCTGCCAATATTTTCAGGGTGAATATTCTACCAGGTCTGCCCACCTTGGTACCTTGGTAATATCAGTGAAAAGAGAGCACTATGTCTGGACTGGATACAACAGCCATAGATGACATGATTCCTCAAAGACTGACCGATGAAGGAAGACACTTAAAGGTAGTATCATACTGGTGTTTGTCAAAGAAATGCAGATTCATGGGCAAAAATATCGAGGAAGATACAGTAACAGTCATCTGTGAAAATTTCAGTCCCATACGGTGCCCACTTTTTGAGAAAACAGTGAAAAACGGCCGCAGTATTTCTCAAGTCTTTTCACCGTTATTTTTTATCTTTAAAAGATCCAAATTGCTTCCGGTCATTGGTTTTACTCTTTTCTGGATAAATACAGCATTTCAGACAGAACAAATTTAACGGTATGTTTTTACCATCACCATCTTTATACCCTGTAAGCTATACATGTAGGTAAATCTGTGAAGATTTCTGTTTTGGTATGCTACCAAAGTATGATACTACCTTTAAGCCCTCAGCGGGGCCCTAAGCATTGTTCAGGGGCAAATTTACAAAAAATCAGAAGAACCGCCCTCACTGTCTGTCCGTTCCTACCTTGTGTCACCCCATTTGTTGAGGCAGTTCCCATGGAAGGAGTGATTGCACAATATCGTCAGGATCCCATCCACGGACTCGTCCATACGCTCCAGGCATATGTGACAGGTCGGGAGCTCGGTCAACCCGGACACTTGGAGAGTGGCACCCTGACAACAGAAAGTCATTTAGGAACCATCGTGATAGAAACTAGGAAGACCAGTGATATTAAGGTGATTAAAAACAAACGAGGAGTGTTACCAGACTTGCAAATGGAATGCCACTGTAACGGACATGCTGGGATGCACAGAAATTGTTTGTTTTAGTGGTCGTTCGTTATAGTGAACAATGTTCAGCATGCCTATACATTGTCCATAAAAATTGGGGGCCAAGGATGATGTTCGGCATAGCAAAATGTTTGGTATAGCGGTGTTCGTTATAGTGGCATTCCACTGTAGCATTTTATGCTTTTTATCGTACTTGAATACAGTGCAAAACTGACTTCAACTGCCCGACCCAGGGCAACAGACCGATCCATTAAAGAACCGGTTCATTTGTTTCTAACCAATCACAGCCATCCGACATGCGTTCATTAAAGTCCAACAAAATGTACCCGCGCGTATGGTGCATGCGACTGGAACGTGCATGTTTATTGCTCACATACGTGTGCAGTGGGAGGGATTACTGGATCAGTCTATAGACCGAACCAACAACACAATATACTGTCCGCCATTAATGCAGTGTCCCCACCTTCCTTTTGTCCGGCAACAAAAGAATTTACACTCTGCCGCACTCTATACTGCAGGGCGAACGCCATATGATTAGGAGACGTACACCCTGCAATATAGAGTGTGGAGAAGCGTAAAAAAAGGAGGGCGGGGACACCGCAGTAATAACGGATAGTACATCGTGCCGTCGGATCGGTGTATAGGACACCTGGGTCCAATTTCATGGAATCCGTTACGGCCTATTTTTGTGCTAACGGGCACTGCTACGTGTGAAATTTATTTAATAGAATCCGTAAGCAAGACTCTCGGTTAGCGAAGAATTGCTAAGGTAACCGTGATCATTTTCTGCTAACGGGCTGTCGTATGCATTCTGTACAAATTATTTGCTTACCATTACCGTGAAGGAAACCCTTACATGAAATACGCTAACAGTAACCAACAAACTTCTGCTACCGTAAGCGAAGAATTTTTGCTAACGGTAACGGATTCCATGAAATTGGGCCCTGGCTAACAGAGACTATTGTCTTTCCCATACATCCTGGGGCTATTAGGGGGACAGCGATAGATATCTAGATGAGAATGACCAAGCCAGGCTCGATACTGACAGGGTTGGATAGAGAAACCTTGTGGAGGCCAGCTTCACAGCCCGATTGATGGTGATAATTTCTGGGAGAGGGGGATGTTTTGAGAGGACATTTGGGGAGGATTACATGTACGTCAAACATAAATATGTTATTACCTCAGAAGACTTCATACATTCTACCCTGGACACATAGACCAGATAGCACACACTGCTCTCTATGGAGTTGAAGGGTTTGCCATTGAACTCCGAGTAGAATTCATCGGCATCTTTCTGTAGACATGAACACGACGAGACAATGGCAGAGTTATTACTAGGCTGTGTCTGAATTAAACGGCTTATGACTTTTTTGTGGCGAGAAGACTCGTTTTTTTTCTGTGAGGACCCATTTTGTGATGCCATTTCTGTGTTGTGAAGACTATACCGGTATCACAACTATGTTATTACTCGAACGTACGAACCGATTACCTGCACTTATGACCTGCACGCACTTCATGTACGTAAAGGCCTCTCTGAAACATAGTCTTGGGAATCCTGTATTGTAAGGAACACGAGTTGCGTGTGCACCTCGTTATGTAGCGCACTACGTCATCTCCATGACACACTGTTGAATATGTATGATTACCTGCACTGGCCTGCATGTACGGACATGTACGTGTATGTTAATAGGCTACGCCTGATTCAAAAGTAATGCATGCGCAGTGTGTTTCCCCCCGTTTTCGGGCGAAAATTTTACAGGATTCCCAAGACTGTTTCAGAGAGGCTTTTACGTACATGGACATGAACGTACGTGCAGGTTAGTGCGGGTAATCATTTTGTACGTTTGAGTAATAACATAGTTTGAACCAGACTAGTAAGTTAATTGCACAGACTGTGCTATTACGACCCATTTTGCAATGTGAGCCAATACCAAGTACTGCAGACCAATTTGGTTGTGTGAAGACACTCTTTGTAGTGCGAGGTCCAGTTTGTGCTGTGAGGATACATGTGATATGTGGACCAAGACTGTGGCATGAGGACACTCTTTGAGATGTGAGGACCCATTTTGTGCTGTGAGGACCCATTTTGTGCTGTGAGAACCCTTTTGATGTGAGGACCTATTTTTATTGTGAGGGCACTTATTGTGGTGTGAGGACTCATTTTGGGCTGTGAGGACACTGTGGTATGAGGACCCATTTTGTGACGTGATGACACATTAAGTGGTGTGAGGACCCATTCAGTGGTGTGAGATGACCAATACACCGACCTGCTGTTTGAACTTGATGAGCACCATGTACTGGTTGGGGTTGGCATCACGGATTATCCTCATCAACTGGATCCCCTGGCTGAGGGGTGCGGCCATCTGTAAAAGGTCGTGGCAGGTCATCACCGCGGGAACAGCCAGCATGCACAGCATCTCGCTACGAGTAATACCTTCATCCAAAGGGGTCATCTCGCTGTAAATTAAAAAAAATCTCACAA
Organism: Astropecten irregularis; assembly: GCA_963971285.1. NCBI lineage: Eukaryota > Metazoa > Echinodermata > Asteroidea > Paxillosida > Astropectinidae > Astropecten > Astropecten irregularis. The sequence goes on from OZ020247.1 coordinate 7,674,020, forward strand.
TTCTTAAAATATGAAAATATTTCAAACCATTTCAAATCTTAATGATCAAAATGATCAAGTTCAAAATTTTCAAAATTGAAAATTATTAATCATCAACAAGAGTCGAGAGGTATCACAAAAATGAACAGAAAATTGATCAAAACTTGGAGAATGTTGACATTTAGGCTGCGTTCGAGCGAGCTACTCGTGTTAACACGAGTATACTCCTGAGCGCTCGAACGGCCGGAGTACGACACTCGGGTCAGCGAGAGTATACTCTCCAGCGTTGGGGAGTATACTCCTGCACCAAAGAGTATTGCGCGCGCATCACACTCGTGTTACCGGGAGTAACCGCTCGAACGCAGCCTTTAAAAAACAAACAAATTGAGAATGTTAATTAAATATATGTCAAATTTAAACTTTCTAAAAATGATTTCAATTTTTTATAAATTTTTGCTCAATTTGAATGATTTTTTTAAAGCAAAAATTTTAAGTAGGTCACATTTAAAATAAAAAGAAAATCACTTTCAATCACTTGAAATGAAAACTTGAAATAAATCTGTGGTCATACCAGACTTGTCAAACTATTAAGAAGGTTCCTTGACTTCTACTTACTTCTCCTTGAACAGATGAAGGATTCCTTTTGTAATCTCAACACTCGGGTTTCCCGAAAAGAAAGGGATGACACTCTGATGTTTGGACAGCGGGCTTTTGGACACGTGCTTGCCATCGAGGGTCCCACCTCCGACCAAGATGCCACTGTCCACGGATGACACGTTCTGGTCATCTTTGGTCTCTAACTGGACCATGTGAGGAACGGGGTTGCCCGATACTACGGAAGCATAGCTTGTGGTGGCAGTGGTGGCAGCGGTGGGATCAGCCGACGGAGCGGCTGGTGGCTTCTCCTCCTTTGGAATGCTCTGCTCTGGTTCTCCTGACCCGGGGAGACTCCCACCAGGTTTGTCTCTACCGGCAGGACTTGGAGAGGCCACGGTCTCTGTCTTGGATTCCCTCTTCGCTGCAGCATCCATCTTCCCTGGCATCTTTTTGGACTTCTTGTTTCTGTTTCCCGATGGCTTGCCACTCTGGGATCCTCCAGCCGAGTTGCTCTGTTGCTGGTCTTTAGGCTGACTCGGTTGCCTGATGTTCAGGGTGCCATCTTGGACAGGATCCAGAGGCTTGTCATGAGTGGGTTCCTCCTTCGTTCCTGTTCCTAGATTGGTCGCTTCCTTGTCCAAATGTGAACCTATTTCAAAGTAATTCAACAACACATCTTCATAGCCCAGGACCAAAGGTACTCAGAATTAAAGTTTCTGTAGGGAGTTCATATAAGAATACAAGGCAGGTGGGCTTCCCTCCCCTGAAAAAAACAAACATCCCCACGCCAAACATGAATGTCAATGGAAAGTGGACGGCTTTGTTTTGAGTAACATCTGAGGTGTCACCTAATGGTGTCTTTACATCTTTTGAATAACCTGTCTGTTGTTTGTACACCCTCTTTCATACATAGGAGCAGGCGGAGCAAGGTAAATTAAATAAAATATGCCAGTGGTTTCATGGTTGCAGATAACAAAACAAACAAAGATAATTGACAGAGATGCAACTGACCTATGCCAAAAAAATCGGAAATGACCGCGAGTATGAATATTTTGTGCGCTGCGCCGCGGCGCGCATGTAGACATACGGCACAACCCAATGGAGTGAATGTACACGCTGTGCAGTCGGCTAGGATATGGAGACGAAAGTTTATCGATATTCACTGGTCTTTCACAATTATGATGTCAGTTGCAGCATGAGTTACATTTTACTCAAGAATTATGAACGTACGTGACAAACTTTTCAGCCCTAGAACTAAGGCAGCGTCCTACCTGGCATGCCTGGCAAACGAAGTTTTTCTTTACGTGGTAGGCCCATAATGGAGGAAGGAAGGCCTGACGTTGCGTTAGGCCTAAAACTTAACTTAACTTCCTTTTCTTCAAGCCGTATCTTCATTGTAATTTGCCTTTGACATCGTTTTCGATATCACAAAGATCATTTCTTTCTGTCGACAATTAGATGTTGCATGCTGTAATTCTGTAGTGTAGGCCTGTTGGTTTGATGCGAACGAAAAGTGACAGCGCGAATGAATCAGCAGTATAAATCCCACGTGCACGAAACAACATACAGCTGTAGGCCTACATGTAAACATGTGCTGTTTTGTGCATGCATTCGTTGTGTGCATCGCATCGAGTGAGCCCATGAGATCACCCGCTATTGGTCATTTACTTGTGTCAAAGGTCAATATATAAACGTATTTCCAGTCACTGATGGCTCCACACAACACCGGCCTTCGTATTTCATACCGCATTTACCCTGTATGACTGACTTTAACACTGTAATGGCGACTACGCGCGAGATTATATACTCATTCGCGTGGTGTAGATCGTGCAAGCATGATAATTTGGTTCCGATCTTTAGTTTTTTCAAAATAAATTATACAATTCAAAGCATTTTACGAGAGTAGCCTGATGCTGAACAAAATCGGAAATGGTGTGAAAAATATAAAAAAGTCGGATTTCCGATTAAAATCGGAAAAGTTGCATCTCTGAATTGAGTATTTAGGCCATTAGGGACACACACCACCAACGTAGGGCTGAACAGCTCAGTTGGTAGAGCACCTGTACGGTATTCAGATGGTCTCAAGTTCGATTCCCGCTTCAATCAATTTATCTTTGTTCACCTTTCATTAAATAAATATCAAGCAACTCATTTACAATTCAAGAAGCATTCTTGCATAAAAGCAAAAAAAAAGTAATGCAAATAGAGAAGAAAAAAAAATATTTCTAAAAAAAGGCCACAAGGAAACTATACCAGTTTATTCCTATTAAAAAAAAAAAAGAATCAGATATGTAACTTACTGGTAAAAACCATGGTTTCTATGGTGATGTCTTTCATTTCTCTCGAGCCCCTGTGCTGCTCCATCAGCTTCCGTTCAGCGAGTGCATCGCGGGCCGAGCCCTTCTGCTGTCCTCTGTTGCTAGGGGCAACCGGTCTCATCTTCTCCTTCTTCTTCTCTTCCTCCTGTCCTTTCTCTTGGGGTGGTGATGCGGTGTGATCAGTAGCAGAGTCTTGGGAGTGAACAGGTGTTCCCTCCTCCTGCATTTTGTTTTCTTGACGAGAACAAAAATAAATTAACAATTAATTTGCATATAATAAACATCAACAACATTTCACAATAAGATCTTAGACAAGATCTGAACATGCCAGCTTGAATTGAAAATATGGGTGTCCAAACTTTTATTATGATTTGGCCTCGAGTCCTATTAAGAAGGCCAGACATTTGATTCTTGCGGGATCTTTCTCAAAGAACAACATAATTAATTGCAGTAGAAAATTCATTTAACCTAGAAAGAAAGTGATTTTTACTCTTGAAATGCAGATTAAACATCTAAAATAGCAAAGGTTGGCCAAAGACTTGTCAGTTTGGCCAACCAATGTACATGTATGTCCTAATCCTTGCGAATACCAGTACTTAAAATAATACAACTTTTCAAATGTTCAGCAATTTTATAATAATTTGCTCCATATTAATTAAAATCATGTTTATATATAGGCCTAGTCAATATAGATGTTACCACAAATGAAAAATGGCTCACAGGGCTCAAAATACCCACTAGACCGTGGACCGAGTCTCGTGATTTCAGAGTCGGTACTGCACTAGTCCGGCAGTCTAGTGATTTTTGTTTTCCTTGCACAATTTAAATGGTGACTCAATTGATGATTTTTGACACAATATTGCATCCAATACTGTTTTTTCTATGTACATGAATGCCACAGGTCTAGTGAAAAAAGTTCAAGTCTAGTAAAAAATGCTTCATATTCGTGAAATAACCACAAGGGAAACTGACTGAGTTATTTTAAGTCATTGAAAAGTGAACAAAGAAAAATTGACTGGAGCGGGATTCGAACCGGCGACCTCCTGAATACCGTACAGGCGCTCTACCAACTGAGCCATCCAGCCCTATGTTGGTGGTGACCCCAATAGTCAACTATCCTTGTTCGTTTGGCAGTGTATCCTCTTTGAGTGATCCCCCATGTACCGTTCCCAGGTTGCAGCATTGTTGCGTGTATCATTGAAACGATCCCTGGGGTGTGGCGGTGTGTGCGTGGTTTCATGGCTTCATGGCTTCTGACTGCCAAACGAACAAGGATAGTTGACTATTGGGGTCACCACCAACATAGGGCTGGATGGCTCAGTTGGTAGAGCGCCTGTACGGTATTCAGGAGGTTGCCGGTTCGAATCCCGCTCCAGTCAATTTTTCTTTGTTCACTTTTCAATGACTTAAAATAACTCAGTCAGTTTCCCTTGTGGTTATTTCTCGAATATAATAATTAAAAAGCCGTATCCTCTTTGAGTGATCCCCCATGTACCATTCCCAGGTTGCAGCATTGTTGCGTGTATCATTGAAACGATCCCTGGGGTGTGGCGGTGTGTGCGTGGTTTCATGGCTTCATGGCTTCTGACTGCCAAACGAACAAGGATAGTTGACTATTGGGGTCACCACCAACATAGGGCTGGATGGCTCAGTTGGTAGAGCGCCTGTACGGTATTCAGGAGGTCGCCGGTTCGAATCCCGCTCCAGTCAATTTTTCTTTGTTCACTTTTCAATGACTTAAAATAACTCAGTCAGTTTCCCTTGTGGTTATTTCACGAATATAATAATTAAAAAGCCGTATCCTCTTTGAGTGATCCCCCATGTACCGTTCCCAGGTTGCAGCATTGTTGCGTGTATCATTGAAACGATCCCTGGGGTGTGGCGGTGTGTGCGTGGTTTTATGGCTTCTGACTGCCAAACGAACAAGGATAGTTGACTATTGGGGTCACCACCAACATAGGGCTGGATGGCTCAGTTGGTAGAGCGCCTGTACGGTATTCAGGAGGTCGCCGGTTCGAATCCTACTCCAGTCAATTTTTCTTTGTTCACTTTTCAATGACTTAAAAAATGCTTCAATTACTAAACCTGCTATTCAGCTTTTTTTCTTTTTACAAAATTCAAGACCTTGCTAAAAAAAAAAAGACCGATTATCATTTTGGTGTTATTATAATAAATGCATTGCAGTGTAGACTACGATTATTAGTTTTCAAATATTTCTTTTGTTTAGGCAATGCTAGGGATTTCCGCATAATTTAAACAATACTCCAACAATATAAAATATAAATTTAGGATTACCTCAGTTTAGTACACTTAGGGTAGCTGGTACCCAGCTAGTAGGGTAAACTAACTTACCTAAATATAACCGAGTCTCGGTACCAGCTAACCTGAGTGTACTAAACTGAGGTAACACCTAAATTTAAGGCTACGTATAATTATTTTACTTTAACTGGCACCGGCGCTCTTCCTTTCCTGCAAACACTATTTGGCCAATTAGAACGTACATGTACCTCCAGCAAACAAATTATAGTAAGAAGGCCAGCATGACATGAGAATGGGAGACTTTTGGAGAACCGGTCTTGAGTCGACAGCGCACGCGCAAACCATGCTTGCGCAATTGTGAGCATGCGCGCGTTGTTTTGCGCGTGCGTGCGCGTGCACTGTTGACTAGAAGACCAGTTCCCAAAAGTCTCCCATTGGCCAATCGGAAGAATGCCGATCCTGGCAAAATATAGTAGGCCTAGGCCTAAGGCCACATAAAAAAAAAAAATAGTTTAGCGTCCACCTCTTCCAAATTTTCTAGGTAGGGAGGGAGGTTTTTATTTTTATTTTTTATTTTAAGGATAGAATGGCAACATGCCTGTGGAAGAAAAGATACATGGTATTCATGGTCGGAAAACATGTTAGGAAGATACTGAAGACCATAGAAGCTTTCAAGCTAGATATCTGACCATTGGAAATTTCAGTAGACTAGAGAAACCTAAGTAAAAGTGTGGACTTGACTCAAGTCGGGTTACGGTAGTTCTAGTCATGCGCTCGGCTGATATTCCTTCAGTCCGCCACATCGGTACAAATTTCCGGAACGTTGATTATCAAATGTCCCTTCCGCTTAAATTTGTACATTTTTCGCATGCTGCGGCTTCTACCCCAGGTGGCCTTCATGATGTTTAGTCCGAAAATTACTGTAGATATATTAGCGCACACTGCTTTTACATACAAGAAATAATTGTTTTCCCCAATATTTATTTTTTTTGAGACAAATAAAAAATAAAAAAATAATGCAGGTCGGGCCCATATCGGAGGTCGGGCGGGGACGCTAAACAAGTAATTTTTTTTATGTGGCCTAATATACACTTTCTTAAAATTATACAAAAATCAACGTTAACAATTGTTTCTTTTCTACATGTTATAGGGATGTTACAAAAAAATTAGATATCATAGATATGCCCTTCAATGTATATCATCTGAAAGAGCATGATAATACATTTCATTTGATACCTCACTCACTTCCATACCATTAGTTTGAAGGAAGTTACAGCCATTTTTATGATAAAAATTTGCATATTTGGTCCCTATAGTTTTGCATTACGTTGAAAAAAAAGTTGTGATCGAGGAGGGCTAATTTTGTACACAAATTTCCATAAATCTCTTTGGGATTGAGATAAATGCATGAAATCTTTTCCAACATTAGATTGAAGTATTCTGGTTGAAATACACGATTTAAATTGATATTAATTATCCAAGTTGAATCAGATCTTTCATAATTAGTGGTTAATTATATAATTTAATTTTAAAAAAAAAATTGTGAGGGGCATGCTTTTTGGCGTCCAGTATGCCATGAACTCTGACAATAGCTTTACAAAAAATTAAGATTAACCAATTTCACAGTTGCTTATATCTTTTTATGAAGGAAAAGCAAGAAAGAAGAAGGAACAAGATGAAGGAATGGACAATTTTACCTTACATAATTGGGCAAGATTGGGGCTGGAGAGAAGATGGACGGAAGATGAAAGTGGAGATAACGGCCAACGTGATGTCTTTCAGCTTTCAAGAGTTTTTCACCAAACAATACTCATTCCCGGTGACTGTTGAAAGATATAATTATGAGGACAGCTCCTAGCAAAATACCAAATCTCCAAACAGGACGTCTGCAGCTATCTGGAACATAGAAATGTCGTAGTCTGTGGCATCGTCATACTTCTCGGACTCCAACCAATACGCCACCCTGTACATCTTGTCTTTTAATTTTTCGAATTTTGCACTGTACACAACTCCTTAATGCTTGGTTTATCACACGTGGAGGTGTTTTCAGGTTTTTCCTAAGTTCCCGGATCTTCGTCTGGTATTTATGCACAAGATTGGCTTTTGAAGTAGAAACAAACTCCAATCGTTTCTTGAGTTGCCGCTTTCTAGGTGTAAGGACTTCAGTACTTGTTCTTGTTGATAGACCAGACGTTGATGGAGTAGGATTGGGAATGGCAGCCGCTGATGTTGCTGCATTTAGATCAGGGTCATCATCACTGCAGGCTGCTTTCTCTGCAAGTTTGTCACTACTTCTCTCTTCCCTTCCATCAGGTATCGAGGGCTCAGACTGTGAAAGAGGCAGACTGTCAGTGTGACTTTCCTCAGTGTCATCAACAATCTTTCTTTTCTTCACTGGACTTGTGGTGGATGTTGGAGTTTCAAGGTCTCGATTGTCAGATGGTGGGGTGTCAGTTGAAGAAACATGAAGATCGCCTCCTTGGAGGTAGAAGATTCTATCACAAATACTTGTAAATGCGTCCATTTCATTTGGATCGGTCAGCTTTTTATACTTTGAAAGAGTATGCCTGACAAGAGTTTGCACCATTGAGAAGACAGGAGCAGAGGAATAACCTTCTATATGAGATACTGAGAGAAATGAGATTCCAGCTGCCTCCCAGTTTGTGTCAAACTTCTGTCAAATGAATTGAACAAGTAGAGGACATGTCCATTTTTCAAATCCCCCAGCGACTCAGGCAGGACAGAATAGAGTGAGTCCAGATGGGTTCTACCAATACCAGGCGACACATTGAAAACACGCCGTTGCTTCTTTTTTGATTTTGGCATCCTCAAGGGTTAAGCTAAGCCTAAGACTATAAAAATAAGTAGATTTTGATGTAGTAGAATGAAGAAAGGATAAAGAAATAAAATTCAAACTATCACTAATTACCTTACTTTGCTTAATGAATATGCTTTAATTTTATGAACAAAATTTCCCTCCAAATTTGATAAGAAACAAAACAGTAACCTTGAAAATATGGAGAAAATTCAGGTTCGATCATAAAGAAGACAATCAATGCATAAACAAGGAATTGCCTCTACTTCCGTAGTCAAAAATAAACTTGAAAATAATCCCTTTCAGTATTAGTTAACTGCAAATACTGATTGTCCCAAATTACTTATTTTAATCACGGAGACATCAAATCATTCTTCCCAAGTCAAACAGTTCAATGTTTACATATGCAAATGAGTAGTTTAAGCACACTATGCCGGTGTACGTACGTCACTACGTGTGGGCTGATGGGTCAATTTCCACCGCTGATCATGTGTTTAAAATCCACAAACATCCTCCCTCTGTGTCATTACAATTATCATTTAATGCGATATCTTTACAAAGTAATATCTCATTTATCACTTTTGTCTATTTTGTGTCGTGACAATCAATATTGTTGCCTCAAAAATCAAACGAAAATTAGAGGTATGACAAGCTATGACGGTGTGGTTTCACATTAATTCTGTGTGTACACGTTCACGTGCACCATGCATCACACACACAACACACGACCGGTCCGGCTCGGCAAAATCATTCAACAACGTACGTTCAGCAATCAGGCCACTGACATCCGGGACAAAAAAATCACACTTCTGATCGTCAGATTTCACCAAAATTTCACAACAAGGTAGTTGAAATATCACTTTATCATACTGTATACCTTTTAATATTGTATGAACATCCGATCTATGAATAGGAGAGGGCTGAATGTGACCAAACAATTCGAGTCGATCGCACGATCGCAAGGAGCTACGAATCCGATTTTTGTTTCCACAGGATTTTAGAATGAGTCTTCAACTACACAATATCGATGACGTATGAAGAAATCCCCCCCCGGCAGCCAATCAAAATGCCGCATTTGTAGGGGAGTCCCCTCAGCAGGGCTACACGGCCGCGCAAGCGCATAGGACATTTCTGGCCAACGCACAGTGCATGGATTGTAACGTACCTACATGTTACACTTTAAGTTATAATGTTTTTCTTTCCTTTTGGCCTTTTTTAAGTCGGTATCAATCAATGTAACACACGAGTATTCCCTTACAGGCATTTCTATAAACATTATTCATGTATTTATTAATCTATTCCTTCTGACGAAGCACATTTTGATAATGACGCATTCAATTCACCTTTGTCTGTCATGTCTAGTTTATTGTCCCCGCAGGATTTGAAGTATATTCCCGATGATGGCAGTCCAAAATCGTCCGCTATTTCAAACCGCAAAACCACCAAAGAAACAGACATGTGGAAGTTCCAAAACGCGACTGGCTTTCGTCTAAATAGTTACATCTTTGCAAAAGGTTCCATTTATAACACAGAAGCAGTTCAAAATGCCATGGAAAGTTGAGATAATCAGTCCGGTAGAGTTTGACAGAAATCCATGTTTTCAATCCAGGGACGACAAGGTAATCAGATGCAATTCTGCATTGTGTGCGTAACACACAAATTGCCATGCATTGAGTCTAGGTACCAGATTTCACTACGCAATAATAATAATAATCAATAGAGGGCGGGCTATAAATAAATTGACCGGGGAAAAAAAATTATATGACGAGTGACGCATGACAGATAATAACAATAATTTTTTATAGGTAGTATCATCATACTTTGGTAGCATAACAAAACAGAAATGTTCACAGATTTACCTATAACTTACAGGGTATAAAGATGGAAAAGAAGTAGAAGAAAGTCTTGGAAGTCTCGGAGATTTCATTTACATAGAATTGAGACATACATGTATGTGACTTTTGTGGATGGATAATAGTGAATCATACACGGATTAGACACAAGTCTATCAATCAATTAAGACAGAAATGTCGTGATAAACAAATTGTGTGTTAAGCAGGGCTGTGAAATTTGCCCCCGATAAATTGACAATACCTGGTATTAAATAACAATTATCAATTTTGTTACATCATAATTATTTGGTGTGAAACACGCAGCTTGCGTCTTCCACAAGAAGTATTTTAAAGGTAGTATCATACTGTGGTACTGGTAGCCATACAGAAACAGAAATCTTCAGAGATTTACCTATAACTTACAGGGTATAAAGATGGTGATGGTAGAAACATACCGTTAAGATTATTCTGCCTAAAATGCTGAATTTATCCAGAAAAAAAGAGTGAAACCAATACAATGACCAAAAACAATGTTGATCTTTTAAAAATAGCGGTGAAAAGACATAAGAAAAAACGTGGGCATTTTTCATTGTGTTCGCAAATCGTAGGCACCGTATGGGACTGAACATTAATTTTCACAGGTTGACTGTTCCTGTATCTTCCATGATATTTTAATGTAACTATAACGAAGGAAAACCTGGTGCATGCTAGCAGAAGCAATGCAAACATCCCCTCGTATGTATTATTATACAAGTATATGTTAAAGGTAGTATCATACTTTGCTTTTTATCAAAGAAATACAGATTCATGGGCAAAAATACCAAGACAGCTACATGTACAGTAACAGTCATCTGTAAAAAAAAATATCAGTCCCATACGTTGCCCACCTTTTGAGAAAACAGTGAAAAACGGCCACAGTATTTCTTAAGTGTTTTCTCTTTTATTTTTGATCTTTTAAAAGATCAAAAAGATTTTCGGTCGTTGTTTTACAAATTTCTGGATAAATACACCACTTCATCAGGCGGAAACATTTTAACAGTATGTTTCTACCGTGAACATGTGAAAATTTCCGTTTTTGTTCCTTGACAAAGTATGATACTACCTTTAAGTCACTCAATCACTTCACTCGATTTTTAACGAGGAAACAGCATTAGCCATGAGTCATTCAAGTTCTTGTAGAATTGTTGTGTTTTATTGACATTTGGTTTACCATAATTACATGTCTTTTTATGTCCTTTTTCATAATTCTATATTAATTACATTTTTTGCCTTACCCAAAAAACATCAATCTTACTTCTGTCATAATAATTATGCCAGAGCAAACTCAGAGAGATGAGAATCTGAGGAACAAAGTCAAATACACTATTGATACAGTATTGAGGGTATCTTGCATGTTAAGGAAGATGAACAATAATAGCTTGTTTGGCTAATCAAAGTCAAAAGGGCAATTCCATGAAAACAGGAACATGGTCTTCAAAATTGAAATTACATTTCTCAAGCCAAACATCAACTTTACTTGTTGTGCATAACCAAATGTGTATGGAATAGATATTCATTTATTCCCATCATAAAAAATAAATAATGAATAGGCCTATATAGGAGTATATTGTGTTAGTAAGTAGTGCAAATGTAACAACCAGTCACTTGCTTCATTTTAAAATCAGTATTCAATGGAATTATTCACTTTTCTATCGTCAGATATATACCCTTTCATATCAAAGTACATTTTAACTATATTACATGTACTTCATCTTGCTCATAAAGTTATCAGAAAATCTTAAAGGTTTGATGTTTGATGTTTTTCTTATCACACTTTTATCTGTTGGATTTGAAATCTGGCAATTAATTTTCCTCCTTCTGGATATGACAAATAAAATAGGAACCATGGGATATACCAAGATGCACCCACACAGGAAAACATAGTAGCTACCAAAACCTGTAACAAAAGGTACCCAAGCACATGTATAACAAAAGTTACTGTGCCAAACCTAAGCATACGTGTTATGCCTATGACTTGCATGAAACTTAATAAATCAACATACAACTATAGAATGCAATGTTTAACGTGGATTTTCCCCTCAATGAAATTTGTTTACTGTATTGTCTTGCAATTTGTAATATTTGTTTGGGGAATACAGCATAAAGAATAGATGTAGTTTCAGTGCCAATGTAATTTTTCAATCAGTAGATTCAGCACATCTTTCCAAACAGATTTGAAAACAAATCTTAAATTTCAAATGTCAGTCTTCTCAATTCTTTTCTTTCAAAAGAAAGTAAGCATGCTTATAAAGCACAATAGATACAGTGCCAAAAGTATATGAAATGTCGAGCTTCACACATGTGTGTATGTCACACAGATCCATTCATTGCACACGACCATTTAAAACAACTAAGACATTTAAACAACAACAAAAAGGTAGAATAGAAGCTCCCCATTAAAGATAATAATTTATCATACATTTAAAACTGTTTTTACCATATCAAACAACAACACTCATTAAGGGCAATGGTTCGTCATTTTTAAAAAGTTTTGAATGTAACAAAATTAATACTTAAATTTGAAGATACAAAAAGAATAAAAAAACATTTCATGCCTGAATGGAGCAGGATAAATATTCAAACCTTTTCACGGGACACATTTTTTTATATAAACAGCCCGAGAGAAACACTGTTCAACCAATCATGCATAAATGCACACATTCTCAGACAACAGACATTTGTAATTGTTCACATGTTTTTCACCATGGAAATATCATTTGAAAACAAAATGTTCAATGAAAATCATCTGGTTATCCTGTAATTCTACCAGAAATAACATCAGTTCTTTTGTCAGTTTGTTGTGAGAGATTTATGTTACTTCTTCCCAGACCGTACATTGCACAGCATCAAAGAAAAAAAGTCACTCACAACTATGACGTTCCATAAGCATTTTTTGCCTTGAAATCTTTAAAAACTCCTTTGGAGCATTTCCATAATAATAGCACATATTGATATCTCTCTCTATTACATATATATATGGGCGGCAAACATGTACATGATGGTCAGGAATGTGTAGACATTGCTCTGTCTAGTAAACTTGACAATGATAATAAAAATAATAATAACCAGCATTTAAAACAATCTTTTTTAGTAAACTAAACCACAGTGCTTACAAATGAAAATTAAATACATGCAATATTACATAAACTAAATACACACAAATAAATCTGTATCATTATTACTGGTGGAACAGGTAGGATTTGAGTTTTTTCTTAAATTGATCCCATGATACTGCACTTTGAATGTAAGAGGGCAGATTGTTCCACTCCTTTGCTACAGAGACTGTGAATATTCTGTCACCAGCTTGATTGTGGGTAGGTGGAAAAGTCAGTCAAAAAGGATTAGAACTTGAGCATAGGTTTGGTCTAGAGGGAAAATACGGCAGAAACAATGCTAATGAAAGAGTTAAAAGTAATGGGAGACTTTTGGGAATCAGTCTTCGAGTCAACATCGCACGCGCACCCAATTGTGAGCATACGCGCGCATACCGGTACTCACAATTGCGTGCGCTGTTGACTTGAAGACCGATTTTCAAGTCTTCCATTGTGCATGCATTACAAAGCAGTGTTGTAGTAGAGTACTTTTTGATGAGTACGAGTATGAGTATTTTGTCATGAGTATGAGTACGAGTACGGGGATTTTTTTTCTTGTGAGTACGAGTAGGAGTATGAGTACTTTTCCATGAGTACAAGTATGAGTACGATTACTTTCTCGTACAAAAATAAGCGTACAAAAATAAGCGTTAAAAGCAAAGTTCTTTAATTTACACATACACGTACATGTTAATTAGGTAAGAGTATGTGTACAGGGCTTTTTTCTTGTGAGTACGAATACGAGTATGAGTACATTTCCATGAGTAGGAGTACGAGTATGAGTACAAAAAAAGTACTAAAGTACAAGTACGAGTACTACAACACTGATACAAAGTATTAGAAGCAATTATCAAAGCATTATCAGAAATATGTATTACGGAAATTATCATAACACCACACCCCATACAAACTCCTACAAGATACAGCAAGAATTGAAGGCTTCAGGGTTGCGTTGCTTCCGTCAGACTCCAATAGTCAGACTTCACAAGAGATTGTTGGATTCAATCAGGGAACAGGCCAATCTGTCAATTCTTGTTGGTGTTTCTGTGGTGATAATTGAAAGCATTCAATTTGTTAAGGATGAATCATGAAATTCTATCCACCTGAAAAACAGTCAATCATTGTATTTGATCCTGATAGCCACACTTCAAAGAACAAGGCCTCAGTGACATTAGAGCTTGATTTCATTTGAACCTTTTTATATATATATGGATGACAGTGATGAGATTGCCCTCATCACAAGAAAACTGCATCCACATCTTGTCTAAAAACATACTCTGAAAATCTCCTTTATTCCACAATCACATTATGGTGCTTCACAATACCTAAGCACCTTGACAGACTCTGAGATCTTCACATACTCTCTATGTTCCAACTGACTTTCTGAATCTTCCCCACAGTAGTGTGACTCAAGTGGGTAGAGAATACTTACCAAAAAAAAACATCTACATATGCATATTCCCCTAGTGTCGTTAGATAATAGGCTAAGTTTGATCAACTGGAGTGAGCCCTCTATTCCCACAATGCCCAGAGGTGCCGCGCACGTCGGTAATCTCCCTTCTTTTTCGAAAGCTATCTCTTGCAGGAGCCTTAATGTGGGGAGACTAGGTGCGGGCGGGAGTATTATTTGGGTAAATATTCACCAGTAGACTCAACCCACACCATTGTGGTTCAGTTCTTCTCACCCAAATAACATCTACATATGCAGAGTAGCACCATTATGCGAAGGTGGGAAAAGGCGATAATACACAAGCCTAAGACCATTGGTCACAGGAAGCAATGTCACCCACCTTAACTGATGATCCTGGCTGTATTGAGGGAGCATCCCTTAAGGTGTTATTTAGACCTCTGGAGTTTGCTGCCGTCAGCTCAGTCCTGCTTGGGATGCCCTCTGACTGCTGCACAGCCCTCAGGTAGCACGAGGAGAATTTGGCACAAGAGTTTGTCGGAAGGGACTCCAGATTGGGATCCGATCTGGGCACGAAGATGTCTGGCGGGTCAAATGAGGACTGATTCTTAGTTATGAAACCCAACTGCTGGGACAAATCGCACCCCACTGGGTGCCAAGCAAATATGTCCCTCTGGCCTCTGCAATAGTTAACGTTAGAAGCTCACTCCCTCGGCATGATGTTGTGACTGCTAGGAGGAACGCAAGCTTTATTGTCATGTGTAGCACTGATGCCTGACCAATGGGTGTATCTGTGGATATATTAAATGAAAACATGAAAGTTCTTAAAAAGATGAATCATGAAATTCCATCCACCTGAAAAACAGTTTAAAATCATTGGAATATATGCTGATGATCTAAAAGAAAAAGAACTCAGAGACAAGGGAGTGTATAATACATGATTGGTAAAGGTCACAGAACAGCTGCACCGCCTGCACTCACACTTTGTATGATCCAGCATGTGCATGAAATAAAAATTTGAGCTCAATCGGACATCTGAGTCACGAGAAAATAGCGAAAACCCGACTCAATTTTCATTATAAAACATATAAAGAGATCAAAACTGTTTTTGGTCTTTGTGGTACTACGGTAATTTAAAATACCGGTATACCATTCCAGGCGAAAATATTTTAACAGAGTGTTTCTATCATCACCATCTTTATATCCAGAAAGTTATACGTAAATATGTGAACATTTCTGTTTGGGTAGGCCTATCTTACCAATCCTGTACCTTTAATTCAATTTGACCCTCTTTACAAAAATGGATGTCAGTTAAAAGATTGCCCCAATAAAAAGAAAACTGAGTCCAAATCCTTTATAAAAACATACTACGAAAATGGTGCTTCATGATACCTAAGCACCTTGACAATTACTCTGAGATCTTCACATCCTTTCTATGTTCCAACTGACTTTCTGAATCCTCCCCCAGTAGTGTGTGTCGAGTCTACAACTAGTTAATACTTCCCCAAATAACAACCATTTGCATATTTCTTTAGTGTCATTGATCATTGGAATATATGCTGATGATCTAAAAGAACAAGAACTCAGAGACAATGGAGCTTAAAGGTATAATACATGATTGGTAAAGGTCACAGAACAGCTGCACCGCCTGCACTCACACTTTGTCTGATCCAGCATGTGCAAGAAATAAAAATTTGAGCTCAAATTCACAAGAAAATAGCGAAAACCCAACCCAATTTTCATTATAAAACATGCAGAGATCGGGCAAAAATGCTGCAACCTGAGAAACAGTACATAGGAATTACTGAAAGAGGATGAGTATTTTTAATTAATATAATTACCAAATAATCACAAGGGAAACTGAATTTTAAGTCTTTGAAAAGCGAACAAAGAAAAATTTAGCAGAGCGGGATTCAATAAACCAGCAACCTCTGGAGTACCATACCAGCGCTCTTAACCAACTGAGCTATTAAGGAATTCACCGACATAGGACTGGGTAGCTCAATTGACCAAAAAACGGAAGTCAAATTTTCCTTCGATTACTTCTCAAAATGATCACAAATTCAATAACATATGGGAAACTCGAAATATTATATGCCAGCTATCATGAATGCCAATACTTTTGTTCAGATCGATGAAATGGAAATGAAAATTCTTTGCTGAATGCTGAATGCTCCAGAAAATGTTTTGTGTGGCTCGCTGATCAAGTTCTACACCTTTTTAAACATTGCCTACAAGTATTAGCATTTAGAAGCAGCTGTGTGTGACCTAAAAACGTCCCCTTTTCAGCCATAATTATATAACACACCTTACCCAAGTTCTGAGGTGAATCCAGGATGGGGAGCCAGTGATCATCTTCAAGGGACCTGGCAGCATCTTCCTTCACATTCTGCATGCATTTTAAAGAAATGTAACAACATTTGGCTCACATCACACAGAGGACCAGGTCTCAAAGGGCAGGGTAAATTGCATGGCAATTTGAGCAAACTTTCATTTTCTCAGATTGTAACCAACATGTGTACAGTACAGAGGGAATCATGGATCACAAGCCTACAGAATTTGGACTGAAATTGTCTTGTTCAGGGCATTTCAAGACATCATAGGCAGGCACTCCTCACGTATACTATCCTCCATAAAAAAATGTCAAGCAATTCCTTTAAAAAATTTACAACAAATCAAGCACATTTGTAGCTGGCGGGTGGAGAGGGTGTATTCCTGCATGCAATTTAGACCATTTATATGTTTTGGGGAGCTATGTGGGCATTTGTAATAATTACATTGACTTTACATGGCACAGTGTGCCCTGATTGCCAAATATGGGAATAAAATCCATATCTTGACTTAAAATGATCCCCTGAGGGTGGTTGAGGGCTCGATGGAAGCGAAATGTTATGTTCCTTAACATGAAAAAAAGAAATTTGAAATTTGAAATTTTTCATGGGTCTGGGGGTCCATTAACCATATGGGCACATGCATTTCTAATGCATTTGTGCAACAAAATAATATGAAATGTGGAATAACTCTAGAAGGGGTAATCAAAATCCAACCAAATTTGGCCAGTTTATTGGAAACAGTGCACTTAGTAATTCTGATTGACACTTTTTTATAAATGACCTCCACTTTTTGAATTATGAGGCATTCATTTCTGATTGGCTGGTTTGGTTGCCATGGTAACGATGTGAGAAAAAAAATTACCAATCAGATTTGTTCATCTCATGCTCAACAAATGACCATAATTTGATGTAAAAATATGCGTACACATTCAAATAATAAGCATATATTTGTGTTATCCAGTAGCGTGTAAGCATGTGGTTGCCATGGTAACCATTGTGAGTTTCACGACATAAAATTATTAAATTCCAATTCTATATATCCTTACCCTCAATTTGATAAATAACTCAAGTGGTCTGGTTGTCCCATTGTGATGTGATTGCATGGTATCTGTGAATGTGGGCTTTGGTTGTGTATTGAGTACAGTGATCCCTCCCCTTTGAGACATGATTTCGTCATTTTTTCAAAGGAATTAACTCTTCACTGACATTGACCCCTTACCCCCTTTAACAAGAAATTTTTCCTACAAACCATATATAGTATGGAGATATCAAAAAAGTTGGTCCCTAGTATGTGCATGAATGTGCAATTTTTAAATTGTGACTTTTTGGGAGGTAGTAGAATGTATCAGTGAAGTTCCTCGCCATTTTAAGGGTGTTGTCACCTGACCCAAGTCTTAACTATTTTTATGTTTTCTTTTTTCATGAAAATGACTATGACTTATATCTAGATTGAAAGAGGACAATCATTTAGGTATACCAAATAGGTGAAAATTATATCAATTCATCAAATTTCTTAACAAATAGGCAGTAATTTAAAAGTACCTGATTTTCACAAATATTTATCTGATGTTCACCCTGTAATTGTATAAAAACAACTTTTAGAAATTACTCCATCTTTAAACCTTTGTAAAAAGAAAACGGTTCAATATTTTGACTTCTAGTTTTTTGCATTGTGTTCTCTTGGTATCAGAGAATTTGAATATTTTGAAGTGAAAATATAGCTTAACACTTTGAAAAACACTTTTTCTCAGTCTGGGCACACTGTGCATTGTTATTGCTATACATTGCGTTAGCACAGCGTTGGGCATAGGAGACTCGCAGAGTGGACAGACAAGATTTCCGTTGGCACGGTACAAGTGTACGAGCTGCCATAGGCGTGGGTCAGTGTGCACAGTGCACTGCTGATTCCCACCGGTGTGTCTGGCGTGCAGCATCTTTGCATGCATTGCAGCGATAGTGAACTGCTGTTATAATTATTGTACAAACGAACTCAGGTACTCCCAAACATAGACACGCCCCAGTCCAGTTATTCATAAAGTGAGTTGTGAATAAAACCCTCAGTACCCTGTTCAGACATAATTCCTGGAGTCCAAGTGTGCAATCATTTATGGTTGTCGAAGTCACAAGTGACAGGTTAATAAACAGACTTAATAGGCCCCTCATCAGCAGGCTCAGCTACCAAATTTCCACCGAAACGAATTCACAGTCCCTGGGCCTGAAGATCATTCGTCGACCATTCTGGGCTCGAGGCAGGGAGGTTAAGGGAGTTCCTAGCCATAGTCGGCGGGGATACCCTGACCTGCAGACTCGTCGGAAAGTTTTAAATAAAATAAACGCCACAATATTACTACTTGCATTTTAAGGCTAATGTCATTACTACTTGCATTTTAAGGCTAATGTTCAAACGTTTATAAAAGACACAATCTGTGGTCAAATATTCCAAACTAAACTGTCGTTTGCTCTTGAAAGCAACTTTCAGTCTTCCAATGTCAGACGGCAGGTGATGTGACCCTGTTGCAATCTGGTTTTTTATGGCGTGCCAATGAGACAAAAGTGTTAAAGTCTTTCTCAAATTGGAGTGACAGTGTTTTGTTTTTCTCCTTTTAACTTTAAACTTTGATTTATAAGCTGATGCATCCATGTTATGGCCTCTCATAATGATGCCAGATATTATGAAAAATGCTGTGATATTATTTCACATCAAGATAAAAAATTTGATTTGATTTTATTTATTTATTTTTTAATGTAAGAACATAAGACAAATACAATGAATTGCCATTAAATATGTCATGCATGATATTGTTGATAAATGATAGAATTCACAATCTTGGAATCAAGACTGTTTTAAGACCTTTTTAAAATAAACTCAATTGACCCAGTAAGAAGAATCGAGTCAGGACAATATTCAAGCCGTTTTTGAGTGACTTGGTGCGCCATAGCTACCCCGATGTCAATGAACTTTGCCGCTGAGCCAAGGGGGTGAAAACACATGACGTCGCGTTTACATAGCGGAATTGGTGTGCCTGTAAATGACAGACAATATTTTCAAAGAAAAGACTTGAACTTCGAGGTTTTTTACACTACAGATAATTATCTGGAAGTGTCCAGTTGAAAGGTGTGAGGACTCCTGAGGAGTGATTTTCTGATATTCCATTTCATTTCCATTTTTGAGAAACTTTCCTGTTATCCGAGCGAAAACCGATAACTACAGGATAATGTTATTACAGCTGCTGTTTAGGTTCTGTCAATCAGCAAAGTTGTCCTAGTTATGTGAAATATTCATTTTATACTCTAAAGCTTTATTTATCAAAATGAGGTATCCAGTCTTTCGAACTTCAGGGAGACATCCTATGTATAGGCAGTGGCGTCGCCAATTAAGGGGGGGCCAGGGGGGGCACGTGCCCCCCTGGAAAACCTCGTGCCCCCCCGCGTGCCCCCCCATTTGAGATTTGGGTTGGTGAAAAAAAATATAATATATATTGTAGCGGTGCCCCCCCCCCCAACAATTGCTAGTGCCCCCCTTGTGCCCCCCCAGACTCAAAAGTCTGGTGACGCCACTGTGTATAGGCCCTAATTATAAATAAATAAAGCAGTTTTGGAAAGAACAAGACTTCCACTTTAATTTAATGTACATAACTAAAAACTGAAGAATAAAAATCACCATGTCAAGGGTTTGGAAAGAATTCCACTAACAGCAATTACGGAAAAATTGTTCTTTCCTCCAAGAATTAATTTATTGGATGAAAACATGGAAAGAATTCCACTGACGGCCATCACTTGTGCACAAACCTATGGGACCAACAGAGGGCGTTTTTATAAAAATGGCTACCGCTGCATTCGAAGTGTATAATTGTATGTAAAAAAACCCTGAAAATCTCACTTTTTAGATAAGCTACACCCTGTTTCCGTCATGGCCATCATTGGAATTCTTTCCGAAGTGGGAATTATGACTTGCAATGTTTTCGGAAAGAATTCCACTGACGGCCATGACGGAAACAGGGTGTAGCTTATCTAAAAAGTGAGATTTTCAGGGTTTTTTTAACCTACAATTATACACTTCGAATGCAGTGGTAGCCATTTTTATCAAAACGCCCATAGGTTTGTGCACAAGTGATGGCCGTCAGTGGAATTCTTTCCGTAGGGCCTTTTGCACACTAACCTTAACAACTGAATAATGATGAAGTAAAATCACTAAAAATAAGTAACTTGTCTGCTTACATGTCATGCTAGTTGCGATGATCGTAACCCTAAGGTCCCAGTCCCTGGTCAGACCTAGGGTTACGATCATCGCAACTAATGTCATGCGTGTTCCATTGTCATGTGAATGCCGCCTGAAGTAAACCATGTCCTAGGCTAGGCTAAACCGTCTTCGATCATGGCATCGATGCAGGTTGTCCATGAATTTAAGTCGGGCTACACCATCCGGTCCACATCGGTCCATGAGTGACTGTATCCAAGATTGGCAAAACCTCAAAGTCTAAATGCAGCACTTAATGACATAGGCCTACACGTACTGCCTAATGTAGCCTTGTAGGGGAGTGAGATGCCCCGGTCTCTATAGTCAGTGTCTTGTGCCTGGAGCTGAGCCGATCGAGGTCCACAGCTCAGTTCAGCATTTTCAATCGGCGATCTGGCGCTAAATTCTCCACGGGCACCAAAATGTTTGCAGCAATGATGATGAATATCGTGTAAGGACACGAAAGAAGAAGAAGATTTTGACAGTTCATCGTGACGATCCGTGACGACATTGACAGTCCAATTTTCACGCAGGCTTTACAGTACAGACTATGCAAACGCGGGAAATCGGAGAGCTGCAGCGAACTCTTCTTTATTCTAATGCAAATTGTCGCTGCCTTGTCCAGGATCCTCATTGTAATGTGATGAGATTTATTTCTTACGTCACGGTAAATACAAACAGCTTATTTCACTTTGAACGAAGTTTTTGCAATATGTCCCAAACCCAGCTGACGGCTTGTGAAATGAATCTGTGCATGTGATAGCTAGCCGACCTTTTACTCACTGGTAAGTGGTATACGTCACGATTCATCACTGTCTTGATTCAAGACGGTATTGGTGTGGATACTCGGAACGCACTGACCATACATATGTACGTATAGGTAATCCGCACACACATACGCACGGAGCTATCACTATATTAAAGGCCATACAAAAAAATTGTTGTATTGGCGTAACCCGCCCGTCCCAAAAATATGCCCCGACCGTAAACATTTTAAACCCCCCAAAAAACCCACAAAACAACAAATTTAAAAATAAGAACGGGAACCCCCCCCCCAAAAAAAACACAAAAACACCCGCCATCTAGACTATGTCACTTTTCACCATCACTATGCCAGGACCCAAGCTCTTAAATTCACACCTATAAATAATTTCCCCCGGTTAGGCCACATAAAAAAAAAATTGTTTAGCGTCCACCTCTTCCAAATTTTCTAGGTAGGGAGGGAGGTTTTTATTTTTATTTTTTATTTTAAGGATAGAATGGCAACATGCCTGTGGAAGAAATGATACATGGTATTCATGGTCAGAAAACATGTTAGGAAGATACTGAAGACCATAGAAGCTTTCAAGCTAGATATCTGACCATTGGAAATTTCAGTAGACTAGAGAAACCTAAGTATGTAGACTTGACTCAAGTCGGGTTACGGTAGTTCTAGTCATGTGCTCGGCTGATATTCCTTCAGTCCGCCACATCGGTACAAATTTCCGGAACGTTGATTATCAAATGTCCCTTCCGCTTAAATTTGTACATTTTTCGCATGCTGCAGCTTCTACCACAGGTGGCCTTCATGATGTTTAGTCCGAAAATTACGGTAGATATTAGCGCACACTGCTTTTACATACAAGAAATAATTGTTTCCCCCAATATTTATTTTTTTTGAGACAAATAAAAAATAAAAAAATAAAAAAATAATACAGGTCGGGCTCATACCGGAGGTCGGGCGGGGACGCTAAACAAGTAATTTTTTTTATGTGGCCTTATGGAGCGATCTACCACCACACATAAAAGACTCTCTGATTTTGGATAAGTTTTAAAGTTTTTTGTAAACTCCTTTCCTCTTATTTTCACAACAAGGATTCAGTTTGTTAGCTACCTTTATTTACCTTGGTCATCTCTAGCTAGCATCCCTTTGATTGTTTTGAACTCATTTACAGTATTTATTGCTTATCTATTTATTATTTACTGATTTATTTATTATTTATTGATTTATTGGTTGATTTATTGATTTATTTCAGTTATGTGCTGTTTTCAGTATGATTGTTTTCGCCTTGTACTGCCATATTATTGTTTTGCAAAGTGAGAAATCTTGATCAGGGAGATGGGGGAGGGGCAGTCATCAAGGTTTCACTTTGATGATTGATTTTCCCTTGTCTCCTTGTTCATGTTGTTTCCAGTGCCTCTAGTTTAATCTCAGTCCGTGATTATTTGTCATTTATTTATTTGTAGATTAAATTTATTTACATGCTTTCTCTATATCAAATTATTTATTTCATGTCTCTTGTTGTGAGTGGATCAACAGGCTCTCGAGCTACAGTGTTTAATTATACTTGTGTTGATCCTGGCCATCATTATTAGAGTTGTTCCTGTAAAAGTTGTACATGTATGTTGTTTAGTTCATGTGAACTGTACTTTCTTGCTGTCTTCTTGCTTTTATTGTCTTTTACTTGTTTGTTTCCTTTAATTTATTTATTTGTTGATTTAATTTATTTATATGTACATGTATATATATAAAATTATTTATTTTATGTCTCTTTTGTGAGTGGATCAACAGGCTCTCGAGCTACAGTGTTTAATTATACTTGTGTTGATCCTGGCCATCACAATTAGAGTTGTTCCTGTATGTTGTTTATTTAATGTCAACTGTATTTTTTGTCTTCTTGCTTTTTTAGTCATGTACTTGTTTACTGTATTCATTTGTTATGTGATTCTGGCCGAATAAATAATAATAATAATAATAATAAAAAAAACACGCAAATTTTTATGCAGATTAAAAGCTTAAAAGGAGCAAAAGATGGAAACCAGACTGGTTAAAGTTGTTATGTCATTTCTTGTCTTTATTTGACTCGTCAAATACTGTGATATACAGGAAAAAAAGCATTTAATACAGGAAAAATAAAAAAAAATTAAAAAATCCGCCCGCATTACCCTATTTTCCAACCCTCCGTTACTCCAATACAACAATGGTTTTTATGGCCTAATACATGTACCATGTCATAGATAGGCCTTTACGTACGTGCGGGTCAATTAATCGGTTCGTACGGTCGAGTACGGTAATAACATAGTCGTGCACCAAGACTACACTGAACACCGCCATTGTATCGAATGAAGACGAACGTATGCTTCATAACGGCAATTTTAATTGGCCAACCTATTTGCCCACATCGAATCACAAAGCGTTTAACTCTGAGCTCGGCCTTAGGTCACATGACATCATATTGTGATCACCTGATTCGTGGATGAGGGCTAGCTATACCTCACATACAAACTTAGCTGAGAATTCTTCGTATGCAAATTAGGTGAACAGCGCCGCTCATTATGACGTCACGAGCAAATTTCGCTTCGCGCGCTCGCCAAGACTTCGGCCGATTTCGGCCCGACTCGCTTCGGTTTTATGAATGAAATCTTTATGCATCGGGTGTCGCACATGCGCGAAAATACATCGATGTCAAGCTAAAGATGGCTGCTTCCTGGTGCCGAAGAAAACGTGAAAATCGGTGAGGTTTTCGGTGAGTTTTGACAGTTTGAACATTTTTTTGCCGTCTTCCTTTTCGGAGCTGAAACTTCGTTTTGTCTGAGGGGGTCCATCTTTTTAATCCAGTTTTTCTTCCTTCTCGAAATTGGTTGGAACTAAACTGCATTAGGTCTGAATAGTGGAGGGTTTCAGCTGTCGAATAGTGTGGCACACGTTGGTGGTCGGTCTGATACTGCGATGGTCGCGAGCGATATGCATAAAATTCATGGTCATTTTTCGATTGAACTTCCATAATTCGCGAATTATTTTCATGTGCGCAAGTGATAAACACGTGCGCGCGCAGGAACCAACTTATGTGTTATTGTTATATACGTACATGTACATGTACATGTACATGCCATGTACTGTATATGATGTAGGGCCTACTGTACAGTACTGTACGTGATTACTGGATTAGAAAGCATCGTAATAAAAAAATTCAATTTTATTTTCTTGCTTGGAATTTTTTTATCCTACGTTTGGTATGAACATTTAAATTATTCAGGGATGTGGGACTTCAGATTTAAATCTGAATTCCGATAAAAAAAAGAAAGATTTTAACTCCAAATTAATTTCAGATCTGAAAAATAGGTAGACCTACAGGAACTTTTAAATTTTAGATTTTTCCTTGGTGTTTTTTTTACTGTTTTCAGATTTTGTGTGTGAGCCCACTCATCTCCGAGTTATGATCGTTAAACATTTGTACAGTATATATTTCAAATTTGACCTTTATTGTTTATTTTGGTCAGTGGTTTATTTAACAAGTCATGATTATACATTGAAGTCCTTGCCCAAATGCCAATTTAAGTCGAAGCAGGTAAACTTGTATGGCAATAAACTTATACGCTGACCAACTCGTACCCTACATTATTACCAACTCGTACGCCGATCAACTTGTACGCCACTCAAGTAATTAATCAGGTTTTTATTCGAGGGGTTTGAGGGATCGGATATTTTCAGGACAAGTTCTTTTTTTTAGGCTTTCCATTTAAGAGGATAACAAGATTTGTTTTCAATGTATCAATGGTTTCCTTTTTCTAGTGATACATTTTTCAGGGGATTGATATTTTTAAGGGGAAGAAACTTGAAAAAAAAAAAATCCAGAATCCCTGAAATTCAGAGAAAAGTCATTTCATTGGAAATGGTGTACGAGTTGATTGGTGTATGAGTTGATCGGCGTATGATTTGGTTGGCGAACATGTTGACCTACTTTAGTATATATCGACTCCCGACTTCATGGAAAAAAATTATAGTATTGTATAGTCATCACTCATAGATTATGCTTTTAAATATGGTAAATAAATGAGCAGTTCAAACCTGTAGTAGTTTTCAAATTTCTACTTCAGAATGTACAGTATACGGTAATTAACTTCAAGTTTTTAGAAATTGGTTGAACAGACAATTGAATATTGATAACAACCTAACAATTGTGGAAAAGAAAGACTTCGAACTAGATTTTGTTTCAGAAATAATTCTGAAACAAAATCTAGTCCGAAGTCTTTCTTTTCATAATTCTAAAACAAAATCTAGTCCGAAGCTAGTCTAGTCCGAAATTTAGTCCGAAGTTTCAGAAATAATTCTGAAACAAAATCTAGTCCGAAGTCTTTCTTTTCCACAATTGTAAAAAAAAAAAAAATGTGTCTTAACTACTTTAACAGTACTCTTTGATCTTGTTCTTTTCAGAACAATGGGCGAGTTAGACGGACGCAAAAACATCCTCAGCAGGTAATGCAGTAGTGCAGGATTTACAAGACCCCCTTGAGATACCTCCGTAATATCAGTACAATCATATCAGTAAGTGAGTGATTGAGGTATTGTATAACATAGATATTACTGAAGATGATTTGAATGTGCATCCTTCTAAGATGTGTAATGAGTGTAGAATTATGATAACTACTGGTACATGTATATCAAATCCCCTGGTGAAGAAGAATCGGTACAACGGCAACATCATGTACCTACATACACCAGCCACAATTCCTCCTCATTCACAATATTGTGAGATATGTATCGTAAAATATGGTGCCACTACCCCCCCCCCCAAAAAAAAACAAAAAAAACAAACAATATAAATAAATAAAACTGTATTTTATTTTAAGAAATATAAATCACAAAGAGAGTGTGATTAAGATCCACCTGTTAAGCTTAGTGGGCTGCCTTCACAATAATCTGAGATTGTTCATCCGGGACAGAGTTTGAAGTTTTTTTTTCATCACATACAGTTTAACCATCCCAATGTTAGCATCAATAGTCTTTCTATCAGTCAATCCCACATTTCTTTGCTTAAAAGTATATAAACACAACTAAAATGACTCTATTTATATGTCCATTGAACGGATGGTTTTGTGCTTTTGACTATTGTTTTTTCCTCTCCTGATTTGTATTTCACGGCTACATGTATGATTTGCTCTTACCTTTGCACACACATCACAGCTAGTTGGTTCTGAGGCAAGGGACATCATTGTCCAGCACTATGACTTGAAAAAGTTCCTTGAGACATACCTCCGGCCTCCGACTAGCATCAAGGGTATCAACATTTCAGGTAATAATATTTTTAAAAGAAAAAAAATGTGTCCTAAATTTCACCCCACCTTATCACTCCTCAGTATGCTGTTAATATGCAAGACATTAATCTTAATAATTTTTTTTTTATTTCGTTTGTTTTTTGTGATTCAAGGACTACACAAACCTGGAGTTATTTTTTCCAGGAAGTCCCTGCAAGACCCTGAAACACCAATCCACCCATCACCCTCCGGCCAGCTGATCTGCCAGCCCCCAGAGAGATCCCACCACCAGGCTTGGATCCACAACGATAGTGCACTGCAGTGGTATTGAGAAGATGCACCAATTTCGCAGCGATCAAGCCACCAAGAACACCGCTTACCCTCTCCCAGCTGTCCCCAAACCAACCAATACAAATCAGGGCAAAATTTACACTAACGTCAACAGGAGCGGTCCATTATTTGGAACACATACACTGACTACATTCACATTCATGTACGGTACTTAAAGTTTGCTTCAGTTATACATGTACAGTTAGAGTCAAATGTCCCTAAAATGTACATTTTCATTCAGATGGTCTTCCTTGATAATAGGAATTGGAACAAACCAGAGATTTTCTCATTTCTCAATCATTGTTTTACAAAATGTTATTCATTAAAATATGTTATTCTTTTTGTATGAAAGAATGTATTTTTTTCACAAGAAAACGGGGAAAAAATTCCAATCCAGACCCAGTGATTTATTCAGTAGCAACACTACAATAATCCAGATAAGGGATTTCCATGAGACTTACACCATGATGCATTTTATTTTCATGGATTTTTTACACAAATGTTATTGTTTACCCAGAAAAGGAAATGGTACAATGTTATTTGTCAACCTGCATGTTACATGGAGTTTCTTGATTAAAAATGAATGTAAGTCCAAGGGAGAACTTAGCAGAGAAATTTCCACGGCTCATTTTTGAACAATAGTTTCAATTTCACACTTTTTGCCCTCATAACAAACGAGTTTTTAATCATCAAAACAATGTCGGATAAGAAAACTAGCTCAAGTTTTTATTAGTTGAAGGCATTAAAATACTTACAAATGTGACAGTAAACCGCAAATTGTGTTCATTGTGAGTCTTGAGTGTGTTTGTTTAGATCATATTTTGTTCTAGAATGAGATTATTCGATTAATATAAAGATAGACAGATAGATCGAGGGATTAAATATATTTACTCGGTGTTAAAAGATAAGAGATTGATCAGGATGAAGTGAGGAGCTGCCGAGTTTACAACAGTGTTCGTTAAGTGTACGTTTGTCAAGTTGTCTCGATTCATTCTTCTTCGCTTCCTTGATGTAATTGGTAAACCCAAATTTCACAATAAGCAAACAAGTCTGGAACAAGATACAAAACTCTACAATTTCAAGGGAATACAAACTCAGGAATATATAGGTTGCTAAGCCAAATATGTAAAGAGCATAATATGCCGTATCCATTCCAGTTGTAGCACTTTTTATCTATGTTTTGCCTGTTTAACCTTACAGACTGATCGAGAAACCAAAAAAATAATACAGAAAAAATAATATACTACAATAAGTCACACCATTTTTAAACCAATCTCAATTTCTGCTGCTGCTCTTTCACATGAACCCCAAAACTCAAAACAAACATTCATCTCATGAACCCCTACAAGTGTCATTTCCTTTTATTTGCATGTCTCTTGCTTTCTTGGGAAAACTAGTAGTGAACATCGGGATTCTCCGACCATAAACTTTGATCTCGATCACTTTTGCAGGATGTAGGCTTTGTTCTTTATCCATCCAAATAACCACGGGTACCATCCAGACTTCTTCAGATCTGAAATGTTATTAATATGAAGTTAAATTTACTTAAAACATATACACAGAAAGTCACAGATTACTGTGTATTTCAGTGGCTAATTTACACATAATGTAGAAAACCACGTTTGCCGAATTATTGTACTTTGGAATACTAGAATTCCATTGCATTTGGTAAAAAAACATGAAGCAAGAAGTTTTAAACGTGCTATTAAAAAGTATTAAAGTATTATTTAGCCTGAGGCCTAGGCCTATAATACACACTACATGTACATGTATACACACTGTACAGTATATCATACGTACAATACTATGCATGCATTGTACAGTCTGTACGTACACTGCATGCACACAGGCCGGGCGTGGGAAAAAATCGGCTTACACGCACACTATGCAGCGATCTTTTGTGTGTTGCCCTTTTGACCCGGCCATTGCCATGGTAGCTGACCACAAGCCTCGAGGTTCAGATTACGCCTGAGGGGAATGACCAGCGGCAGGAAAGTCACCGACAATTTTTTTCATAAAATGATTGCAAGTGCGCAGGCGCGCAAATTCCCGCACGATGTATAGGGCAGGTTTGTATGTGTACCTGTCATGTCAATTTAATTTCTGCAGAAAACCGAGAGAAGGTATGTTAATTTTTACAACTAGTAAAAGTAGTAACAGTTACTCATACCATGGAGGAAGGAAATAGACTTCCTCCATGCTCATACCATCGATGTATAAAAAGGATATACCTCCATGCTCATTGTCATACGACTTGTCCAACCATGGCGGAAAGAATTACATTCCATGGGCCAACTACTTTAGACCCAATTTCATTAACGTACGAATTCATCAACTAACGTTAGTATAATATTGTACCGTAATAGAAATTTTCGTTTAAAAATAAAATAAAAGACTGAGGATTTCTGGTTTTTATTTAATTAGAACTTGAATTGTTTACTACAGAGTTAGCTGAAGTAACTGTAGCCCAATATTACTCCTGACGTTGTTGTCGTATATAGCTAGGGCTACAGGAAGATATATATGGAAATCACCTTAGCACAAAAATTTGCTATATGCACAAAAATTTGTTGCCCAATAAAACAAACCACCGTTAAAAATTTCATTTCATATTCATGGTCAGTGAACAACAATCAAAGAACAATCACAAGCGATACACAACACATGGAAATTTGGTTGTTAACCCTGTTTTTATCAAGACAGAAATGTCATGCTAAGCAAATTTTTGTGCTAAGCAGCGCCGTGAAATTGGCCCCCGGTGAGAATTCCCCACGCCTTAAATGACTGTTATTCAGCGATCTGTGGCATAATGACTCACCCTGGTGTTCCTGATGTCGTGAAGAAGCATTCAGAAGAAACACAATTCAATTCCCATTTCGGATTTCAACAAAACGAGCAATTTTCGGCCCAAATCTCCGTACATACAAATATGACTTGGATTCTGAGTCAAATCTCCCATAGTGCTTTGCGAAATAATATAAGGAAATACATAAGAATTTAACTCTACCCTAGTATCCTGTCCAGTCTACATTCCATTTACGTGCAATGGAGCGAACGGCACCAGTCTACTCCCCTGATCTACACGTGCAGAATTCCATCCGTGCGCGTCGTCGATGGACTAGGACCATAGAGATACATACATACAAATTATGACTAGGACCGAAGAACGTCTTGTGTGTAAAATCTTTGTAGTCTTTTTTCTCTAAAAGTATTTTCCGAGTCTGAGCATAGCGGTGTTCTCTTTAACAGATCATAAGTTTGGAATGGAATAAGATATGAACATAATTTTGGTATCATTGGAAAGCCCATGGATTACTCCTTCTAGTAGTGTATATAACTCAAAAAGTCAAATCAGGGGGATTTACCTCAATTTGCTGCATTGGGTCACATTTTTGTTTTATTTCAGTGATAAAAAGTATAACAATTTGGGGTCTATTGGCAAAAAAAAGAAAAAAGAAAAGAATTTTTTTTTTTAAATAGCTACATTTTTTTTTATTCATTCTTTATGGCAAGTTTTCCAATTAAAAACATATTGCACTACACTGTGACATAAAGACGAGATATAACATAGTACACCAAAAATAGGAACTCTAAAATATATTACACACACAACTACTAAATACGTGTTAAATTGCACTAAAATGCTGAAAAAAAGTACATCTATGTTAATAAAAGAAACTATATATTTGAAAACTATATTTTGATATTTAAACATTACAATCAGTCGGGCTTTTGATATAATCATTAATATTTTTTTTATAAACATATACAAATTAAGTGCGGTGGATGATAAAAATGGAGGGAATTCAAAAGTAGAGATGCAGAATTTCTCAGTTAAAAATAAAAATAACTTTAAAATCAACTACAAGGACACATTTTTTTTTGTATCAGACAGGAAACAAAATTTAGCACAAGACGAAACTCTAGGACAAAAAGAAACTTGCCATCACCTGATCACCAAGAAGCCAACAACCTATTAAATGCTTGTACAGTATATTGTGTAAAAACGTTCTGAAAACCTTTGCCATCTAGTAGAACTCTGTTCCAGACATTTTATCATTCTTTTTCTTTTCTTGCATATGGTTCATTTTCTTGAGGAGCTGCGCTCCATTCTATTAACACAAAGGTGTGATCTGGTCATGTGAATATTGAGCAGGGAGGCCATAATATGGGAAGGGCTTGAACAAAGTTCTAGCCAGTCCTGGATATTGTGATGTACAAGTTCTGGTTCTAATCAGCCCAATATCTGGTTCTGAGCCAGATTGTGATCTATATAAAACATTCTGATAATTAATGTACAGGTTGAGATTCAATACTGGTCCAATCTGGTCATCATGTATAATTCCATATCTGAATTGGAGGCTGATAATACTTTAATACACAAGTTCCGGTTCTAACAAGTCTTATCTTGTTTCAAGTTCCGGTTCTGACCAGTCTGATCTAGTTGCATAAAAGTTCTACGGTAGTTCTGACCACTATTTTCCGGTTATGTACAACATGCTCAAGTTCAAATCAGGCGGATCTATAGTTACGCAACAAGTTCTTGTAACAATTATGGACAAGTTGTGGCTCTAGCTGGTCCAATCTGGTTATGTACAAGTATCAACCTGTATAAACAAGTTCCGGTTCTAACCAGTTTAGTCCAGATTCAACCCAGTCTGCATCTAGTTGTAGTACACTAATTCCAGTTCTTACCGGTTGGATCTTGTTAGTGTATGTATGGACAAGAGATTTGCTGAAAGGGTTCTCCTCTAGGTCTAAAGGTGAACAAAATGACAAGCCCTGCAGTGTGCAAACCACTATATCACCTATTAAATGCAATAAGCTCTGGAATTGTTAATTAGAATGAACATGAAATTAGCATGAATATAAATTAGCATATAATGAATATTCATCAGCATGAAATATGTTCTTATTTTGCATCTACATGTACTACACCACACTTTGTAATAGAAATAAAGAAAAATCTATATCTTTGCTTTTTTTATAAACATTTTTTAAGTTAGACCCAAGTATAAGTTAATGTACTATTTCTGGGTACATCTTTGTTTTGTTTTTTAAAGAATTGTCAATAATTATTGAGATGTTAATATTAAACAGATATTAAAACATATCAAAACAAGCCAAGCAGTATAATTTTGTACATTTTACAGCCTTTTTCTTTATCAAAAACCTGGCCAATTTGTTTTTTTTTTACCAGAAAGCACACACACAAATAATCAAGTTAATAAGTCTGTTCTGAAATATATATTTTACTGCATGCAAAAATTTTCATATTACTCTATTTCTGATCATTAGTGCCTGTTATATCTGGTCATATGAAAGTCCACCCCTGAACATGGGCTCATTAACTTTCGAGCCCTATAATTCTGTAGCAGATTTTTTATCAAACATAAGTACGGTCATCAATACTTGAAATGTGTAAAAACCTTAAGAAGGTTATAATAAGTTATGGCTATACAGGGTGTCCCAAAAAAACGCAACACTTGTGTTGAGAACTATTATATGAAAATTAAACTGTTTGTCACTTCAAGATTCAGATATGTGATACAGCTATCTCTTGGCTACCACCATGTAGAATTTGATCAAAATTTAACAAAAATTTAGTGAAAAAACTAAGACTGAATTACCCAACCTCAAAAACCGATTTTCATCTTTCTTTCATACACATTATGTGTGTATTGACCACTATGCGCGTTATCCTTGCAAATTTGTTTTTAAGGAGTACTCTTTCAATTGGTCATATTTACGCTAATTTCCGCCCAAATATGCTTAAATTCTACATGGTGATAGCCAAGACATAGCTGTATCACATATCTGAATCTTGAAGTGATAAACTGTTAAATGTTAACATAATGGGTCCTGACACAGTGTTGCAATTTTGTCTGGGACACCCTGTATAGATAATGATGATTTCTCTGCAGTACAAGCTTTGTGTTTTGTTTTGTTTTTCCACGATGGATTTTAAATGTACTCATTTGCATGATGTAAAAAGCTATGCTATTTCGTGCATATCACACTTCACTGCCGCATTTTTCTACTCCTGTCTTTCAATCAACTTGATTTCCAGTTTTAAAAAAGTAGAAAAAAATATTTGCGTTTCCAGTGATCGGCATAAAACAGAGTTCATTTGAATTGAGGAAGTTATAATTACAAAATTCCAACAATGGACACATTTCCTTTTCTTACCACGTTCCAAGAAAGGACTCCCTATGACCAGATATCCTAATTTGCATAAATGCATATGATTATTCACACGCCCAAACCTATCGCTTAAAAAAAAAGAATTAAATAAAGAAAAAAATGGCTGCCATATATAAATTACTCTTTTCTTTTTTATCATCTTTCCAACATTACTATGTACAGTACATGCATGAAGAGGGTGGGCCAAACAAGCAAAAATGTTAAACTCATTTAAAAAAAAAAAAAGCCCAGAAAATCATGATAGATAATTTTAACTTTATAAATAAAGCATAAATTCTATTTACAGTTCTCTTTCAGACTTCTTCGATAAATCTTCTGTCGTTTTTGACTTTCAAAGCCTGACAGTTTACAAAATTATGATAACATAATCCCTTTCTTTCTTTTTTTTTTTAAATTCTGCGACAAGCAAGGAAGTAAGACGACAAATTTGTGGTGGAAAAGGGCGATGGAATTTGTTGGTACCCGCCTTTCAATGTATGTCACACTGCAAAAGAAGAGACTACAGTACCAGTGCATCCACACCAATCTTCATGAACTGTACATTATATCCATGCAAACTGTCTCATTTACAAAATGTCACACCAAAGGCTGGACA
Organism: Astropecten irregularis; assembly: GCA_963971285.1. Classification (NCBI taxonomy): domain Eukaryota; kingdom Metazoa; phylum Echinodermata; class Asteroidea; order Paxillosida; family Astropectinidae; genus Astropecten; species Astropecten irregularis. The sequence goes on from OZ020247.1 coordinate 7,708,073, forward strand.
TGAATAAAATGCCTTACTTTAATAGTACTTTGGATCTAGTACTTTTATGATATTTCTAACGAGGTGGTATAGTGTTTCTTCCCAATGTTTAGTCTTTATGGTAATAAACACAGGATTCAATAAGCCATTTGCAAGATAAATCTGAATAACAACTGGTACACGGGCTTCTTTCATTGCAAAGAAACACCCAATTTGAATGCTTAGTTTATAACGGACATCTTGCACCAATGCACTGTTCATAATGGATAAGAATGGCACAAAGGAACTAGTCCATTCCAGAGATGGGTATCGCTATGCAAAAGCTTGCACTGCATCACGTGATATAGCAACAGAGTCTTTAGTCTGGGAAATTCAAACTGGGGAGTTTTTATGCAATGAAAGAAGTTGCGTACCAGATACTATTCAGATTTTACTCGCAAATGGCTTATTGATGCATATCCACCAATTAATGGCCAATCCCATCCAGTGGTGTCTCCTTCAACCAATAAGAACACTATCCACCAAACAACTAATAACCAATTTGCCCTGACTTTGCTGCCGAACTATCAGCAAAAGAAATAGTCACGGTCCGATTTTTGTAACCAGCCATCAACATAAAATAATCATTCAAAACTTCTCAAACTTCTAAAGAACAAATCTTGTGTCCCATTCGAAGCGAGTCTCCAAACAAACATCAAACAAAGCATGAGGGAGGAATATTTACGTGTACAAACATACAGCTTTTCCCAAATCTAGCCCACCAAAAATACAACAAAAATGCGATCAAACTGCAATTTTGTACAATGCTTTTTTGTCTGTTTTCAACAATTTTAGCGAGAGGTACGCTGAGGTCATTCTTGGAAAACTAAAAGCTAATAAATTGAGCAATACTGTTTTGTCAACCCACAAAAAAAAACTGAGTCAAAAAATGCATAAAAAGGGATTTCTGCCAAAGATAACAAGGTAACGAGGTAGCCTTGGTTACAGAACTGCAACCGAAGTCTAGTATAGGAAAATGGAGGAGCATCTGAACAACAATGTAAAGAATACTTTTAAAGGTGGGGATTTGTTCTGAAATATCTAGACCAATGAAATCTGGATATCTGATTCGTACATTGTTTCAGTTTGTAGAAATCCATCACTGGCTGATAGTGAACAGCGTCCAAATTTGCTTGCTCTAAAGATGAAGTTTTTACTAAAGCAAAAAACAAAAAAATGCCTTAGTTCTCTAGAAATTTGTACAAAAATTATTGCTTTATTCAAACGTCTCAGCTGAGCTGCCCCTTGAAATTAGCAACTTGACCCAAACTGATGTCAACCGCCCCAATCAAAAGACTCTCTGCCACAATTATAAAAAAAAAAAAATTAATCTCTAGTTTCTTTCCATCTATTTAAAGCCATTTTCACACCTTGTTTTTTGTTTGTTAAATATTTACAAAATAAATCCAAGAAAAGTAAAAAAAAAAAAAAAAAAAAAAAAAAAAGAATTTCGAGTAGTAGTACCATGATCACACGATTTGTAAAATTACACTACACACACTATAATCTTTATATGAGTCATGATCAAACCTTGCATATTTTGTTCCTTTTTTTTTTTATTCGGATTTTCTGGATGTCCAGAGCTTATTATTGTCTTTTCAGGAGCGTTGTCTTCATTGTTTGAGTTTGCTGAGATGGCGGTACAGACTCTGGACATAGGTGAAGACACACTTCCAGTCTGGCTTGTTCTTCATCATGATCATGTCGTCTGTTTCCAGTAGGGGCATTATATCGGCGTGTTTCCTTCAGAAGAAAAAAAAAAAAAAAACCAAAATACAAGGTTTAATCTTTTGGAATGATCTCTGTTGTGCTTTTTTGTTTTAAAGGTTTTCCAGCATCGTTTGCATGTGTCTTAATTTGATCTTTTGGATTTATAGAAAGTATTGGTGTGGTTTTATGGAATCTGCCAGGCAATGGACTGTTCCGGCTTTGCTCTTAAGATCCGCCACCTTAGCAGCAACGCCACATGTTTTTCATACCACATGTGACCAAGGGCCTGTTTGTTTAACATGTTTAATGCACAGGATCACTGATTCTACTGATCCGGATCCCATATTAGCGTACCCTGCATAGGATGTGGATCCGCAGATCTGGGATCCTGTGCGTTAAACAAACAGGTCCCTAGGTTTGACCGAGGTATTAAATGGATGACAACTACATCTGTACTCCAATTGGTCAATGCACACAGTTTGATTGACAGGCCAGAAGCCTAAGGGTCCTGTTACAAATGTAACTGGCAATTAAGGACATCGCCAACATGTGGCTGAATGGTTTAGAGTGCCAGACCAGTGACTCATAGCATGCAGGTTCCAATCCTGCTTCAGTCACCTCGTTTTCTAACGGACAAGTGACCTATGACACCATGGACTTACTCTGCGCTGTTGAACGCTAGATCAAAGTTCTTCCGCCTGTTCTTCTTTTCCAAACTGTCAAAGTCGAATGCATTGGGGAAGTGGTAGTGGACAATAGCACAGAAGGCCATACCATCGGCCCAGCTGGAGGAGAAATTTCTAATTTCCACCTCCTACGGATAAAAAAAAAAAACCCAAAACTTGTTATTCCCTCAAACTTCAAGCAGCAAGAAAATAAAAAGTCAGTTGCAGGCATGGCAAGACTAATAGAAACGTTTTAGAATGTACCGTAAAGTGCCATGTATACGGCGCACCCATGTATACGGCGCACCCCAACTTTTGACATCAGCCGGCAGAAAAGAAAAAAAATCGGCCGTGAACGACCAAAAAAAATTTGAAAACTGCATCGCTAATTTTTCTCAGCTCATTTGTGATTTGTATTTCAATTGAGAATTTCAAATTCGAGAAAAATAAAAACAATGAATTACTCAATCCAACTCGCAACTTTCAGGGATGTTTTGCCCGAGTTTTGCAACAACCCGAAGTGCGTCAGTGTCACACAACGCTGCGCCACGCCACGCCGCAGAAAGCAGTCCGTACGGAGGCCTACATGATGTAGGCCTACTATCGTTAAGCGTGCGGCGCGGCCTACATCCTGTCGTGCACACGTGCAAACAGTATTCGATCTCCACCATAGTAGACTTCCTCAGCAGTCTACATATTCAAACGACAATTGTACATTCCCGTTCCGTATTTTTTGTGTGAGTGGACAATTTGTTGCAAGCGCTGCGTGTCCAACTATCATGATCATAACGTTCGACTCGGCAAAGCTATCGGCATTTTCCTCGCACGAAATTACTTGCACGTGGTCGGGCCGACGAATGCTGGCAACTCGTACCAACCATACGCCGAGTCGCCGACCAACTCGCACGCCGACCCGATCGTACGAGTTGGCAATTAGCGCACGGCGAGTTGGTCTGCGTGCGGGTTTAGCGGCGTACGAGTTGGCTCAATTGCACCTCAAATTGTTCATCCTACGTCCGCAATAGCGCGAGCGAATTTTGTGATTGGCTAGACGATCTGCGCGCGCTTTACAAATTGTCATCTTTACATTAGAACAAATCAAAATGGCGGTTCACGTTGCAGCGAAACGCTGTCGCAAACTTGACGTTTTTACCCATGAGGATAAGGATATTTCCCAATGGAAACGTGACTTTTGCTGATAAAAATAATGACTCCAGACACAGGTTTCATAATTTATTGAACAATCACGACATTCTGAAATGAAATATGTACGTCCGACCATAGTCCAACGATCGGACCGTCACGGCCCGGAGATTGCATTTACTGTAATGTAAATGCACATGTCCACTTGCCCGTCGTCGCGTGCACATTACGGCGCTCCAACCGTGTTTTCGCACGCTATTTTCGGTGTCTCTAGTCCTAACCCTTATCGATTTTTGCACTTCAGTTTTCCTTGGCCAATCGCAAGAGTCGGAAATATTAGATTTTTTAAGTGGTATTTTTCATGAATCATTCGCTCAATTTTCAGTCAGACATCGTGCTAATTGGTTACCGTTGCTGCCGGTGCATCACATGCTTTAACTAGGCGCGGCGCAATGATCACAACCCACACTCTAGAGACCGCCAGCGGGCTGTACCCATGTATACGGCGCACCCCCAACTTTTGATTTTTGCCGAGGTGAAAAAAAGTGCGCCGTATACATGGAACTTTACGGTAAACGAAGCCTGTTGCATAGACCAGTAAGGAAAACCTCTTTGAAAAAATGTTTTGCTCTCAAACAAAGAGAAATAAAAAAAAAACATGATTATTTAATAAATGAAGGTCACAAAACAGCACTCACACTTTTGTCTGATCCAGCATGTACATGGAATGATAAACCTGTGAAAATTTAAGCTCAATCGGACATCTGAGTCATGAGAAAATAGCGAAAAACCAACTCAATTCTTTTTAAAAAACAGAAAGAATGGTTTTGATCTTACCCCGAGATCAAAACTGTTTTCGGTCTTTGTTTTACACATTTCTGGATAAATACACCATTTTAGGCGGAAATATTTTAACAGTACGTTTTAACCAGCACCATCTTCATATCTTGAAAGTTATACGTAAATCTGTGAACATTTTCTGTTTAGGTATGTTGCCAATCCTGTACTGTACCTTTAAGATAAATCATTAAATCTGTTTATGATTACTCTGTAACCCATGGATGACTTAAAAAAAAAAATCTCATTTAAAAAGCTAACAATTTGGCAAATAATCAAATTGTTCATCTCCTCCTCCACTCTCTAAAAAATTATCTAAAAAATGAGACATTTAACACTAAGTTCCCGCCTCACCGGGTAACCGCGAGCACATCTTTGGCACCACTCCAGCAGCTTCTGCTTGATGGTGCTAGCATTGGGCACAGCCGCCATACCAGTTCCCTTTCCAAAGCCGCCCGACTCGGCATCCGCTTTGCCCCCAAACTTGTTCATCAGAGCATCTTTCTTCTTCTGGGCTGCCTGCATGGATTGATTCCTCTTCTGCTGCTCATCCTGTTTCCTGGAGATGATACAAGAAAATAATTAAGTTCTGCCAAGAAATTGAAAAAGTAAGACAGACAAACAAAATCAAAATCTTTAGGGGAGAAACTTTAATACTGGGGCCAATTTCATAAAACTGTTAAGCACAAAAATTTGCTAAGCATGACATTTCTGTCTTAATAAAAACAGGGTTAACAACCAAATTTCCACGTGTTGTGTATCACTTGTGATTGTTCTTTGGCTGCTGTTCGGTGACCATGAATATCAAATGGAATGTTCAATGGTGGTTTGTTTTATTGGGCGAGACATTTTTGTGCTAAGCAAATTTTTGTGCTTAACAGTTTTATGAAATTGGCCCCTGGTTAGGCCCAGCCATTAAAAAGCCTGGCCAGGCTTTGCGGCTTTTACAATCCAATGTTGATCATGGTCAGAACATCAGTTTCTTGGAGTTGACCCAAAAAAATAAAGTTCAGTCTTTAAAAAGGGAGACAATCAGAAGAAGTATCTTGGAAAAGAAACTTTAAAACGTATCGGGCCTCGCCATTGAAAAGCCTGGCAAGGCCCTTTGTTCCTGGCCAGGCCTGGGCTTTGTTCAGGCTGTACGACTTCTGTAATCCAACTTTTGTCATGGGCAGAATACTGTATCCAGTTGAAGCATAACGATGGCCACCTCTCAGACAAAATGTGGGCATATCTTCAGAATGGCCTAGCCTGGTCTTTGCTCAGGCTCTGTGTCTTCTGTAATCCAACTTTTGTCATGGGCAGAATACCGTATCTAGCCAAATCTAAAACTCGATGCGGGAAGAACCTAGGCCTGGCAGCTAGGGCTAGGCCAACCATCGGCCTGGCAGCTATTGACAGCAGATCCTACAAGGACTACTTACTTCTTGGCCATGTATTCCTTCCAGTTCTTCTCGTCTTCCAGTCTCTTTTGTTCCCTTTGTCTCTTCTTTTCTTCCATCTCTTGCTCAAACTTTGTCACTAAAAAATTAAACAAAAGTGAAAAACAATAGTTTTTGTCTAATGTCGAAGAGCAATATTTTCAAGATGCATTGAACACTCTTACAGTGATGATGAGGGTTATTCTATAGAATGAAATTTTTTGGGTGTTGTTACACTCCCAAAGGCGTAATTTGACAAAGAGCTTTCGTTGAAATTGACAAGAAGTTATTTTTATCCAGGATGATTTGCAATTTATGATCAGTATCACCTTTGGAAATTTATGAATGTTTAGCAAAACAGACAGGGGGAAAATGGCCCCAAATATAATGAGTGGCCTGAGATTTTGAGAGCAAGGGAATTCAAGTTACTTTTTTTGGCCGGGGTGCCTCCGGTGCTTGACGATGACGACGTGGTTACGCTGGAACTCATACTCGAGCTCTTTGCTGAAAAACTACTGCCAGAGCTTGACTCTGTTCAGGGTACAAAGGAATCAAAGACAGACACAAGAAATATTAACTTTTACGGCTGATTCCCACAGAATCAGGTAGGGACTGAAACCCCAATCCACTTGTGGACCGAGCCGGACTTGAACTCAGTCTGCTAGAGGTGAAAGGCGAGGAAAGAACTGCTAGAGTCTGCTAGAGGTGAAAGGCGAGGAAAGAACTGCTACGCCAACCTGACTCCCCTAATGAGTTTTTTCAAAATTGTTTTTTTTTTCGGCTGCTTGGTCTTACCTTCTTTTTTCACCGACACCACATCTTGCTTCATACTTTGTGACTTTGTGTCTTTGTCTGGGAAGAAAATGTTGCAGGAAATGCTATCATAATGAGATGCCATTGTTTAAGATTTGTTTACGACTTTAATTCGAGCACCAATTAAGTGTTGCATGCTAAGTTCTGCTGGCACTGCAGAGCTATTTTGCAAAAGCAACGTCTTCGCAAACGAATTAATTGATCTTGTCTGCTCTCAAAAGTAAAAGAGCGGACAAACTTCAGCCTAACACACACACACACATATTCACACGCAGACAGACAAGTTCTCAGGATGAAGATGGTTACCAGCTACAAGTAAATCAAGTACATAATGCATAAAAGCTGCTTGACTGGTACTGCGATACAAATTTGCTATGAAGCATTTAAATGAGTAGCATTTTTTAATTTTGTATTTTGCTTAAAAGCTGCAATTGGAAATTTATAAAGAATTGAATATTCTTATTTGTATTTTGTATTAATTTATGCTTGGAAAAGCATCCTGGCTCCTGCTAAGTAAAAATTTAAACATTAATGAATTATGCTTATTGGGTTTTTTATGGGTTAGCGAACATTTTTGGCAGGACTGCATTTAGTACTTGCCTGCATGAAGGATAAAAATGTGGATTAATTAGTTGGAGAAAGAATTCTTGGATGGTAAGATTTTATAAGGAAGGGATGGAGCTTTTTTTAAGCATTTCAGCCATGACAATATTAAGGGAGAGAAACTTTAATACTGGTCTGGCCCAGCCATTGGAAAGCCCAGCCAAGCCCAGGCCTTCAGGCCTGAAATCATCCTTCTGCTAGTTGTGAACTTCAGTACAACAATGCCACTTAGAATCAATACAGCCAGGCCACTGGATGGCCTATCCAGACTTTTGTTCTGCCCACATCTACATGTAGTCTGAGGTGTGGCTATTGTTCACCTTCAAATGCATACAGTGCACTGCCTACAACCAGAGTTGGATTATGTTGGAAGCTGCAGAGCCTTAGCAAAGCCCAGGCCTGGCCTGGCTTTCCAATGGTTTGGCCAGACCAGTATTAAGAGTTTCTCTCCCTACACAGCTCACTGTCATTTCCGGCGCAAAAAAACTCATCCCACCTTCTGATTTGCTGAGTGTTGTGGAGATAACCGTCTTTGATCCTGGTCCTTCTATGACAGACTCTGTGGTCATCGTCTTGCTCTTACCGTCCAAGTCTTCGATCGTGGTCGACTTTGTCTGCACCGCGGGGCTGCTGCTGCTGCTGGTACTGCTACTGAGCGGGGCTATGATGGTGTTGTTATTCAGGGGTGTTTTGGAGTCGGTCGTTTTGGTGTCGGGCGTTTTGGTGTCGAACGTTTTGGTTTCGGGCTTGGATGTCGTGTCCTTTTTGACGGGTGTGCTCTTGTCGAAGGCTGTCAGGCGGCGGGCCTTGGTCTCCTCCCGGCTGCGCTGGATGTCATCTTGGATGGCTTTCTGCTGTTCCGCTACCTTCCTCTCTTGCTCCTCTGAGAGTGGAATTCAAGCAAACAGAGATAAGCAACAAGGAAGCTTGTTAGTATGCAATTTGGGGTTCTGTGCTTGAAAGCCTTGTTTCAAAAAGTATTCCATACCTATCAGGCCATTCAGACGATTCCCTCATACTGATTACAAATGAACTGTAGTGCTGAAGAAAATGATTCATTAGCTGATTGAACAATTGGTAACAAACTGATCAACCATTACATCGGCTCATGGTTAAAGGCAATATCATACTTTGGTCTTTGTCAAAGAAATAAAGATTCACGGACAAAAATATCAAGGACGATACAGTAACAGTCATCTGTGAAAATTGCAGTCCTATATGTTGCCCACTTTTTGAGAAAACAGTGAAAAACAGCAACAAAATTTATTTATTTTTGATCTTTAAAAGATCAAAAATTATTTTGGTCACTGGTATTAATCTTTTCTGGCTAAATACAGCACATCAGGCAGAAACGTTTTAACGGTATGTTTCTACCACCACCATCTTTATACCCTGTAAGTTATCTATAGGTAATTCTGTTTCGGTATGCTACCAAAGTATGATAGTACTTTTAAGTGTCAGGAAACCTGACTTACTTCAAGCCCAATTCAACTTCATCACTAGGTCGCTTCTAAATAACTTGGCTAAGGCTTGGAATTACACACAGGTATATAGACATGTGGCTGCAGCCACAGCTAGCCCAAGCCACACACTTTTAATAATGGTAGTATCATACTTTGGTAGCTTACCGAAACAGAAATCTTCACAGATTTTTATTTGAGATCATCACCTCAAATACAGGGTATAAAGATGGTGATGGTAGACACATACCGTTAACATTAAAAAAAAAATACTATAATAATTTTTCTTAAAAAGTTTCAAAAATAAAAATACACACCATAAATAAAACAAGAACATTTCAAAGCAACAGAATACATTTAAAGAAGCTGCATGAATGTGACAAATTGACTGCATTCTTAAACAAGTTCAAACGACTGGCATCTCATACCACAAACATTGATCGTTCTCTTTTGCACGCTCAGAATTCGAAGAACGACCGAAAAGGAGCGACATATCGATCTACTGCCCCCATGAGCCTGGGAAAAAAAGGTCGTCCCACAAATAGATGGCAAACATCTATTCTGTATCACCACATTCTCCAGGGACCAGAAAAAAAAAAAAATGAGACGGCACAAGATGAGCAAGACGAATAGAGGTTAATTGAGCCATATACCAAGGGTGAAACGCTGGCAATGACTGCATGGTCCGGGCTAAGGATAGCTATCGTGTGAGTCACCGCGGAGAATGCAAAACCCCTGTGCCATGCGTGCGAGAAAGTATGTGGCGTACGTATCAAAAAACGTGGAAGGACTTGGATGGACATGTTTCTATCCCATCCAGACGGCGGGATGCAGTTGAGGGCGCTTCTTCATGATTCTGAGTTTCATAGGGGGGGGGGGAAGGGGATTTGAAATCTATTAGGCATAGGGCGTTTACGAAACAGAGGCTCAGGGGCCAATTTCACTAATGTTTTGCGATCAGCGTAAAGCCCAAATCCATCGCTATAAAACGGACAATTGCTACGCAAAGTAGCGATTGATTTTCCATTTAGCGATGGATTTGGGCTTTATGATGATCGCAAAGCGTTAGTGAAATCGGCCCCAGGCTCTGTCTCAGGGTCCGGCTCCATTTCGTGAATCCATTCTGAAATGACTGGTATCAAAATATAAGAGGCTTTTGGCTGTGGTTCTGAAGTAGATTCTCTGGTTTTGAAAAGGAAAACAGAGCTTCATCTTCAGTGAAAATAAAACCACAACCTACATTTTCAGCATATGGATGTCAGAGCTGGAGCCTGAGCCTGAGCCTGAGCCTGAGCCTGAGCCTGAGCCTGAGCCTGAGCCTGAGCCTGAGCATGAGCCTAAGCCTCCGTTCCGTAAACGCCCATAGAGTGAGCTTAAGTCAGTCAGTACCGGTATGTAAAATTATAACCCACCTAAAAAATAATGGTTGGCAGCTATGCAATTATAGGAGGAACATTATAGTAAAATAGGTGATAGGTCAAAACAACATCAGTGAACAAATCATTCATGCTATTGATAATATCACATGTGGATCCACAACATACATAAAATTTTCCTTGGAGGTCATAATTATGAGTTATTTTTTAGTTGTGAAAAAATTACAACAATGAGAGGACGACATAAACACAGCACAGTGACGGGGAAGGGGCATATACACTCACAGGGGAAATAACTTTAGGCAGAGAAACTTTAATTACTGGTTGGGCCCAGCCATTGAAACGCCAGGCCAGGCAAGGCCTGGGGCCGATTTCACTAACGCTTTGCGATCATCGTAAAGCCCAAATCCATCGCTAAACGGAAAATTGCTATGCAAAGTAGTGATCGATTTTCCGTTTAGCGATGGATTTGGGCTTAGCGATGATCGCAAAGCGTTAGTGAAATCGGCCCCTGGGCTTTGCCCTGGGGTTTGGGGTTTCTATAATCCCTATTCTTGAACTATCAACTTCAGGCCCCTGCTTTGTCATGGATCATAGTTGGCACTAAACCTGATTAACAGGTTGAGTCCTCATTGATTGTGGACAGTACCCAGAAGTCAGAAGTCCAGGGCTGACAGAGGGAGGATTTCAGCCCCAAAGGCCCAAGCCAGGCCAGGCTTTTCAGTGGCTGGGCCTGACTGGTATTAAAGTTTCTCTCCCTTTATTCACAGTTACAGACAGGCCTCCCCTTCCCCTGTTCATTTCTTCCTTTCTTTTCCGAGAATTTGAAAGGGGCAGGGGGACAGCCTCCTTATCCATTCTGGAACTGCCAATGTACATGTAATATGTACCATTGCATTCTCCTATATTAACGTGCATGGAGATAGATTCCATTGCAGGACAACTGTCCATGCACGCTCATTACTACACCATAATGGGATGGCACAAACCTCACTATGTTGCACAGAGTACACCACGGCAAAGCATGTCCCCAACATGGTGCAATTACCAACAGACACACCCAGACACACGCACGCCCAGGGAGTGATGGTACAACAATACCAGTCAAGTACAATGACCCCTCTAACTCCCCTCCCCCACCCCACCATCCCTCGACAGTCAGTCTGGCAAGATGCCATATCCTGATGCAATATTGGACAATGGTGATGCTTCAGGGAACAAGACCTCCTCCCATTCTCCCTCTTTCCCCCACCCTCATCCCACCCCCTTTCAAGACCAAAAAAAGGTTAACGCCCGGAAAAGTGCACCATTGCATAATTCTACAAATCCAGTTTTAATAACGCACACAGAAATGAAGCGATGCAGTGCTGACAATCCAAACACAAGTTTTCACCCTCACTTCTTCAGAGAATGAAAAATCCATCCAATTAGGACTTTTCCAACAAAAGTGACCAAAACAAACAAACAAACAAACAAAAACAAACAGACTGAGTTCCTACCTCTTCTCTTCTTGCGGATCTCTCTTAATTTCGCCCGGATTTTTTTCCGTTCCTCAAAATCAGAGGCTGCCTCCAACTGAAAAAAAAAAAAAAGCACAAAGAAGGTTGAAGGTAATATCATACTATGGTTTTTGAAATACACATTCATAGGCAAAAATATCAAAGAGGATACAGTAACAGTCATCTGTGAAATTCTCAGTCCCATACGGTGCCCACTTTTTGATAGAAAACAGTGAAAATCGGCCAAAGTATTTCTGAAGTCTTTTCTCTTTTATTTTTGATCGTTAAAAGATAACAAATAATTAATTGGTTTTAATCTTTTCTGGATACAGCATTTTAGGCAGAAACATTTTAACGGCATGTTTATACCATCATCATCTGTATACCCTGTAAGTAATTATAGGTAAATCTGTGAAGATTTCTGCCATGGTATGTTACCAAAGTTTGATACTACATGTACCTTTAATTAATCAAGAATTCTTTGACTAGAAAAAATACATTTGACTGAACATAGTGGACAAGCTAATGATGGGTCGACCATCATTTCACAGGGCAATTACAGATTGCGAAGACACATTCTTACAGGGGCAAGGCCGTTTTTTTACCCTATGTCCTCAATCTAAGCCGTAGCCAGAGACACTATTAATTGTGCCACATCGTTTGGAGGGTGACGCTCATCCAATGACCTGAGGCAATTAACTCCTCGGCCTGTGTGAAGGTCAACCCCCTTCAAGAACAAAAAAAATGTATAATTTGATAATCACCAGCGAGGATCGCCGATTATTAAGCGCGCACAACATACACCAAATTCATATCAATGCACCATACATTACAGTCTGAACAAAATAAAATTACTAGTGCTCAGAATTCTTTGGTTTTTACGGGCCATATTGCCCTCCAATCAAAAGCTGATCTGCAGATCCGACGGTAATTGAGGCAGTTTAGACGCCATTGGTGTCTTGCTGGTTGATACTGCACCTGTCACGCGCAGGCAATTACCGTGGGCATTCCTGGGCCCTGCCAGCAGTCCACAAGCTACCAGAATCAAGGACCAAGGCTGTTATTTTATCTTCTTTTTTTCCCTGTGTGTGCGGTACATGAGCAACATTTGTCGACTTCACGGTTGGGTGCACGCAGTCTGTTAGGTCCAAACTCGATTGAAATTCAATGAAGGGTCCGATGAGATGTCCCAACAGCATGTCTGAGACGCATATTTAACGTTTGCAGGAGTATTTTCTTTTTTGCACCTAGTTAATATTTTTTCATTTTTTATTTTTCTTCATATTCATGGAGTGCTGATATGTTTTATGCCCAAACCTTATTCTAAGCCATTTTTATTTTTTACACATTTAACAGATCAATTATAAACAAATTTGACTTCAAATTCTTGGAGTAAGGAGGGCCTGACGTTTCCATCCTAGCAGGAGCTTTCTCAAAGGCAAACATGAAATTTCATTTCAAGAAAGACTCAGAAAAATGTTTCATGGAAAAGTAATCAGAGAAAATATTTGCACTGGCTCAGGTAGGATTTGAACCCACAACCTCCTGCTTACTTGTGCAGATGTCATACCATTAGATCGGTGTATGCTTCTGCACTCTCAAGCACTGAGTATTCAGTGCATATAAATACCTCAGTGAAGGGCAAGCAATAATCCTATCACCACGACAAGAAATCTGTTTGTTGGGGTGTTTGTTTGTTGTTTGTTTTTTATTTGTTTTATGTTTGTTTGTTATATTTTGTTTGTTTGTTTTTGGTTTTTTTGGTTTTGATTGTTTTCTGTTTTTGTTTTTTTAATTCTTGTATGTTCTTGCTTTGTTTTTGTTTTAGATTCTTTGATTTGTTTATTTTTGTGTAGTATTTATTTATTATTGTTTTTGATTGCTTTTTGTTTGGGTTGTTTTTGTTTGTTTTGTTGGGTTATCGGTTTGACTGTTGGTTTTTTGGTTTTGGTTTTTTGTTTGTTTTTAATTCTTCGTTTTTTCTGTTTGTCTTTTTTTTTTTTTTGGGGGGGGGGTTTGTTTGTTTGTTTGTTTGTTAGCCTATTTGTCATGGGGTCGATTTCACGAATCCCTACGATCGATCGTAAGCCCCTTTTTATTACTGTGGTTCTCATTTCCGACAGACCCATATTTTGGGCTCCGACCGAAGAAAAAAAAAACTTTTCTTTTGCTGCGGACCCTGTCCAGAATGACATGATATAAATTATTTTATATTTCTGGAGACAAATTTTGCTAATAGGCCTACATTTGTATACTTTCTATCACAGAAATAGTAAATAAAAAATATTCAAACGAGATTACAGTGAATACAATGGACATTTCTCATCATTTTCTTTAGGTTTTTGTGTATTCAGCCAGATTTTTTTTCCACCAAATTTGTTTGTTTTGTCCGACCGACCGACCCTCCCTCAAGGTGAAAAAGAAATGAGAAACACGGATATAAAAAGGGGCACCCAAACTCGAGTTACGAAGGATAACTCTTCGTATCCTGGTAACCCTATGTAGGGTTGCAATGTATCACAAGTCTAACGATTGATAGTATTAAGTTATGATGAGCTTGGTGGAATCGAACCCTGAACTTCTCATTTCCAGACTTACCATCTTCTCCAACGTCTCCTCATCGTCGATATCGTCCACCGGTGGCATCTTGTCTGAGTTGGTTACTGTCTTCCCTACCTCCTTCCTATCGGTGAGTGATCTCCTCCTGGCTGGATTGGCCCTCTCGGTCGATGATCGCGAGCCGAAACGGTCTCTGCTCTTGGTCTCGGCGGGCAAGGATGGGGATGCGTAGCTTGAACGTAAACTGTACGAGGGCTGTGAATAGGAAAAAAAACTAAGTGAGGATGACACTTTTTAAAGATATTTATGGCAGTAGAGCGAAAACAAATGAAATTGTCTGAAATGGGCACCAGATCCCAAGACCTCTTGAGAACCACAATAAGCATTACTGTACACGTACTGTCTAGCCCTATCACAAGGCCTCCCTATGGTCAACTGAGCTACCGATCCAGCCCTATCATGAGACCTCCCTATGGTCAACCAAGCTATCCAGCCCTACCATGAGGCCTCCCTATGGTCAACCAAGCTATTCAGCCCTATCATGAGGCCTCCCTATGGTCAACCAAGCTATCCAGCCCTATCATGAGGCCTCCCTATGGTCAACCAAGCTATCCAGCCCTATCATGAGGCCTCCCTAGGGTCAACCAAGCTATTCAGCCCTATCATGAGGGCCTCCCTATGGTCAACCAAGCTATCCAGCCCTATCATGAGGCCTCCCTATGGTCAACCAAGCTATCCAGCCCTATCATAAGGCCTCCCTAGGGTCAACCAAGCTATTCAGCCCTATCATGAGGGCCTCCCTATGGTCAACCAAGCTATTCAGCCCTATCATGAGGCCTCCCTATGGTCAACCAAGCTATTCAGCCCTATCATAAGGCCTCCCTAGGGTCAACCAAGCTATTCAGCCCTATCATGAGGCCTCCCTATGGTCAACCAAGCTATCCAGCCCTATCATAAGGCCTCCCTAGGGTCAACCAAGCTATTCAGCCCTATCATGAGGGCCTCCCTATGGTCAACCAAGCTATCCAGCCCTATCATAAGGCCTCCCTAGGGTCAACCAAGCTATTCAGCCCTATCATGAGGGCCTCCCTATGGTCAACCAAGCTATCCAGCCCTATCATGAGACCTCCCTGTGGCAACCACTGAATGCTTGCTCACAACGTCACTCAGAACTAGCGGGCCTTTTCAAATCCTTGGCTTCCACTTCTAGCTTAAAATCAATTTGGCACATTCATTTTAAGAAGTAACAGACCTGCATATACATGTAAATAGAGGCCATGGAAAATGGTGTGGAACTAGCTTCTGTTTCGAACAAGCAAACAAAGTTGGTAGAGGGCTGGTATATGGTATTCTAGGGGGTCGCAAGTTTGAATCCTGCTCCAGCCAATTTTTTTTTTTTTAAAGGTACTATCATAGAGCTGCTTTTAAATGTTCACAGATTTATGTATAACTTACAGGGTATGTATTATGGTAGTGGTAGAAACCGTTAAAATTTTCCCTCCTGAAATGGTGTATTTATCCAGAAATTAGTCAAACAACAACAGAAAATGTTACTCTTTTTAAAGATCAAAAATAAAAGAGAAAAGACTTAAGAAATACTGTGGCTGTTTTTCACTGTTTTCTCAAAAAGTGGGCACCGTATGGGACAGAAATTTTCACAGATGACTGTTACTGTATCTGTCTTGATATTTTTGCCCATGAATCTGTATTACCTTGATAAAAAACAAAGTAGGATATTACCTTTAAAGCATTAGTGGACTTAGTAATACTGATTTCCCCCCAAATCCAAAACAAAAATTTCCAACAGATTCCCTAGTCTACGTCAAATGAACCAAGAAGTCTAGGGAATCTAGCATTTAATGTATAATGAAAAAAAGAAAATGATATTTAATGACATTAGGCAAGTATTGGCATAACACATGCTGCATCACGGCATGTTTAGCCACTTGATCCAAAGGATGGCTCACCATTTTAATTCGCTCATGATATTAAAATGCCTAAATTCCAGGAATATTTGGAAAACCCCGAAAAAACGTGGAATTGCCATTCGGGCATGCAGGGGCAAAGGGGTCCCATCCATAATCTCTGACAGTACACAGGTCACGATTTACCAGGGCAGATTTTTCCATATTTTCTATTTTTATTAGTACATGTGATGCATGCTTGGTAAATTATTCGCATCACTTAAAATCTCCTGCTTATTGATTAGATTTGCGAGGAAAAGTGTGACTTGGCAACCTGCCCATTGTGCCTCTTGAGCGGACGTCACTAAAAAAAAGAGAGAAAAAAAAAAGGACTGCACTTTTTTTTATCGTTTAACCAGCCAATTATTAGTAGACACGACTGGTATGAACATGTTATTGAGAAATTCAAAGCGTTTTAAGCTTTCTTTCGTTTGGAAATTTAAACTTGACAAAAACATTTCTTCTCAGAAATTCAGCTCAATTTTTGCAACCCTAGAACCATCATCAAAAATCTAATTGGAGGCTATCATGCTGTGCTGTTTTCATTTTTTCACTTCCAAACTTTTCCAAATTATTTCACAAGAAAAAAACCCACCCAACCAATAGAAAAACGAACAGATTGACTAAACAACTACTCAAAAGATAGACCGAAAGACAAAGAGATAAGCACAAAAGACAATTCCACAAGAATGGACTTTGTTGATTATTAAGAAGAAGCAATGACCAACAATGCAAAAGTTGAGTGAATATTCATACAAACTAGTAGTCACATCTTCAGATATAACTGTTAATAGAAACATCCTTGGACCTTCGACGATAAAAACATATGCCACGACCAATGGCCTTGCATATACATGTACACACATCACATACTGGTTTTAAAAAGTAAAAAATCTGCAACAGTTCTTTTCTGGGGATTCTGGGTCATTATTTTGGATGATGAGCAGTTTGCAGCAGTTTATTACTTGTATTGACAATATTAAAGAGAAAGAATCAATTCACAAAGAAAAGTGTAAATGTGATTCAAAAAAGATTTAGGAATAGATAAAATTAGGAGACTTCAATTAACAAGGAAAAGTGTAAATGGAAAACAAATTATGAACTTGACTATAAAGCAAATCAAAAACTATTTTTTAAAAACTTTTGATGAAAGTTTGCAATTGACAACCAAAATGCCATACAGACGTTCTCTTACTGTCTCCTCTTCCTGTTGAGGAATTTGCTCTCAACATCCAAGGCAAACTGGCAACAAGAGGCAGTCCCTTAAGGCACAGGAGGGAGAACAGTAGCGACACACAGCAAACGTCAACAGTGTATCCATCGGGGCTATTAAGGCCCTCGGCCGCGGCAGAGCAGGAGCCCCGCAGTCCACACTACGTCAAGAAAGCCAAGCCAAGCCAGGCAGTCATCATTCCCAGAGATAGAAAATGTCAAAGACATACTCTACTTGGACCAAGATGTGGGGCATGATGAACCTGGAGGAGGCAGGGAGATGCATTCTTGGAATAACTCAGCTGGGTCTGACGGAAGATTCACAAACAGGGAGGATGCGCGCCGAGGAACAACCATAATAGCTATCCCTGTCCTACGTTATAAATGATCCCCCGTGATTGAATATGGACGGTTTTAATTCCCTTTAATAAAATGGTGCGCGGTAATTACAACAGGAAATTGGCAAATTCCAATTTGTTTAGTTTGGTTTGGTTTGTGGGTTTTTTATTTTTTATAATCAACTTCTTTGTTGATAAGGATAATTATTTGTATACAATGCTCTGTCCAATCAAAGGGCAATGCAACAGATAAAATAGATTTGAGGTTTGGGGAAACAAGTTGGCTCTGGGAAAAACAATTCAAGTCAAATGGTCCAGTATGCTCAGGCCATATTAAGGTATTAAATTAGTGTCAAACTGCAAGGTATAGGCCTACTGTAACAGTATGTAACATTTGTGCATCATTGATAACATTTGGGAATAGGTATTGGTATATGAAATGTTCATTAAGAGTTCATTAAAAAAACCTGATGTAGGGCTGGTATAATTTTGGCATATTGTTGAATAACACTGCTGTAGAAACTGTGTAATGGTATCGTTCTGGTATACATGTATTGCAGTGAAGTGTTGGTATAATATATGTAGGTACGTGTATGCTGTTGGAATGGCAATGGTGTATTAAAACAATGGCAGGCATTATATAGTGGTTGAGCATCAAAGAACTGTTAATGCTGGTGTTTAATAATAGGCACGTTCATATACACACCAAAAAGCGAGACTATTTGGGTCGCGCTCCAAACCGCAACCCAAATAACCGCCCTTTTTTTATGTCCACACAGGCAAAAAGCGCCACCCAAATCGCACCGGTATGATTTCGATCAAACTACCCGTACGCAGTGAAGTGTGAAGTTGGCATGCATCCTTTGCTAAACTCGCGGGCCTGCCTCGTAAAAAGACACACTTTTAGTACGATTTGAATCATGCTCCAAATCGCGATTATTTGTGTCTACACACAAATAAGCTCTGCAAATCGCGACCCAAATAGTCACGCTTTTTTTGGTGTGTGTGTGTGTGAATGTGCCTAATGTCAATATATAAAGGTATAGGCCTATAATCACTCTTAGACCTGTGTACAATATTGCATTGCTTTACAAAAAATTTAAGTGTGACTGAAGTCATTATTCTTTTCAAGGAGAAGGACAAATGATAAATTGAATTCATCTGAGATAAGAATCAGCACGAGCCAAAAGATGCAGTTAAGGATGTATACATGATGAGCACAACATGATGGATCACACAAAGACATCATAATGACTATGTGCAGGTTTCATGGCATCATTATATGACTTGAATGTCCTTGGAACTTGTAGGCCCATGTTACACTAGTCTATTTGCAAGCAATCAGTTCCATGCAATCTCCAAAAAGCAATAGCATTCTTCATCTTCAATGTTTCATATGACTTTATAGTCTGAGTATCACCGTTCTACTACGTGCCAAACTATGTACGAACGTCTGATACATACATGCATATAAATTCTATGCAACGCGGCACATCAGCCGATCAGATCTGTTTTGAGAACATTTCCGATAGGATCGTGACGGAGGATGTTGATTGGTCAATTTCGCGCGTCCACGCGGCAGCAGCTATCTACGTGATAGACGCGCTCGCCAAATGGTACGATAGTAGATGCCCCTTGATTGGTCAAAACTTAGAGCGGTCAGTGCTGGGTTGGCTTGCATAATTAATCAGGTATAATCAGCACGAATGTGATAGACGCTCGCTCGCTGTACGGCGAGTGCGTCTATCACATAGACTAATCACTTTGTAGGGGATAGTGAAAAACTTAAAGGAAAAAAATGACTTCTTTCTGTTCTACCTAAGTTTTCCTACTGCAATGTGGTGAAGTTGGTTACATTCTATTTGCCTGTTACAATTGCCTCTGTGAATAAACAAGCCCCAAAAGGCCATGTCGCAAAAGGCCATGTCGCAAGACACAATTTTTACAGGCAACTTTGAGGCAACCCAGTACACCACATGCAATACGGAAAGTTTCGTAGCACAAATGTCATTTTTTGACAGTTTCTCTATCGCCTATAAAATTATATGATGATTGAAATATGAAGACTATTTCTTCTTGGATACTGCCAGGAACTGGACTGGTTGCCTGTAAAAAAAAAACACTGCCTCGTGTGATATGGCTCCTTTTACAGCCCTGTGCTGGTGGCGATAAAATTATAAGGGACATTAAACCAACCCATACCAGTTTGGCAGTGCTCAGGTCTTTGGCCTGGGCTTAGGTGGGTGGAAGAGACCTTTGAAAATGCCTGCATGGCTGTCAAGGGGTTGATTTCACAAAACTCTTCGTAACTTACTATCAATCGTAGGACTTTTGATGCATTGAAGCTCTACGTGGGATAGGCCCGCTACGATGGGTTGTCCTTTGTAACTCGAGTTACGATTGATCGATCGCAGGGTTTGGTGAAATCGACCCCTGTGCAGGGACTGGTTTTTATTTTTTACAGTGTTTCATCTCTGGGGAACACAATGTGTGGCAGTGCCACAACATGAACAGGACCTGAAGGGCCAATTATTAGGCTATAAATATTTTCCCACCTTTTTTTATTGATAAAGAATCTAAAAATAAAAAAACCCAAAATGGGAGAATGTTTACAAAAATGTTCAAGTGTTAACATAACTAACGTTTGTAGTTTTGCTTCCCCCTTAATTTTATGTGTGACTGTTTGACGTTCTAAGTCAAATGTTAGTTACGGTAGTGTGACTGGGGGCCAAGTTGCAAGATATTTGCGATGTACATGTAGGTTATTAAGGCGATGTAGGTTATTAAGGCGATGTAGGTTATTAAGGCGGGCATTGACACATACATGTGTAGTATTTAGAACTCCAATGAAAAGACAGAGCCCTAGATATTATTTGCTGACCTTCACTATAAGAACCCCAAACACGTTTTGTCACCACGGCGCTAAAAAAGGTCGTTATTTATAAGTGTGAAAACATCATTATTTCACTGCATCTTGTTTGCATAAATTTACATACGGCTGCTCACAATGGTTGTTAATTACAGTGTAGACTTTGTAAACGCGTTCATTTCATTCAGGATCTTTAGTACTTAAAAGGACGTGTCCGAAAGTCATTTCAATAGCTATGGCTCTATAGTCGGCACGTTCCAATGAATTTGCAATGGGCCCAGTACCTAGACTTAGCTCTAGGCAACTGGTTTTCGACGCACCTTAAAGGTACAATACATGATTGGTGAAGGTCACAGGACAGCACTCATACTTTGTCTGATCAAACATGTACATGAAATAATAAACCTGTGAAAATTTGAGCTCAATCAGACATCTGAGTCAAGAGAAAATAGCGAAAACCCGACTCGATTTTTCTTATAAAACATAAAGAATAGTTTACATTTTGTTTGTTCCAAAAATCGTTCCGACAAACAATCTTTGGAAAAGACCCTTAATCTTGATTTCCTTGAAAAACCCAGCATCTGATGAACCAAGATTTCCCATGGTGACTGTTTGCACTGTTTATGAACTGTTGAGTCCATTTTCTGTCTCAAACTCAATAATTTTTTTTGGAGGCCTTGCAAATCCTATATGCTCCCTTTAAGAGTGAACTCTCGACAACTGGCACGAACAAAAACAAAATTTTCATCTTTCTTTCGCAACGGCAAAAAAAAGCAACATTTGGTCCAATCCCTGTTGCACAGACACAATGATCTGCTTGACTTGCTTGTAGCAAAGTATTTTTCCTTTTTCTTTTGGGGTAATATCTGACTGGAGACATTCTTACTGTATCGGATGGCAAATTGAGCCCAGGGTCTTCGGGACAGACGGAGGAAATGTAAGACAAGTCCAAGCAGTGGGTGGGAGGCAGTGCTACATCTGTTCGATCCTCGGCGGTTAGAACTTAGAAGTCGTCTTTCTGTGGAGTATCAATCCCATCCCGCAGGTCTCAACTATCTAGGCCCCTTGTTGAAATATTGGCTTCGAGCTCCAGCTTTGTGCACATGCATGCATTTTTAAAGGTACAACACAGGATTGGTAACATACCCTAACAGAAATGTTCACAGATTTACATATATAACTTTCAGGGTTATGGTGCTGGTAGAAACATACAGTTACAATCTTTCCGCCGTAAGTAGTGTATTTATCCAAACATTAGTAAAACAAAGACGGAAAATAGCTTTGATCTTGGTGTAAGATCAAAACCATTCTTTATGTTTTATAAGAAAAATTTAGTTGGGTCATTCGCCATTTTCTTGTGACTCAGATGTCAGGTTGAGCTCAGATTTCCACAGGTTTATTATTTCATGCACATGGATCAGACAAAGTGTGAGTGCTGTTCTGGGACCTTTACCAATCATGTATTATACCTTTAAGCACCGGTTTTCAAAAACAAAGAAGAGGTTTATAGATGAAATCTGAAAAATGTAGATATTATTACAAATGAAATGAGATAGATAAGAGGCTTTCTGATGGAATGTTACAATTACTGTGGTATCTTCCTCACCAGAAACCTGAGATAATGGTGAGGATTTTTTTTATGAATGGGATAAGGGAAAAAGAAATAGAATATAGACATCGGATACTGGAGGAGTGGCTAATTACACTGTGATTAGGCATCAGGACTTCAGACCAGTATTTTTGCAAAACAGCATCTGATTTTCAGGTACTTTTACAAAAATGTTATACACCTTTGGCACACAAAAGAGGTATTACATGTAGGCCTAAGTGCCGGAAAATTACGTCAAAGGTGCAACTTTTTTTACCTTCAGCAGAATTCTGGGGTAGGCCTAAAACATAGAACATGAAATTATTCTGATCACACTCAGGAAACCTGAAGATTAATATGGACTTTCAAATGAAATAATTCTGCCGACAACTTCATAGCACATGCTCACAATTGCGTGTGCGTGTGCTGTTGACATGAAGACCGATTCTCAAAAGTCTCTAATTCACAAGCAGCACTCCAGCTGCAATTAAGAATGATTAGCTTCCCAAATTATTTCTTGACAACACAAATGTACCCCCCCAAAAAAAATCCAGTGCAGATCAAACAAATTTCACCATAAATCTATGGTAAGGCCTCAGTAATGAACTGTTTTAGGTATAAGCATCATCACCTTGGATATTTTATTTCATAAGTCTTGATTTCAAATGGGAAAACAAAAGTATCAGCTAATGAATTTCAATATCATCTTGGTTTTCATCACATATTCAGCTTTCCGTCACTTTTACAGGTTTCGATCAACTTTTCCTTCTTTCATCACCTTTTCAGTTAAATTCAATCTTTTCCTGGATGGAAATAAGGAAGAGTGAAATATTTCCCCATTTTTTCTTTCTCTGTCATGATTTACTTATTTCTCATGGAGCACCAACCCCTGGGTTCAGTCACTCACCGTAAACCACCACTAATATGACCGATCAGGTGCACCTTGGCACCCCTTTGTTGGTACCTATGGGACCAACAAATATGAACCCTTTGGGGAGAAAAGAAATACAATGCCCACCACAAAAAAGAAAATGCACGGCCCATTAGTTATTGTTTACACAAGACAGATTAAAGTCATTGAAAGTTGCCAACCCTCGGATCAATTTCAGAAAAATACTCGCCGAGAAAGAGAAAGAAACAAATTGCAAGAGGAAAATCCTGGTCTTGGGAAACATGATGCAATTATATGGGATGTATTTCGGGAGTTTTGTTTCACTGTGGGGTGGATTGAAGTCGTTTTTTTATGAAAGGGGGAACAAGAATATGAACCAGGAACAGGATTTACACCTGATGAAATCCGAGCATCTGACAAGTGGGTGATTCAGTCCAGCAGGTTGCGTTTGTGTGATAACTCCTTCTGCCAGTCAAAAATTTCTCAACTAGATGAATTGGGTGCCACAATCAAGGATAATAAACCATATTTAACATCTCCAATAAAATGCTGTGATTGTAATAACGAACACCACTATACAGAACATTTGGGCTATAGGCCAACCAAAAATCATCCTTGAATCCTAATTTCTGTGTACAAAACATAATAACATCATTGCTTAAAATCACTTCAACGAACGACCACTATTACGAGCAATTTCACAATTTCCGTGGAACCTGCCATGTTCGTTATGGCAGGGTTTCAATGTATATTGTGTAACAGGGGGCAGCGTCACAAATTGTCAGTTAATGCTTGATGAATATTTTGTCCCAAGGTATCAAATGAAGGTTTCCTATCTTGAAAAATTACAAGTAATACACTGCTGCAAACTGCTCATCAGCCAAAAACGAAATATATAAATTGCTTGGAGATACATGTAGGAGGGCCTGCTTGACGCGCTTTGATCTTACCAAGATCTTTCAGAAAGGCTAAATTTATATTTTAAATTTCTCATTTAAAATATAAATCAATTCCTCATCACCAAATCAACCTACAACTTTTGGACAATACAACTTCCTCCTGGTAAAAAAAAATAAACAAAACAAAACAAAAACAATAGGAAAACCAAACCTCAAATTTCAAATCTTCAACTAAATGATTATGACCAATTTACTTTATATTGGGTAGCTCTGTTTGTAGCTCTATGGTAAGACATTTTACATTTTTATTAAGAATTCCAAATTGTATTTGCAGGAGTATGAAATTGTAAAAATGTAACATTTCCAAAAGAAAATGTGAATATGATGCCTTTCAAACTTAGAGCTGGTGCGCTGTTTTACAAAAGTGGAACGACTTTGAAAATCTTCTAGATACCCGGTAGTTTTGTATGTATTGTGTTTTGAAGTCAGAGGTGTACACACATATACACATGATATCTGCAATGCATTATGCATTTACTAGGACAGGACGTTGTGCTAGAAGTGTTGTGTATACATGTACACTTCATGGTGTAACACAACAATGGAGTTTGTGTATAAAATGGCCTCGTTAAAAGGTCACTGGCTGTCTACATATCCAGTTCCTGGAAAATGTGACACCAGGTTCAAGCCCCTCAGGGCCTGGGTGACCATTTGACATCAAACAGCACAATCTGTGGTGGAGGTACCTGTAGGGGGTGTTGGGGGCATGCACATGCACGCTCACTGTGGTCCAATGGATATCAGTATCTAACTGATCTGTTTTGCTTCTAAATGTGAGTGAGCGCCCTCTGTTGTTGCTATTTTGATAGTAGCAGGCAAATTGTTTTTTTTCCCCGTTTTTAAAGAAAATAGAACATGCTTCTCATTTGCTACTTTTATCATTATTTTGGAATGCGCTGATCTGTTTTAAATAATTCGATAAAAATATTTGCAATTAATGTATACTTTCTAAATTTTGATCCTCTAGCACAAAAAAAAACCGGAATGGTTGTTTTGAAAGGAATATATGAATACAAATACAGACAATGTTTTGAAAAAAAAGAAAGAATAAGAAATGGTTTGCTCACAACAAATGTTAAATTTGGGAGGAAATACAGGCAATATACAGAGCAGAAAAATGGATTTGATGAGAAATTATCTGTCCACAAGAAATTCTTCACATATTTTCCCCCAGTATACATGTATAAAGTTCTGGAACATCTACAGTCATTTGTTTAACACAAACTGATTTATCGCGACTCTTGTCCGAGCTTTTGGAATCCAACGCTCGCTGGGGAAGATATCGCACCCCGTAATCCCAGGGCTTGGCAAGGCCCTGAAGGAGTCCAATCATGTATCCCTGTATTTATCTCCAATACATTAGCCAGCTGTTAAGATAAGATCATAGCATTTAGATCCACACAAAAACACAGCAATTGGTTGATAAAAGCCGCTGGCAAGCCAGATAACATGTCATTTGACATTTAGACGGTTACATATTTCCACCGGTCCCCATCCCTCCCCTCCCTCCCTCCTCACTCACACACAGGAGTTCAAAATAGAACAGAGAGCAGGCTGGGGGACCAGGCAAGTTGCATATTGCTCTGGACACCAGTCAGGGGGGCTGGGGGCATGGGGGATGAAGATACCTTTATAAACACACATGATCTGGTTGCAAACCATCTCCTGTTCCAGCGTGTCTACAATCAAATGGCAAACAACAAGTGCACAAATGTCTTGTCTAATCTGACTCCGGGAAACTCCAACAGCAAAAACAAATGGCACAGTAATGAAAAGGTGTGGCTTAAAATATGAAGCAAAACTGACTTCCACAGGAAATAGTATTGCATGGCACATAAAAAGTTACAATCAATTTTAAAGGCCTTTTCACACGACGCTAAAAAAACTGTCAACCATTGAGAAATTCTCTAATGGGTCTGGACCTCGGTCAAAATCTCTCCACGATTCACCAGGGATGTCGGTCACTCTCAAGCATTGGTGTCCTTTCACACAATGACACTTTTGTAAGGTTTTCGCAACCATGAGAGAATTTCTCAATGGTTGAGAGTTTTTTTTTAAATGTCATGTGAAAAGGCCTTAAGACTGAAAGGTTGATTCTTCAAGTCTAGTTTTTTTTTTCTTTTTAATTTTTTCGCCTGAGGAAAAAATATTACAGAATATGTTTGTGTTCCTCAATGAAACTATGCTGCTTTACCACTAAAAAAATACCCACTTCATCCCAAAAAAATGCCCCTGAAGAATCAAAGTATCCCACATGAATATTCAAGACTTCTGATGTGTCAAATCTCTGGTTGTTGTCTCAGTAACATACAAGTCCAACAGTAACCAGTGATTGCAGTGATTTACATAGATTGTGTAGTGGTTATTACTGCTGCAGCTAGAAATGTGGGACACTGCTGAATTAATATACATGTAGTCAGATAGTCAAGTACTAAATATGTTTCTCCAACTGCATCTCACTGAATTTTGGCTGTAATACATGAACTAATTGCTTCACTACTTGGAACACTATGCCTGACAATCACAATGATGCGTGTTGATATTTGCAGCCAGGCTGGTGTAACTAGGGTTGAACAACAAGACAATAACTACTAACTAGTATAACTAACTGGGTTAAACAAACAAAGTTGACTGGTATAACTAGGGCTGAACTGCTGAACAACAAGATGATAACTACATGTAGTATAACTTATTAACTGGGTTATTGCATTACTAACTATTACAACTAGTAGACAAACCAAGTTAATGGGTGTAATTCACACTGAACAACAAAACGATATCTAGTTTAATTAACTGGGTTATTGCATTACTAACTAATACATCTAATAGACAAATCAACTTCTGAAAACTGTTTATTGACTCTATGTTGTCTTATAAATAAGAAACTACCAAATTGCTACTTTAAGTAGTTCAGCAAAACACATTGGATACAAGTTCACAACAATAATATTCACATCTGTGCTCAACTTCAGCTGAAGACTAAAAAGCCATTGGACTACGACGACCTGAACATCTTCCAGCCTGGTGCTAATTAATTCAAGTTTAATGGCTTAAATGCCAAATGCATTTACTCAACAGCTTGGATTAAGGGTACCGTACATGAAAAGGCATCCTTTCATCGGCTAATAACAACAATAACCTATCGATGGTGAACATCTTGCTCCACCATTTTACTCGACGTGAATCTTCTATTATTTTCCTGTTGCACATTTTTCACGATCAGCGACCATGACGGAAAAAAAAAAACTTTAAGAGAGACAACATACACGATGATGGCTGGTTGTGTATGGTTCTACACTCAGACACATACAGCGTACGGACATACGTACGTATATACCACACAGCACAACACCAGCTTGGAATACCAAGCATTGCTAACCTTAATGGTCCTACCAATTGGGTAGCTTGGTGCCTATGGATGCTAAACATGGCTATGTACTTAAACGTACATGATGCACCATTCAACAATCAACATGACTTGCAAGCAGGATTTTAAAGGTAGTATCATACTTTGGTATTAAGAAACCAAAACAGAAATGTTCACAGATTTACATTTAACTAACAGGGCATGAAGATGGTGGTGGTAGAAACATACCGTTATAATTTTTGCGCCTGAATTAGTGTATTTATCCAGAAATTAGTAAAACAACGACCGAAAATCTTTTTGATATCTTTTAAAAGATAAAAAATAAAAGAAAAAAGACTTGAGAAATACTGTGGCTGTTTTTCACTGTTTTCTCAAAAAATGGGCATCGTACGGGACTGAAATTTTCACAGATGACTGTTACTGTATCTTCCCTGATATTTTTGCCCATGATTCTGTATTTCTTTGATACAAACCAAAGTATGATATTACCTTTAATGCATGTACTCCTCCCAGCAGAGTTTGCAAATGTGAGTTTATAAGATCCCCAATCTGTTTTCATTATTTCAATGTTTATGTTCAAGAGTCCAAGCTAATACATGCTGAGATCTGTTCCAAATACAACTGCCTTGGATTTCTACACATTTAAAGGTAATATCATACTTTGGTTTTTATCAAAGAAATACAGAATCCAATACACTGTAAAATGATAATAAACAGTCCAGGGGTCGATTTCACGAAGCCCTACGATTGATCGTAACTCAAGTTATGAAGGAAAACCCATCCTATCCTGCTTATTCTACGTAGGGTTTCAATGCTTTTCAAGTTCTACGCTTGATAGTAAAAGTTATGATGTGTTTGGTGAAAATGACCTCAGGCACGCTCGACTAAATAACTTTGATAAATGCACATACTTTCTTAATGCATTTGCCATGCAACTTGTGAAAAGACAGAAAAGCCTTGGAGGACAAAAGCAGATGACTGATCATACGTCATATTAAATTATCTCATGTGCACATTTTTTATTACAATGTTGTTGCTGTTTTCTCGAAAAAGTTACAGCAACTTTATTAGAAAGAAGTTTTTGGCATGTTCCTTTCTTTTTTTTAGCCATTTTCACCAGGACTCCTTTTCGGAATCCTTCAGGCTACCACATTGTGCAGTATCAAAGGCACATTCTTTGGACTTGAACCAAGTTGGGGTCCTAACAAACTCCCTTATAAAGTTACACCATCTGGGCTCTACACAGTCCCATGTCATTGAAAAAAAGACAGTCCTTGTCCTTCAAAAAACTTTGCAGTACAGTTACAGATTAGGATGGACCTGGGAAACTCAGGTTTTGGGTTTTATCTATTTATCACTATTTTAAATTGGAAACAACACATCTTTTAAGAACTCATTACTTTAGTGACCTACATGTATTACAGTAATTGTTGTATGCCAATGTATGTCATTTTCCATTGTCTATACTCTTTTGTTTCATTTACTCTTCCTATTTTTCCTAAAGTGCAAAGAGACTTAAATTTACTTTTTGTGATATGCGCTATATAAGAACTGTTTAAAGAGGATCTTCAACACTCAACAAACCTCGCTTTATTTGTTAGAACTATAATCATTAAATTACTTGACATGAGAGAAAAAAAATTATCTCACACTGAACACAGAAAGAGAGTCTTTTTGATGATTTTTCTCTCCACATGCTCAACCCGCAAGCTAACCCAAAATTGAATAGCTCATGACGTCATATTACGGAGCCTTTTCATGAAATGTCTGCTGCCCCCATTGACAACATTCAGACAGTTTCAATTTTGGGTTAGCTTGCGGGTTGAGCATGTGGAGAGAAAAATCATCAAAAAGACTCTCTTTCTGTGTTCAGTGTGAGATAAATTTAATGATTATAGTTCTAACAAATAAAGCGAGGTTTGTTGAGTGTTGAAGATCCTCTTTAAACAGCATGTGTTATCAATTAGGAATATAAACAATCCTACATTGTACTTGTAAGACTAAATGTAGCGCTCCAACTGCAAGATGGAAAAGATGTTTTCATTAACCCAATAATGTGCTATAATTATGTGAGTAGCAGCAGTTAATCACACCTATATCATTACAACTGATTTGATTATGCAGCGTTTGTCTGGGTTGATAAGACTGAAATATTTGTTCCATGTGAACTTTAGGAGAAAGCTGCTGAGTCCATCCAGAAAAGAAATGCTACATGTGGGCTTGAATCAATTAAGACCTGTCAATTATTATTAGCATATATTTTTCTTTTGGGTTTGTTTGTTATGTCATTCACGTGCTAGGGCTTGCTGGGAGGCTGGGAGGCAAGGGGAGGGAGGGGGGATAGAGACCTACATGTAGCAGGGTAGCAGACTGCAAGAGGCCGATCGGGGAGGGGGGCCAAGCTGCCAAAAAGCTTACTTCAAACTCTTAATCTTTTAATCTTAATCTCTACAATTTTCATCTTCCCCCCCACCAAAAAAAAATACTCCTCACCAAGCATGAATAAATCGCACGTA
The DNA here is from genome assembly GCA_963971285.1 of Astropecten irregularis. Taxonomy (NCBI): domain Eukaryota; kingdom Metazoa; phylum Echinodermata; class Asteroidea; order Paxillosida; family Astropectinidae; genus Astropecten; species Astropecten irregularis. Next base: position 7,737,882 of record OZ020247.1, read on the forward strand.
CATGTATGAGGACTTTGAAATGTTCACCAAAGATTTGTGTCTTTTTTTTTTACTATGATGTACAACCCTGAAATTTGATTTTACAAGAACAAATTTTTAACAATTCTTGAAGAGTGACATTTATACCTCGACAACAAACATCACACTCTACTAAACAGCAGACACGGTCACCTCCAAATACTTGACACTGGACCAGACAGTGTCAATGTAAACTAAAAGATATCTCACAATTTACAAGGAGTGTGTAATAATTTAAGATTTTATACCATACTGCAAATTATGCACACACTTTAATACTCACACACATACCGGTAACAATATTAACACAATTTTGAATAGCGGCAAAAGTCAACAAGATTATCCTTATCACAATGAGAGGTAATTTAGACCACTTCTGTCGAGTTGTTGCGCGCCCGACAAGATTACAGAGTCTGCTTTTTACAGATCTAATCAGCTCAGTCACAGGCCGGGAGGAAGGTGTCATTGTTACATTGGATCGTGAAATTCGAACGGGAATACGGCAAACGCGGAATTAAAAACCAAAATGTTATTGCTGGAGTTGATTTATGGTGGGCCTCCTGCCTTTCTGTGGCCGCGTGGCGGAGTCCAAAATTAAACCGGCATTAATACGGAAAAATAGACAGGAATAGAAAAATCAATGCATAAATAATTGAACTCATGAATAAATTACCGGGATGTATAAATAAATGATTGGAATGACAAGTTCACGGTTGAAATTCTGGTCAAAGGAAAAAACCCAAAATGTTGCCAAGTAGCAACACATGAAAGTCTTTCATATTTCATTGTATGTACATAATAAGACAAATCTACAGCCAGCAATAAAAGAATAGATACATATGTAGCAAGAATGCATTGAAATCAATCAAATATAATTACAAGTAAAATACCAAATATTTCTTTTAATACTTCAAAATATCTAAACCAATACCAAAAACATATTTGCAATAAAAAAGTACTTTTTAAGAAATACACACACAAAACTGAAAAATAAATATTAAACCCAATTTATCTGACCCACCTTTGCAGCACCGCTAAAAACAAAATGGCAAATATTCCTCCGGTCCTATCGCTGTGGCTAACCGCACACCGCACAAGAAAAATACTCCGTGAGCCCAAAATCTATCCACGCAAGTTTTCCAGGCTAGTGTGGCGAGAGCTGTCAGAGTATCCTAGAAAGTCCGCACTACTGCACTGGTGGCGAGCGACCGATCGACACTAAACTCTAGTGCCAAGATACCGAGATACCGAGACCCAGGACAAAACACTCTACTGGCCTCGCAGCTCAGTATGTATGTATGTATGAGATTCCACATGCCCATTCTGATGTATAAATACCACCACACGGGGGTGCCCACTCCTATGCTTCCAGCCAGCCAACACTAATGTGTGGAGACATCAACAGCCAGAGTCAAGTCCACAACTTGTGTGGGCTTCTATGCAATGAAGTGTCATTATAGGGGAGCTCACCCTATTAGAAATTAAGCCATGATTTAAAAAAAAATATGATATCATGATTTTGATTGTTTATCTTTCTGGTGTTTTTAAGAGGACGAAATTTATGAGATATTGTTAGGAGTGAGGATCATTTGCAAAGAGTGCACTAAAGTTCTGCGATTTTATTATAAATTCTAAAGATTTGATGACAGGCTTGAGCAAAGAGCCACTTTTTTAAGCTCACCATGGATGGATAAAGTCCAGAAGCATAGGAAAAATTTGAAAGCAATGAACTTTATGGCAGATAACACTGTCCAGGAAAGTTGAGGCGAGGGGGAGGAGATGGGTAGATGAGGTTCTTTTAAGGACTAGGATGCCGAATTTCATGTTCCAACTGTGTCCCTTTCCCAAACCCCAAACTCGTACCCCGATATTCCGAGCCCACACAGGGACCGATTCCAGTATTTAACTGGATACTCATTATGCAACACTGTCCTAATTACGCAAGCTGCTAGTGCCATATGCCAAATAGATGTATGTAATTTAAAGCCAACGCAAAACAAAAACCCAAAAGATGGAAACCAGCCAAAACCAGCACAGATGACATGGAATTGTGTGGATGGTAACCAATATCTGTAACTGTAACCAATAAGCCACGAAAGGAGAGGGGGGGAGGCTATTTCATGATACTGCTTAATAGAAAACAAAACTGCTTAGAAACCAAACAAACAACGTGCGCCAGTCAACAACAATACAAAGACTGCATCAAATTTCGGTATAAACAACAGTTTCTTGTCTTACTCCACTCAGCTGACAAACTCCATCCCATATCTCAGAAATATATCCATCTTTTTTTTTCATTTTTCCCAGAAAAGGGAAGACCAGCTTAATAATTATTAATAACCCAGTGTATCATGTTCACCAGTCAATGCACTTATGAAACCTCACAACCAGCCGGCCAATTTCATAGAGTTGCTTAGCACAAAAATTCGCTAAGCATGACATTTCTGTCTTAGTAAAAACAGGATTAACCACCAAATGTCCATGTGTTGTGCATCACTTGCAATTTTTCTTTGGCTGTTGTTCGCTGACCATGAATATCAAATGGAATTTTCAATGGGTAGTTTGTTTTATCGGGCAAGCTATGTTTGTGCTAAGCAATTTTTTGTGTGCAAAGCAGCTCTATGAAATTGGGCCCACCAGCTGGGAGGAGTCACTGTAATTACTGACTGGGAGGACTCACAGGGGACAACTTCCAACAAACTGGATGTTGACCTGAGGTCAGACTGACCAAGCATGCCAGGATACCAGACGCTCAAATTGTGGTTATGTGCTGACAAAAAAAATTAACATCATCTCAATGATTATATTTCACAATTTTAGAGGGAAAATAACCAGGAGAGGCAAATGGAATAATGTAGCCTTCATTAAAGGTAATATCATACATTGGTTTTTGTCAAAGAAATAGAAATTTATGGGCACAAATATCAAGGACGATACAGTAATGGTCATCTGTGAAAATTTCAGTAACATACGGTGCCCACTTTTTGAGGAAATCGTGAAAAACGGCCACAGTATTTCTTAAGTCTTTTCTCTTTTATTTTTGATCTTTTAAAAGAGTAAAAAGATTTCCTGTCGTTGTGTTACTCATTTTTGGATAAATACACAATTTCAGGAGGAAAACTTTTAACGGTAGGTTTCTACCATCACCATCTTCATACCCTGTACTTGAAGTTAAACGTAAATCTGTGAACATTTCTATTTTGGTCTCTTACCAAAGTATGATACTACCTTTAAGCAAGTTTAATAAAAAAAGGAAACATCCAAAGAATTAATGTTTAAAATAATTTATGGACTAATAAAAAAAAAGGGACAAGATGGCCCACGATTGGGAAAAAGTCCAGGATTGGAAAGCAATGCACAAAACCAATAGAGCTGCTGCCAAAAAGTTGAAGTCAAAACAAAAGAGGAACAACAGGGGTCCAATATTGCTGGTATTTCCACGTGTACACACGGGTGTGTGTGGGGGGGGATACGGTACAGAATGTGTATGTAAACAAAAATCACCGGACTGAATTTCAGCAGAATCATCCCAAGTTTTCGTCATGCGAAGAATACCACTACAAAAAGCCACTATCGTTAACAAAACTATTAAAAGCTGAAAAAACACCCAACAAAATGACTGGACAAATAAATGACATTTTTCTAATATCAATAGAGTAAGTTTGCGGAGACACCATGTATAATCTCTTTCATAGATGTGTGGTTCTGAAAAGAACCGGTGAGAAAAGTCTCGATGTTCCGGCCAGTGTACTCTGGCCGTCCACACTCTCCATTTTTTCTAAATTACACGCAAGACAGAACGGATAGTCATCAGCTATAATAGGCTACTACAATTGGTTCAATGATCAACATCCAAGAAAAACAATTACATGACCAGTTAGAGCGCCTTGACCAAGCCATGGCCAAGCAAGCTAGGGACAGGTCTCTCAATAAAAAGGTTGTCTTTATAGTAGGGCAATTTTGATGTACAGTACGCCCTTCACGGTGCACCTGCCCTGGGCCATTAATCACCCATTTTTTGTGTATTTTGAGGTCAGTGTGGTGACGGCGCCCTCGTTTGGCTGGCCCCGTACGTGTACACCTGCCGGGATGGGTATATGCCAAGGTGCATCATTGTTTCTGACTTGGTCTCATACACAGTTGGCCCCTCATACTATGTTATGTCAGACCTCTCTGGAATTTGGGCTGTAAGTTCAGGCTAAACAAAAAAGACTAGAGAGAGAGAGAGAAGGCCTTTTCACACTACGAAAAATCTCCGGGTTGTACACGGGTCCGACACGTGTTGAAGTGACTGACCGTTTCACACTGCAAGATTTCAACACGGCGTCGACCCGTGTAGAGCGCTCGACACGTGTTGAAACCAACCCTGCTCGGGAGGTGGGTTGAGAGCTCTCGACCCGTGTTGAGAAGTCCGACACGTGTTGAAACCTGTAGTGTGAACGTCTGTGGGTTGAGTTCGATCCGTGTATTCGTAGCGGCCGAGTGGAGCTTCGCGGCGCTCATATTTGGTAATGGTTTGCATCCTTGTCAAAAAATTCCTCGCGATTTTTTGTTTGTTCATTTCAATATTATATCTCAGGCTTGCTACAACTTGGAGGCCTATAAACTCCCACGCCGAACGTGTAAACAGAGGCTGCGTTCGAGCGGTTACTCCCGGTAACACGAGTGTGATGCGCGCGCAGTACTCTCCGGTGCAGGAGTATACTCCCCAACGCTGGAGAGTATACTCTCGCTGACCCGAGTGTCGTACTCCGGCCGTTCGAGCGCTCAGGAGTATACTCGTGTTAGCACGAGTAGCTCGCTCGAACGCAGCCAGAGTGAAAACTTCACGTGAACTCAATGGACCTGCAGAAACAGAGACCACGTGGGTTTCAATCTGTCACATGTATTGAGAATTTCGTAAAAAATCCCATTGCATATGTGGCGTACCGCGTGTGCCGAGTGCTTTTCATGGTCAAATTCTCCCTACGTGTAATTCTTGATACTGCTGTTGTTTACAGTTGTAAGGCCGCGTCTAAAATACTTGGCTGTGGCTTGATATTACACACATCTCTATGGCGGTAGCGGCTACAGCCACTTCTCATGAGTTGCATGCGACTTCGATCGGAGCTGAATGACCGAAGTTTCGTGCGCAAAGAACTATGATGGGGCGATTTCATGTACATGTACATGTACTAGGATAGTACATGTACCACATGGGAGTCGATCGAGTCGTACGCGTAGCCGTAGTGCTTCATTGGCAAGTGCGTAATTAACGTAATTCTAACAAGAAACAAATAATAAATTGGAAGTCATAATCATATTGTTTTTATATTTTAAGGGCTGATTAGTCATTATTATGTTGTTCGGGCAATTTGTCCGTGCATATTTGATTTTGTTCGGACAAACACAAAAAGTGCTCGGAAAATGTCCGATATCCGGCCGTAATTTCAGGCCTACTATGAACAACACGAACATCGTCTGAAAATTACTGGGCGCCGCCATATTGGAGAGTGAAGGCCTAGCGTGCAGCAATGCCGCTGTATGGGGAATTTTCTTTTTGTATCCGTGTTGAAAAAGTGTAGTGTGAAACGATCGCGCAATACACGGGTCGAAACATTACACGTGTCGAGCAAATGCCGGTGTTGCGCTGAGTAGTGTGAAAACGGAACGAATGTGACCCGTGTTGAAATTTTAAGAATTCAACACGGATCGGACCCGTGTAGATTTCAACACGGGTCGGACGTTCATAGTGTGAAAAGGCCTAGAGAGTCTTGGCCATTTTAAAATAATTCCGTCTGTGGAATGATGCCCTGCTATTAACTAGTTAACATTGTATACTGTGTATGAAGCTATGCGTGCTCCGCAATTACTACGGGCCTTTATGAAACCAGGCTTGAGGCTAGACTTGGGACTTATTTTGCTATCGTCATTTGGGGCCCACGAAACGAAATGAAGAGATTGGGCCACATGACAAAGCCAAAGAAAGGCTCAAGCTTTGCCATGTATACCAAACCCTTTGGACTCAAAATGGTGGTAGCAAAATAAATCCACAGCATAGCCTCAAGCCTCATTTTGTAAGATTTTGTATCTTGTTTCTCTTTTTATATTAATTAACAAATAACAATACTTGCCAAATAATTCATTAAAAACAAATTCTAGGACAACTAGAACTTGAACTTTAAAGTCAAAATTGAAGACATATTTTAGTTTCCACATTTACATGTAGTATTGTAATCACTTCCTAGTATGGTAATAAGAGCACAATGAAGTAAACATACACCACCAAAAGTTGACAGTAATCAAACTAATGCCTAAAACTTATTATTGCCACTGGTAGACTTTTGAGGTAGACTTTTGAGTTCTATCACGGTACCAAGTCTTCTGAAAGATTGTCAACACCAACCCTGTGGCGAAAACTGATCTTAATTTGTAAAGGCTACTGATTAGCTTCATAAACAAGGCGACAATTCATCGGCTTAGTAATATGAAAAGCAAATGTACCGAAACAAAATGGTTATTAAACTGATCTACCAATTACTAACTGCAAAGATGATTTCATTTTGTGGCTGTATTATAAAGCAATGCATATTATACAGATATAAAAAAAAGAAGAAGGAATTACACATTGATGTATTATTAGATCATGTAGTAAAACGAATGACACCAATTTACCACGTTTAAGCTATCATCCCATGCCCGAGCGGCCGGCACTGAAATTGCATTTTGACAGATTGGTATCACCCTGACACACTGTATCATGTACCAATGACGTCAGTATGCTGGCTGGGCAGCTAGCTATAGAGCAGCAGCACGGAGGAGCATGCTTGACGGGGAGCCGGTTGTGTGTTTTTTGTATTAAAAAGGACTGGGACCAGTGTGACTTGTGTTTATCGGAGGAGAGAATTTGAGATGGAGCTAGGAAGGGGGGCGGGGGATGGGGGGGGGGGAGGAAGGGGAGATTGTGTTGAGGTTTACTAATGTGTGAATACAATTAAACTTCATGAGACCTTTACCACAGATAGAGAGTATATATAAATATATATATAGGGCTGTCGTGGAATTAATGCGATGATATCTAGTGGCATGATTACTGGACATTAATAACATCACAGCTACATTGCAGTCAGACAACAATATTTGACATTTACAAATGGAAACTTAAACTAGAAAAATTATTATTCTATAGAATATGATATTCACATGACTGACCCCACAAAGTTTCATCTTTTTTTCTTCTAACTTCTAAGCGGAAATGTCTTGTTTATTTGCTGTGTTTGAGTTGGTTTGATTTTTTTTTTAATTCAAAGTGTAATATTTCACAATTCCAAAATTCCACAATTCCACAATTACAAAATCATTACATCTCGTTATACTTTATCATTTTGCTTTTTTTTTCCTTTCCAGGTTTAATTAAAATCAACTATTTCTTCTTCTCAAGGAAATCATGTTGGGGCTTGGTACAGAAATTCTTTTTAATTCAAAATGTTATCCAAAGATGCAAAATTCAATTAAATGAAAAAAGGTGTAACAAACTAGCACGGCAAACCAACAAAAAAGAAGCAATTTCTCAAGAATGGATTGAAAACTAAGGGTGATACAAAAGAAAATCCTGACTTTAAAATAAAATAAATGATAATAAATGATAAACTACTGCATCAAGACTCAACAGACCTATAAAAAATGCAACTTATTCAATGAATGGTGTGTGAAACTCTGGAGTCATCAAATCTGTAAGACTGATCATATAGATTTTTAGTTTAGAATCAGGGCATTCCTAAAATAAACATCCAGCAAAAAACAAAATTTCACAGCCTGGTGTTCAGATGTTGGAAACTGTGTAGAGGGGCAATGTTGTTTTAAATTTTCTATACAGTGTATATATATACATTTGATTATTTCTCTTTTGAGCTAGAAGCTTCGGACTGTCAGACACAGGAAAGAGCCAAACAGACTAGAAGCAAAATTCATGTTAAGCAAGAAAATCACTTGTCTGGAAAAATTCTGGATAATAGCCTTCGATAAAGATATTGCTAGGATCGAAACGCGACAGGCCCTCCCAACTCTAAGCATTTTATAAATTTCAGGTCATTTTGGCTGATGAGCAGTTTGCAGCAGTTTATTACTTGTATTGTCTGGAAATAGAGGAGTCACTAACAGAACTGTCTTTTGGTTTTCTTGTGAAGTAAAAAAACAAGCAAACATACATAAACAACTTCACAAAATACAATACACATTGAAAAACAACATTGCCACAACCAATACATGGAATTTTGCTAAGCAAAACACTATTACTTTTAATGCTAAGCAAAAAAAAAAAACCCAAAACACATAAAACCTAAACTGGTTTACATTTTCCCAATGAATGTGATCCCCCCTACCTTCTTCCTTGCCAACATCATTTAATCTGCAGAGTCACAAAACCGAAGAAATGGTACCAGGTGTTTTGCCAGATTTCTGGACACCTTCTCCAATCCCAGGGCTAATTTTCCCTGTCAGCTGTGCCTAACACTATACCAACACTGTTTGGTAATTAATCCCAGGAGGGGGGTTTGAGGAGGAGGGAGGGGGCAGGGGAGGAGGTCTGGGTAGGGAAATAGATGGAAGAAATGATCGAGAGGATTTAGTCCAAATTTCTATTTTTCTTTTAATGATTTTAATCTAGATTACACTCAAATCAATTTGGAATTGTAATAAGTTTCAATCATTTCCCCCACTTTTCAGTTGAGAACCTTTGTTAAATATGCAAATTAGGCTTGCCCTTCACCGACGTGGATGAGCCCTGCATACTTAGTGCTTGTGAGAGCACGTGAAAAAATCACATGCTGGCTCAGGTGGGATTCGAACCCACAACCTTCTGCTTACTAGTGCAGATGACATACTGCTAGGCCACTGAGCTAGCTGGGGTCAGCGGGGTGAAACCTTTGTTTCACTCGTATTGGATTCTGATTTTGTTTCATTGATTTGACAGGGACGACTGGAGAATCAGAAAGAATGGAGATGGAGCCGGAATATTGTCCAGATATTTCTCTGAGTTCAAAATTTGCTTTAAAAAAGATGCAAATTTACATTTGTAAAAAGTTCTGAAGCTGTTTCTTGTTTTGCTTAAAATGCGATAAATTTTTGCATCAATAAGTCCTTTCTTTGTTGCAATTAATTAAATTGTGGGATTTTAGCCAATTCTTTGGAAACAAATTAACAAATCTCATTATTAGGGGCATAGATAGTGCAGATTTTTGTATTTTTTGGGGGGTGGGGGGTATGCACCCCCTGCAGAATTTTATCAAGAAAACACCTGAAAACTATAGCAATTATGCAAAACATGCCAGTTAGAAAAAAATAGTAGTAGTAATTATAACTAACAACAATAAGAATCATGATCAAGAGTGGACTTTCATCTAGTCAATTACCTGTAAACGAAGTTACAACTTGTAAAGTTTTAGAAGTAACAAATGTCTTGTGTCGTCAAACATTCAACATAGCGTGTGTATAATATGCATATCATGTGAAAGTACGACCCAGGTAGAAGATCATCCCCCAACAGCCCAAGATGTGAGGACCTGCCTATGCCACTGATCGTAATGGCCATTTTGAAGAGGAAAGTAGATCTGTATAAAAGCCATCTTGGATCATTCATCTAGGAGGTGACATGTACATGTACTGTCATAAAAATATCTGCACAAACACACCAGTCAGAAGGACGTGTGCACATACATGTAATGCTATAAAAGCAAATGGCAAATGATTTACTAGCCTTTCCTATTAATAAACTTCACCTAGAAATATCCTGAGTTCATTCACAAATATAAAAAAAGTTCCAGTCTTTTGAATATTAATGTGTGATCAGTCCAAAGAAAAAGAAAATTCAAAAATATATGCTAAATTGAATTGATACGAACAAAATTCCATGGAAATTTTACATTCGATACCAAAAAAAAAGAAAAATCCTGTGACGTCTGACGAGGTCGATAAGCACCCGAGAATGAAAAATGCTGCAAAAGGTACGAGAATGTCAGTGAGTGATACGATGTTAATATCAATAGCATCTATCCCTGAGACACACACACACACAACACCCCCTGTGGAATGCCAACAGCTAGCCGCCCTGCATGCACGGCTACTAAGTTGATCAGCCAGAAGATCCCGTGCATTGCTTGCTGGAGGGACACCCATATATGGGAACAGCCAATGTATGGATACTTTAGAGAGAGGGTGAGAGAGGTAGAGTTGAGAGCATAGGGGAGTTAAATTGCTGTGATACACGCTGGCAGCAGGACCCTGGCTCGTACCAGGGGCTTGCATGATGCCGTACGATGGCTTGACGGTCGCTGGGCGAGGGGGCGGATGAGATAGAATAGGAGGGGTAGGGATCGAAGCAGGCGGGACGTGGGTTAATACAAAAAAAAGAGACGGGGGACATGACCTATTAAAAGAAGAATGCGAACTAAAAGCTTGAGGGTTGAAGGGGGAGGGGTGCCGTGATCAACAGTCTGGGGGTAAAGACAAGCAACGCGATTCCAATTTTGAAACATAAAACTGTCATCGGGGAGGGAAGATGGCATCTGATGCTTTTGTCTCACGTCCTGTTTGTTGGTGGAGGGCGTTGGTTTTCATTAGATGATCATAATTGTCTAAGAGCATTATCGTAGGGGGTACCGTTGAGAAGACTGCACCAGGCAGCAGAACTGAGGGACCACATATGCCACGAGAGCCCAAGTCCCTAGAACTGCTCATGACTGGTTCTTCAGACAAAAGATACATGGATCTTCCGATAAATAACCCCTGGGGTCCATTTCACGAAGCCCTGCGATCGATCGTATCTCGAGTTATGAAGGATAACCCATTGTAGGGGGCCTATCCCACGTAGGGCTTCAATGCATCAAAAGTCCTACGATTGACAGTAAGTTACAAAGAGTTTGGTGAAATCGACCCCTGGTCCGTTTCACATGGGCCCAGAAAAACTCAGCAAGCAATCACTGCTTTTCACCACAAGACCATGACGGAGCTATTGAAGCCATCTTGCTTAATACCAGGAATTACGGACAGTAATGCATACAAACACGCCAAAGGGCAACACATGTGTACTACTAGTTTTTTAGGGATCCATGATACAAACATTTGACTGCCATAAGCCCAAACCAGACACCCTGAGATGTCACGGCTGATAAAGCGCTCAGTAACAAGAGCCAAGATGCAATAAATACTTTGAGCTGTGCTGAGAGCAGAATAGAATCCATATGCTTAAGAGGAAGCCATTATATATCATACCAACCAATAGTGTAAATTTCATAACAGTTTCATCAGGGACTCATGAATTAAGCATTCAACTCATGTGGCTCTCTCAGGGAAGAAAACTCTGGGAAGTTTTAATGTTGAAAAACATAAACATAGGGCCCTTTTCCAAACCTCGGCTCTGGCTCAGGCTCCGGCTCCAGCTCCATTTTGTGAATCCATTTTTAAATAACGGGTATCAAAATAGAGGCTTTTGGCTGCGGTTTGTAAGTAGATACCCCATTTTGAACAAGAAAACAGAGCTTCAGCTTCAATGAAAAGCAACAACCTATATTTTCAGCATATGTATGACAGAGCTGGAGCCGGAGCCTGAGCCGGAGCCGAGGTTTGGAAAAGCGCCATAATCCACAAGTTTTGGTTCAAAAACAAGGAAAAGAAACAACTAGACCCTATCCTACGAGAACCCTAAAATTTTGATGAAAACAAACATTATAAATTTACACTTTTGAACATTCCAGTTATATTGCACATTTAATAGATATTTTCATTTATATTATTCAAGGTTTGCATAATTGTTTTATTCAGTGATCAATCAAAGCAATAAAAGAATTTTCTTGATTAAAATAAATTCGCTGAACTATCCTGCTTCTGAAGTACCGATGTTTTGGAAGGCATACACAGTACAACCAATTAAACAGCTACATCCCTATTAAAAAGGATCAGATTCCAATCACTTACCTCAACTTTGACGGTCCTGTCACCAGAGGTCTGTAACTCCAGTGAAAACTCTCTCCCGAGCGGAACCTCAAATCTCGAGGACTTCACATCCTTTTTGGCACCAAAGGCAGAGGGTGTTGTGGTCCTGGACACCGAGGTCTCAAACCTGGATGTCTGGAGTTTTGACGAAGAAGGCACAGTCGATGATGGCACGGGTATGGAGGACTTGTCTCCGAATTTGGTCCTGGTGGATGACACGTCCGATTTCTGGAGACTCCCTGGTGAAGGGGTGGTTGTGGATAGCTTGTGGAACCTGCCAGTTTCAAAGGCCCTTGGGGTTGTTGGAGATCCGAGGGCCTTTGTGGTTGTTGGGGATCCGAGGGCCCGTTTGGATGTTGGGGATCCGAAGGCCCGCTGCATGGTCGGGGAGCCCACGGTTGTTGATTTGGTAAGGACCCTTCTAGGTGAGGAGGGAGCAGAGCTCATGGGGCTCTGGGAGGGGGTAGTACTGCAGCTGCTACCACTGCAGCTGCCGCCAAACTTGCTGGCCGCTTCGCTGACTTTCCCATGGGTGCCTGGAACAGAGAATTGATCTTGGTGTTATATTTTCACTCACTTGTTGTACTTTGTTGTACTCACTTGCTGTACTTCGTCCCCAAGTACCTCTGACAACAAAAAAGTTCGAATTCACCAGATAGCCCCGAGCTAACATAGTGTACAAGCTGGTAGCCATGTTTCCTAGACGGTAGAAGACACAGGTCCAAATCTCTTCCGGAAGCATGTGAGGTTTTTTTCAGGTTAACCTCACTTAATACCTGTAAGCTATGAATACAACAACATCATCAAGAAGAACTGATCCACTCAACGACTAGAAATTCTCAAAAATGTCATTTATGCTCAATAGGGCTCCGCGCTCGAGCTATTTATAGAGTACGCCCTTTGTATCGACAGCTATAGTTCCCTGGATGTTCGGACAAACTTCACAACGTTTCCTTGTAAATTAATGGGACCACGTGTGACTTGTTTGTCCGAACTTCTGAATATGACGTCACAAGCGCGGAGCCCTACTATTTGGATTTATCCTTTACAATAATCTTGCATTTTTAGGAAGAAGCTGAACTGATGTGTGGAATGTGGCAGGAAATGACAAAATTCAGTTTATTCTCCTTTTCACCAGAAGCATCTCTCTGCTCTATTACAGTGAGCAAGAGAGATGCTTCGGAAGGAAGAGGAGACTTCAACTCACCCTTGAGGACTCTGTCCTGGATTCTGTTCTCTGTGTGTCTCAGCGTATCGCTTCCGGAGAATTTGCTCTTCAAACTGTCAAGCTTAGATCCTGAGGATCCTGGTGTGCTGGAGAACGTCCCTCTGGAGGAATCCGGTTGTGGCGTGCTGAACTTTGAAATCCTAGATTTCAAACCTGTGTCCCTAGCTTCCATTCCCTTCCTTTCGAGCTTTGGGGAAGATGGAGTCCGTGCCCCAAACCGATCGCGCCTTCTTGACTCCTCGTTCTCGGAGGTGGGCGTGGTGAGCCACTTCATCTTGGCGCTCAGGGCAGCGTCCCTCTTGTTCTTTTCATTCTCTTTCTGCGTCGTGTCAAATCTGGACGGAGTGGAGATTTTGGAAGCGTCGTGTCTGGATCGACCAAAGTCCGCGTTGGTGGTTGTGGGTATCCTGGACGGTTTAATACTGATGTCGTTGTTGTTTCTCTCTTTTGGTGGTAGCATTGCAGGACTAGAAGACTTGACTCCATCCCTCTTGGCTCTGCCTGATTCCCAGGAGCTAGTAGCTGTCAAGCACGGGGTCCTCTTGTTCTCCTTATTGTCCGTCTCAACCCCACCTCTAAGGAAAGCCTCTCTCCGTTTGACCGGTGCTTCATCGGGCTCAGACCCCTCTGAAGCCCCATTGGAGTTCGGTGTCTTTGGTCTTTCAAACGATCCTGCGATCCTGTGAGTTTGAGGTTTATTACGGCTGGATGAGTCGGTTTTCCTAGACCTATACTCAAACTTTACTGGAGTTTTGGCTTCAGGACCTGTCGTTTTCTTAAGCAGTTCCTCAACTATCGATAACCTGAGTTCAATTCTATTCGGAGGCGAGTCTGTTGAAGAAGAAAATATGAAACAGAAAAATCACTTAAAAATCCATGCTTCTTAAAATCAATTCCCGATTTGGGCCAACTATAAGAAGTAACAAGTTGTGCCGTCAGATTTTTCAAGGCAGCCCCTAACCTAGATAAATGTTTCAGCAACAACAGAGGGAGCTATACCAAATAAGAATGCCCATGATGCAGGCAGACGATTATTCTTCCATCTGACATGAATATGTATGAGAAGACTTCTTGCATACCATATAAAATAATTACCGGGATAATCCCGTGGTATGTAAGTACAGAACTGTGTTATGTTAGCACAAATGCGACAGCATGAGCACAGTATGACTCAAGGTCACAAAATGAATCTCAAAGTGAGATTTGATGAAACATTTGAAAATGTCAAGCCTTATAAGGAGTGAGATAATTCACGCTACTCTCTTCATTTTAACATTTAAATGAGTCGTGATCTTAACTTAATAGTGGACAAAATGCACGCCAAGTAATGACCAAAAACAGAAAAGTGAACTCTGAACAGAAAGTGGAAAGACATATATATCCATTAGAAAATATTTCAAGCTTTTCCAAGAGTGAATTTTTTTAGTTATTCAGGATTATTTTTTTGTTCTGACGTGTATGATATTACAATGCCGCAATGGCACACTTAAATCTAATACACAGCTGGTATTCACACTGATGGGCACCGTGGAGTGATAGTCACGAATAGCATATGAATATTCATACCACATGAATATTCATGCCACAGGCTTCTTACCAGGAAAAAAGCAGCTCAACAGAGGGCTCACTTATAATATACAATATCTAAAAAAAACAAAATTTAAAATGGAACACAAGTAGCATGATTTGCTGCTTAAAGGTAATATCATACTTTGGTTTTTGTCAAAGAAATACAGATTCATGGGCAAAAATATCAAGGAAGATAATGTAACAATCATCTTTGAAAATTTCAGTCCCATACTGTGCCCACTTTTTGAGAAAACAGTGAAAAATTGCCACAGTATTTCTTAAGTCTTTTCTCTTTTTTTTTATCTTTAAAAGATCAAAAATAATTTTGGTCACTGGTTTTAGTCTTTTCTGGATAAATACAGCATTTTAGGCAGAAAGATATTAAAAGTATGTTTCTACCATCACTATCTTTATAACTTGTACGTTATAGCTAAATCCGTGAACATTTCTGTTTCGGAATGCTGCCAAAGTATGATACTACCTTTAAAATTAATTAGGCATGTTACGTATGAAGCGCACGATACAATGTGATAAAACATTTTTGGAACAATCTCTTTCATTGTGAGATAATTGCCATACTTTATGAATATTCATGAGAATGATGATTGATATGCAGATTTATGATGTCGATGATTGTGTAGCCATAGAGGGAGCTATTAAACAAAACCATCCTGGGGAAGGGGAAAGAATGTGAAATATTTTCAGCTCCACTAGTTTCAACAGAGGGCGCTAGTCGTGCCATCGCCATAGCAACCCTAAGCAAGTCTTGACCTGGACGAGTCATTTCACCATGAGAATTGTGTACCTTGATGGGAGTGGTTACTGGGGATTTTATGTAATTGCCAAGATGTACTGGTATTTGGGGTGGATGTGAGCACGGTCATATGGTCAGGGGCCAATTTCACGACACTGCTTAGCACAATAAATTTGCTAAGCATGACATTTCTGTCTTAATAAAAGCAGGGTTGACAACCAAATTTCCAAGTATTGTATACCGCTTGTGATTGTTCTGTGGCTGTTGTTCGCTGACCATGAATATCAAATGAAATGTTTAACGGTGGTTTGTTTTATTGGGCAAGACATTTTTGTGCTAAGCAAATTTTTGTCATGAAATTGGCCCAGGTGTGTGAATGTATTGATGTCTGGCTATATTGACCAACTCATGTAACCATGGCAACTGGTACTCAGCGCCAAAAAAACCTTCACAAAATATTGCGTGTTCAATGAGAGCTTGATTTCTGAGGAACCCCACACCCACTAATACCCCACAGCCCCACCCCTCAACCTTCTCCAAATTGAAACATACACTTCATGCATTCATGCTGGATAACAAATATACTTCAACACTACTGGTAACATATACAATGTAAAGGTACGTTAAATACAAACAACTACAAGGCAACTAATAATACATGCAGGTGTAGAATTTGTTTTCAAGGCATTTGTTGCCATGGTTTCCAAGGCATTGGTACACGTCCCTTTGAAATCTTTCCAAAGATGTTCAGATTTTTCCAAATGGACGTGCCCTTTACCATGGTAACAAATTATTTTGACCCTGATTTATCAAAAACTTCAGACCTGCACATATGTACATGCATATTCCAAATTGTAACCCTAACAATGACGTTACAGTAACCATAAACACACAAAAAAACACCAAAAAAAACAGGGTATTTACGATACTTTTTCACGAAATACACAGAAAATTGGGGGCATTTCTTACAAGATCCTCCCGGTAAATGCAAGTGCAAATTAACTTCCTGTTCTAACTGCTCTGTGATTGTATGCCTGAGCACATGCACAGCACTGTTTCCATACTTGAACTTCTGGTCCAAAATGTCATCACTTACGAAGAGGATACACATAGGTACAAATTATATACAATACACAAAATTACAGGAAATAAAAATAAACCAAAACAATTACTAGGGAGGGTACATACACACTTCATGCAATACTGAAAAACAACAAATCACAGACTCTGTATAAAGGTATCTGAATTTGTATCCCATGCCTCAAGTAGAATTAATGAATGGGAGACTTTGGAGAGTTGGTCTTCAAGTCAACAGCACATGCAATTGTGAGCATGCGCGCGTTGTTTTGCACCTGCGCTGTTGTGCGTGAGCGTGCACTGTTGACTTGAAGACCGGTTCTCCAAAGTCTCCCATTATATAAACACTAAAGTACACTTTACTGTAAAAAACAAATATCAGTTAAAATCCTCATTTTAATAAAAGATGAACATCTCAATGTCCTTTTTATTGGGAAGTTCCATTAATCACAAAAATAAATCCAAATTAAAAATTAAAATTGCAAGAACATAAACAAGAATTACACGGCAAGAGTTATATCATAGGTTTTTTTTTTCAATAACTTTCCAATCGTCTATATTAAAATATAATATTTGAGAAAGGCAATAATTTTAATAGTAATATTCGAAGGCACGCATTAACAACTTTTTCATTGCTTCTTGTACAAAGTCATTTTGTTAACTTTTGCTGTTTTGTTTTTTTAAAGCACCATTACAGCGTTGCATACATGGAGTCATGGTTTGTACTATTCCATTGTATTAACTCCGCTCCGGATAAAGAAAATTTGAGTCTCAATAAATAAATTATTAAATTTACCCAACCCTCCCCCAAAACAAAACAAAATAAGAGACAGAAATGTGGTTGGTGCATAGTTTGCAACAGTATCTTCAGAAAACAAAATCTTCTTTGTTTGAAAACATCAAGTTTGAGCAATACCCTTACAAATGAGCTTTTACTATAACCCCATTCAAGTACTACATTACTAAGGCAAGACAGGCATTTTATCATTATAATTGTTTTGTTTCAGCCATGATTTCTCATTTGTTTCAGCCATTATTTCTCATTTGTTTCAGCAATTATTGCTCAATTGTTTCAGCCATTATTTCTAATTGATTGGAAAGGAGACAACAATTATTTCACAACGGGTATGATGCACAAAACTTTGCAAATGTTCAGGCGTCGCAATTTTCTTTTTGCCATAAAATACACTAAGCCTGTGCAGCAAAAAAATAAAAATCTTAAATGTTTTGTCACAAATGTATTTAAATGATTAGAAGCAATTTCTACTAATAAATGATCTTCAGAAGCAAGGAAAACTTCCTACAATTCTATATTTAATATACAACTGTTTAATACTTGATCAACATTTCAGAATTTCTAAGCAGTCTTGTTCATAATATTCAATATTAGACTTTTTCTCTACTAATTTAAAATCTTAAGGCACAATTTAAAGCAAAGTTTGTATAAGTCAGCAATCATCATTTGAATTAACAAGTTGATTTTTTTTTCATAAAATATGAATATTCATTAAAAAGTAATTATTCAAATCCACGGTGATTATATTTACATGTATCAACAGAGGTTACTTGAAACCAGAGCACGATTTACAAAAAAAAAACGACAAATGACAAAAAACTACTGCCGGGCTTTCATTTTTTTTTTCAGAAGAAAAGCTATGTAATTGATAATAGCTAGCACTCTTTTATTGGCTTCATGCACGCTCCAAAGAGGGCGACATTTATACACTTTGGGATTGAGGGGGAGGCTTGCATGTTTTAAATTTGATATCCACACCTTGCAGTTATTCAGAACAACGAACAAACTAAATTTGATATCATTAACCCTTATTCTCCAGGCATTCTGCCAATGAATACCTCCGAATCCACCTACATCCATCTATGTGCAGTATCTTTACAGCACAGCCTTTGAGTCAAGTTGGACCATCAAGCCCCCGTAAAGATTGACAGTACCTAGACTTCACAGTCCCAAATCACCTCAAAATTCTGCATTTTTTATTGGCGGTTTGAGATGGTCAGGGTTCCAAACTAACATATATTCCACAAAGATTCTTCCGGGACCCAGACAAATCTAATACCGCCTCACCATAGTGTTTTGAGTGTTTGGACAAAGAAAGAAATCAATTAAATAAAATTCTCCGTCAAACAGCCAGGACGTTTTTGTTTCACATTCAATACAAAAAAAATTGATCCACAACCAAAGCTAAACGGCAAAATCCTGCCGTCTACTTCAATAAAATGCCCTTCTAATCAAACTTAAGAAGAATCTGCAGCATATCTGTGGGAACAAGGTTGTTGATGGGATGAAAGGACGCAGTAGTGAGGAGCATGTGAGATCCTCATCCTTCCCTTCAGTGCAAGCTGGACGAGAGAAGCTATAGGCACCCCTGGTTCTCTCCCTTTACTCTATTTCCGGTTTGGACACCATCAGTTCAGGAACAAAGTTGAAGAACCTCAAGTACTTTGAGTTGAAGCACCCCCAGCTTGGCTTGACTCCAGCAAGTGGGTTATTGTTATCAACCACTGTCCCCCTATAAACCTTCCCCAGACCCCAATTGCCTATCACCTTGCTCTACCAGTGCCTCGATGTGGGCTGACGTAGTAAATGTTTAACAGACCTTTCCAAACAGGCTCTAGTGCGGTCAAGATGACTGCGGCCATAATTGTTGTCATACCAGCCTTCTTTCAACCAATCAGTACTCAGTCATCTGGCCATGAGTGGACAAAAAAAGGCCAGCGTGGACGCCGTGATGGACTGGGTCTGAGCCAGGGCAGGCCTGTCTGGAAAGGTCGAGGAGGAACCGCGGTCGGCCTCCGATCAGAGAGTCTGTGGAAACCGTCCAGCATTTTGCAATGTACCTATCCCCACATTACAACCACAAGTCAGCAACAGGCGGGCTTGGTATAGAGGTGAGCGGCAATGAGGGGCAGACAGCTACTGCTACAAGGCATGAACACCCTCTGATCTCAAAACAGTTCAACATTTCTCTCCGATTATTATTTTATCCCACACAAGGATCAAAGGTTTCCAACAACAACAACAACAACAAAAAGGCCTTTCCCCTTAAAAAGATACAAACATTCCATCAAAATCACGTTCTGCTCTATCTACTAACATATAATACTAAGGAAGCTACCAATTGGGTTCCACACTGTGCCACTGGAGCAAAACATTACATCAAATTCCACAACCTGTTTTTATCTTTTTCTTTTGAATACACAACTTTTCATGCGTATGACGATTGGGAATTCCACGTAAGATTCATGGAAAATCAAGTCAGAATGACCATTCATATATTGAATTGAATTTTGGCTATTGTTTGTTTTCATTTTGTTTCATTTTTTTTTCTCTATATTTTAACCAAATCCCACATGAACTGTTTCTCAGGTTGCAGCACAAATAATGCTGCGTGTATCTGAAATGATCCTTGGGATATAGCGGTATATGAGTGGTTTCATGGCTTCGGACTGCTAAATGAACAAAGATGATTGACTATTAGCGACACCACCAACATACGGCTGGATACTGTAGCTCAGTCGGAAGAGCGCCCTGAATTTCCACAATCTTTCATCAGGACTTTATTCCATGGCATATTCCCAGATTTTCCCACAGCCTTAGCCCCAAATTCCTGCAAATATCCCAAGGACGGGACAATTTTCCATGACTTATTCCCATCTTTCCATGGCCTTGTCCTGACTTTCCACGAATTTTGCCATAATAAACAACAACAATGAAAACACATCCTGTGAAAAATGTAAGGAGGGAGAGAGATGGTTGCCAATAGCAACAGCAAGACTAACCGGAGCCTGGAGCACCTTCACCTGGAAGGAGGACCGGAAAAAAAATGGAAATGGAAGGACGGAAAGAGAGAAAGAGAGAGAAGGAGAAGTGAAAAAAAGATGCAGAGAAAACAGATGGAAACTAGGAAAGGAACTTTGCACCAAAAAGGAAAAAACCCACTACGAAACAGAATAGAAAATTGTGATCAAGAATTGCACTGAATTGCAAGAATTGCAAGAATTACAGACTGGGTGCCTTTTCCAAACCTTGGCTCCGGCTCAGGCTCCATTTCGTGCATTCATTCTAAAATAACGGTTATCAAAATAGAGGCTTTTGGCTGTGGTTTGGAAGTAGATTCTCCAGTTTGAAGTTTGAAAAAGAAAACAGCTTCAGCTTCAGTGAAAAACCACAGCCTATATTTTCAGCGCATGGATGACAGAGACGAAGCCGGAGCCTGAGCCAGAGCCAAGGTTTGGAAGAGGCCCTAGGTGAGTAAATGTATGAATATGTATTAGCTACAATAGATCATGAATATGCATCTCAAACCAGACTTACCTTATGAATATGCATGAACCAACTAGCAAAGTTTTACTCATCTTATTAGCGCATTGGTTAATTCTGTGGCCATGAACTTTGACATCCTTGGGAGTGCTTTTATACATGAATATGCATTATCAGACAATGCCCAAATCAGCTTGAATACTCACTTCCTGAAATCATGAATATGCATGATATTCATTCTAAATAATTACCTGCAAGTTTCTTCCTCAGAGCTTTGAGAGCACCACGGATCATACGCTTCTCACCAATATCAGTCGCAGTCTCCAACTGAAAAAAACAACAAAACAATTGAACAAAATTTGAAGAAAAAAAAAACACAACAAAACAGAAAATTAATTCTCAAAGTTTCCACATTCAGGGATGTGGTTGGGCACAAAAAAATCTGAAAACACCAAGGAAAAAAGTTTAAAAAAATTTTTAACTTGTGTATACTTTTGTACAGAGCAGTGTACAAAATATGCTGAAAATTATGAGTTAAAATCTAAACCAAAAAAAAACAAAAATCAGATTAAAATCCAAAGTGTCATATTGCTGCACATTATCATGTATGCCCGCCCTGATAATTTGAATTAATCAGAATTCTTTTTCTTGTATGGGAAAGTCAACATTGCAAAGGAACTTCAATAATGCTACAAAACTATTATATTTGTGTAAAAGCAAACTGACTAACTGGGCCCAAATTCATGGAATCTGTTACCGTTAGCAATAATTCTTTGCTTATGGTAGCAGTCTTTTTTTTGTTTCAGTTAGCGTATTTCACGGGAGAGTTTTCTTTTTTGTAACGGTATTAAAGCAAGGACTTTGTGCAGAATGCATATGACAGCGCATTAGCAGGAAACAATCACGGTTACCCTAGGAATTCTTAACTAACCGAAAGTCTTGCTTACGGATTCCATGAAATAGATTACACAGGTAGCAGTGCCCGTTAGCACAAAAATAGGATTCCATGAAATTGGGCCCAGACGTCCAAATGAGTATGCAGATTTGAACATTCTGAGGGCTGATGGTTCCTAGAACCAAACGTGCAAGATATGGACATCATTACCAGCCATTCTGTGCAAAACTAACAATTCATAGGCTCAAATATCAATTAAAAACAAACAAACAAACATACAAACTGAGGAAAAAACAACAAAACAGACAAAGGTCTAACGATCTCCCTCACCAATTTCTCCAGTTCCTCCGGGTCTTCGATCTCATCATAGGAGACGTTCTCAATCTCGTCCGTGGTCAGGGTCAGCTCTTCCAGGGCAGCCCTGTCCACCACGCTGCTCCGCCTGCGCTCCTGCTCATTCCAGAAGATGTCGGCTTCCAGGCCTTCCGACAGGCGGCGGGCCTGTGGGTAGTCGGGCACCTCCAGGTCTTGGCGCTCGTGCAGCTCCTTCAGATGCTCACGGATCTGGGTGCGCTCGCCGAAGTCATCGGTGTTGGCCAACTGAGACCGAGAGAGAGAGAGAGAGGAAGAAAGGGTCATTTGGGATGAGAGAGGTTTTGGGACACTGACAGTTTGAAAATGGAAGACACGTTGCAGACTCCAGGAAGGGAGTTTGGACTTTTGATGACCAACCACCTGTCAGTCTTGAGCTAAGTGATATTTGCGTCCGCAATGAAATACATGCCCTTCTTTTATTCAAAGTCCTAGATAATTAAGGCCTCTCATTTTACAGATTCGCTTGGATAGTATCCAGATCAAAGTTGCCAAAATTGACATGTATACTCCCCAATCTGACCAGAATCATGGCCAAAGTGTGAATAAGCTTGAAACCTTCCTGAATAATAATAATTTTAGCCTTTGAGACAGGTCCTGCTAGGATCGAAACATGCCAGGACCTCAGAACTCCAAGCATTTGATATATTCCAGGTCATTTTGGCTGATGAGCAGTTTGCAGCAGTTTATTACTTGTATTGAATATTAATTTGTTCATTTTGATTATCATTTCATTTATTTATTTATCTTTATAAGAATGAAATATTAAAAACTGTCACATACCATTTTCTCTAGAGCTGGGATATCATCAATTAGCGTGAAGTCCACTACACCTTGTGAGTCCTTGGGAAATTCCACATCTTCAACGGAAACTGCAGGGATGGATTCCTGTAGGATAGACATGGATAAATGTAAAGCATGATGAAGTAAATTTTTCATAAATGGAGTTATCTGTTTGTGCAAATGAACTCTTCATACACAGTTGATACTTGATGCTGAATGAGGCCTAGGCCGTGTCCCAATTCTCTGGCTACGACAGCAAATAACACACAGCAGTCACTGGCTAGTGGCTGCCATAGGTACATGCGTAATTTGGAGCCGCAGCCAGAGAATTGGGACACGCCTCTAATGTCAGTTCTACTGTACCTCATCTGGTGCATGCAGTTGGGGATGTGGATGCGGATGTTGCTTCCTGTATTCCTCCTCTTCCTTGTTGATGACTTCCACTGCCGTTTCTACAAAAACAAACAACAAACAAGAAAAGGAAAATGATGAAAATGCAGAAAAATGTACATTTTAACGGAGGCCACGGAGGCCATGGCCTTCATTGCCCTTGTTCTTGGCCTTTGTGCCCCCTTCAAATGTTTCCATAGACATTATGATTTTAAAATGGAAGTGCCCCTTCCGATGGAAAGTGGCCTTGCCCTTTTCAGAACCAAATTCAAGGCCTGGTACATTCCTGCCTTTGAAAGAAGAATGTACCTGTATGAACACCAGGAGAAAACAACATGGTTGTGCCTACATCAACAGAGGTAAATACCAACAAATTAATGCAAATATTAGCAGTAGCAGCAGCAATAACTATACTAGCAACTGACAACAGGACTATAAGCAACAGGATTGGCAGTACATGTATGTGTGCACAATACAATAGCAAAATACATCCACTGCAAGCATCAACAGAAAAACAGCAGAACTAAAAGCAGCAGCAGCAACTGCAGCAGGAGAAATATCAGCAGCGGAAACAGAAATAGATACGTAATCAGTTAAAACAGCAGCATCAACCTGAGCAGCAGCAGCAGCAGCAGCAGCAGTAACACATACAAGTAGCAACAATTTAACAAGCTGAAGATCAATTTTGCCAAAGTTCATGTAGCCTCAAAACTACGGCCAAATCCGCTATCACGAAAATCCATCCCAATCTACCCATCCATCCCCCAAGGTAAAACATGAAATAAAAAATAGAAACAGAAAACTATAAAACCCTCTTCGATGCAGTTCTACTCAGAAAGTTGATGGAGGCTAACGATTATCATAAAGTGAAAAAAAACAACACAAAAAAACATGAAATACAAATGGAGTCATCGCTTGCTCTCTTCTTATCTAGATTGCCCACCTTCTCCCACCCACATCCCCTACCCCACCCTCCTTTCCATTCCTCTTATGATGTCACTGCTTAAAGGTACAATACAAGATTGGTAAAGGTCACAGGACTGCACTCATACTTTGTCTGATCAAACATGTACATGAAATAATAAACCTGTGAAGATTTGAGCTCAATCGGACATCTGAGTCACGAGAAAATAGCGAAAACCAAACTCGATTTTTCTTATAAAACTTGAAGAACCGTTTACTTTATGTTTGTTCCAAAAATCGTTTGGACAAAAGATCTTTGGAAAAGACACTAAATCTTGATTTGCTTGAAAAACCCAGCATCTGATGAACCAAGATTTTCCATGGTGACTGTTTGCACTGTTTACAAACTGTTGAGTCCATTTTCTGTCTCAAACACAATAATTTTTGTTTGCAGGCCTTGCAAATCCTATATTCTCCCTTTAACTACAGGAGATAAAGGCAAAGTCATTTTGTTTTCCCAAATAACACAAAAGGCTCAATTTCCAATACAGCCCACGTTTATTGGGTTGAGATCACAGGGTCTATAGTGAAGTCAAGCTCCTCTGTAACCTTCAACATTCAAAGATCTAGTCTGTCATTTGCTGTCAGGATATGTCAGCCAGGGAGTGGAGATGAGATGTCATAAATGCTGCCAGCCAGACAGTATTTACAGGGAGAGTAAACATCGGAGGATTGTGTTTAACATTAAAACAAGGGACTAGACTATACAGTAAGCAGAATGATAATTTACTGCAAATCAGACCGAGTTTACTTGTGTCAGGTCCACAAGGAAATGCTATATAGAACCCTAACATTGAGCTTAACTTCATGGCTCTGCTTTACCAAGGAATAGCTGATTGATACTATGGCAGAAAATCATAATCATATTTTGCCAATAACCAAGGAATTCTGCCCTGAGTGTAGAAAGGCGGGATTAGCAAGATGTGTCAAATGATAACAAGGCTTGCCATTTTGGTTTGTGTGATTTCAGGCTTTCCATTGGTTGGGGATATATCTCTCAGATAGCTTTGTGGATACAGCATGTGAAATGTTGTCCACTATTGGCAACAAACACAGTGTAGAACTAGATAATTTGGGTCTAAAGGAACTAGTTGGTTTAAATTTGGTTGCGCTTTTGAAAGGGGCCTTTTTTTGTTTGGAATGTCTCGACAATCGCCAAGAAGAACATGGTTTGAACATCTTGATTTACCTGATCTAGACTTCGTCATGGTTCATATTATTGATACCTTAACATCTAACACTCAGAATGAAGTGAACTGGAAGGAAATACACTGCAGGGACCCTTTAAGGTTCATCCTTAGGAGTCCTGGGGCCGATTTCATAAAACTTACGACACGTCGCAGAGTTAAGACGCATCCTTTCTCTATGGACTCACCGCATAGTTGCGACGCGACGCGGAGCTTTATGAAATCGGCCCCTGAAGGGGCAGATCAGATTTTCATTGAGAGATACTCTTCTTGTTTGGACAAATCAAAGATGGCTACGGCATCGTCATCAAAAGAGGGAAGGGAGTCAAAAACCAGGGGCCAAGTCAAATAATTGCCCCCATGCCATACCACAGTCCTCGTGAGTTTGGGGGAAAAACAACACAAGGTGCAGCTGTAACTACGGATAACTGCTGCACCTTGTGTTGTTAATGCCGCTCCATTCCAAGGGACAAGGACGAATCATTCTCCCCCCAACACCGTGGGTTCTTCATCCGGCATCTCCCCCAAGAATCTCCAAGTATGTTTAATATGGCAAAATATGCGACGGAACCCGAGATGCAACACGATCTGGGAGGAGGTGGAGGAGGAGGGTAGGGAAGATGGGGAGAGAGGACAAGAAAAAAAAAAGTCGGCCAGGTGTCATGTTGATAATATGACGAGCCATATACAGTGAAGGCAACAGCAGGGAGTCCGGGAGTTTTTTTTTAACGTCGGCCTTCTCGAATATCCTCCGAATTTCTACAGGTGTACAATGCGGTGAATCATATATTTACGGATATACACGAATCAAATCAGCACAGGAACGCTCTGAAACCATTTCTGATCTTCGTCCGGCGAGCAGGTAAGCAGCGAGCCCGGTTAGGATTACACGGCGTGCCGCGTGCCTCGGCACGTACTCTCAGCAAGCATCTGTTGGGGGTTTAATGCAGAGATAGAACTAGAAGCACCCTCCCTGCCGCTCACAGGCAATGGACAACTGCAATGGTATTTCCCCCCGGCTCATTCTGATCGCCGGTAATGTTAATACCGAGCCACCGCGGTAGTGTTACAGAGCTTGTTGTCTGCCTCGGACCATCAAGCCATCACCGCAGAGATTGGACGTGGGGGGTTCTGTAACTGATACCTCCCCCTGTTGATCTACCTCTCTCTCTCTGGATAACCCAGAATCACCGATCACAACAGGGAAATTGTGTCACACATTTCTTTTTGATGTTCGCAAGATGTTCAGGGTTTGAAGACCCTGGAACGTGGGTTCCTCTTGGGATTTTTGTAATTAGATTAAAAGAGGGTGAGGGTGGGAGGTGGGTGGGAAAAGATTACAACCTCTTCCTTATCTCATCAAGTACAGACATCGATTCTTCGCAACTGTTTGTCAAGATCGGAGAAACCAGATACGTTACCAGGAGCTTCTCCAGCTGATTTTCTCGGCAGGGAATCAAAGAAAAACACCCTCCGTCATAGTCCCTCTCTTTAAACCCTAAACCAGAAACTTGACCAGGGGCCGATTTCACTAACGTTTTGCGATCATCGCTAAGCCCAAATCCATCGCTAAACGGAAAATTCCTACACAAAGTAGTGATCAATTTTCCGTTTAGCGATGGATTTGGGCTTAACGATGATCGAAAAGCGTTAGTGAAATCGGCCCCAGGATTTTCTGAGAAGTATTTTCCTTGTTTTTTGTTTTAATAATAATAAGATGATTAAAATGATGCATTTCCTCCTGAATGAGACTTTGGGCTCTCCGACCCAAGATGCCGATCGGGCAACTGTGAGTCCGCATACATCTGCAATGTATACATGCACAAGATGTATCAATCCTCCCTTACTGTAGACACATCATCTGGCAAAAAATTGCTATATATAGTCCTCCGTCGAATAAAGCCGATCCTACGACAACAAAAATACAACCTGGCACGTTGCCAAGCACGCAGATATGCTAGCAATCCATTGAGAGAGAAGGGGGAAAAAAAAAGGAAAACTTCAGTATGTGGCTGTATGTGAAATGCAGTCCCCAGACCAGTTGTGGAGGGGGGAGGGGCAGGGGGAGAGGAAGAGAGGTAGGGGGAGAAATGGCTCAAGTCATGTTTCTTTGTTAGGTCTGATGGTAAAATGTGTGCGGTTGTGTAAAAGTGTGTGGCAGCTGCATGGATAGTCTGGGCCCAATATCATGGAATCCGTTACTGTTGTCAAAACTTCTTCGCTTACGGTAGCAGATTTGCTTTGCTTACGGGAAAAGCGTGTTTCACAGGAGTGTTTTCTTTTTGGTAACGGTAAGCAAGGAATTTCTGCAGAATGCATGTGACAGCGCGTTAGCAGAAAATAATAACGGTTTAATAACCAAGAAATTCTTCGCTGACTGAAAAGTTTTGCTTACGGATTCCATGAAATAGATTTCACGCGTAGCAGTGCCAGTTAGTACAAAAATAGGCTGTAACAGATTCCATGAAATTGGGCCCAGGTAGACCTATTACAAACAATCGATCTGGTTGGTATAGTGCTACTAGATCAGATGTCTAGGGTGGGGATAAACAGGCCATGCAGCCAGTGAAGGAATCAGAGCGGCTGCGACATATCATATGCAAATGCTCATAACCCGCTGGCATGAAAAAAAATGTTTTAACCCAAACTTTCCCACTAAAAAGTTTCCGTCACAAAAGTGGCGGTCCATTGCCAGATATTCCCACTGTCCTCTCCAACAGGTTTTCTGGTGAGACCTAAAATTCAACATGGCTTCAAATTGCACCACTGCATCCATGGCAAACATTTTTTTCATATCTTGCCTCTACCTTCTTATATCAAAAGCAATCGACGTGAGATGGTTTACCTCTAGCTTTCTGTCGCAAATGCTTGATGGCTTCCCGGATTTGTTTCTGTTGATCAGAATCATGTGTTTCCTCCAACTGTGCACGAGAAAACGAGAGGAAAAAAAATACATGATACCAGTGCTCCTCCTATTTAGAGGCTCTTCAACTCGGATGCATTACATAATTTAAGCAGAGTAAAGCATTTACACAAATTTGCTTATATAAAGGAACTTGGCACTTATCCGAGAACAAGGTTAGCCATGCGCCAGTCATGTTAAGAACTTGTGTAACAGCAACAATATTACACAATCCTGGCTATTTTAACATTTTTAAAAAAGCTTTAAAAGGTATCATTTTATCGATAATCGTAGCAATGCTACAACCTGAGAACATGGGGGATCACTCAAAGAGGATACGGCTTTTTAATTAATATAATCATCAAATAACCACAAGGGAAATATATATCGCAGTATGAGCGTGGTTTCATGGCTTCTGACTGCCAAACGAACAAAGATAATTGACTATCAAGGGACACCACCAAGGTAGGGCTGGATAGCTCAGTTGGTTGAGTGCTGGTTCAAATTCTGCTCCAGTCAATTTTTCTTTGTTCACCTTTCAATGACTTAAAAATTCAGTCAGTTTCCCTTGCGGTCATTTGATGACTTACTTTTTGAGCAGTGACTATTTTCTTTCAAAAGTCATTGAAAAGTGAACAAAGAAAAATTTAACTCTAGCGGGATTAGAACCGGCGACCCTCTGAATACCATACAGGCATTCTACCAATTGAGCTATCCAGCCTGTGTCCCTCATAGTCAATTATCTTTGGTTGTTTGGCAGTCAGAAGCCATGAAACCACATGCACACACCGTAGTTTTGCAATTGTCCTCTGGAATTTGGCCTGAAGGTCACGACTGACGACAAATAAAATGTGAAATGAAATGACTGGGACTTTTATAACGAACCAAGTGCCTCAGGGTAGCTTCATCCTCCTCTCCGGTCAGGTTAAGATCAATCTTCCTGGACATTGGTCCGCCTCTGGATGTTTTGCTCTTCCGTGCGGCAACCTTGGCAGAGTCATCCTCAACTGAACAAGAAGAGGAAAGAAAAAAAGAAGAAAAACCACTTCAAAATTAATGAACTCCATGCACATGTATTCAACTTGAATACATACATGTACCTTATATGCAGAACTTTCAATTTGTTTCAATTGATGATGAATTTCTCAGCAGTTCACCATCACCTCCAAGAGTTTTGTATAATGTGCAGGTTTGTGGATATTTCACACTCACAGAAGTTGAAGCTCCGTACAAATGTTCAAAACAGAGTGTCTATTTCAAATCCATAGCCAAAAGCCTCTATCTGTGGTACCTGTTTCTTTGAAATGAAACAGAGCCAAAGCCAAAGCCAGAGCCAAAGGCGGAGTCATGGCAAGAGCCAAGGTTTGGTAGAAGGCCTTTGTATAGCAGGCTAATGTTGCATGGACACCACACCAACAATACCCCAACTTGGATGGCTAAACTACAAATTGTTTATGCATACAGGTGCATAAAGACTACTTTCATAGGCCTATTAAACAACATTTCTAGAACTGTTTAGCTTTCTCTGGCAGTCAGGGCCATCTGCTTGGAGCAATTACTTCAACAAACTGTACTCCTGTTGACATATCAAGGATTTCTCCAAGCCCACAATCAAATCCAGCACCATAAAAGTTATGGTCCAAATTCCTCTTGTGTATATTTTGACATCACACCCGAACATAAAATACCAACATCAAAAAAAGTAAAAGGTGGAACTGTTTGTTATTTTCTAAGAAACTGTCTATTCTTGGAGACCTTGTCCCATCACAATATTTATGCAGAGGGAAACGATTCCCCTGCTGAGATGCTAGGTTATCCAACTGTAGGACAAATATAACATGTCTGGTAATAGTCTCTCCCAATGGGCATACCAATGTAAGATACGGGCAACATTCATGAGAGGCATAAATGTTAAGGGAATGAAATGTGAATCAGATGGAATGGATGTTTCGTCTGTTCTCTTTCCTCACTGCAATTTTCTAAAGGCTGGTCGTACGTTTGGTCCGACACTCAGAAATTGTAATTTTTTTAAATTGACTCCAAATTCTCCCGAGCTCTCAGGCTCAAGTGAGACCATGGATGAATTTCACAAAACACTATTTTCGGGTATCACACCAGTGATTTGTATTGGGACATCACACTTTTTAATATTAGGTGCGTTCGAGTAGCTTCCCTCAGTCAATACGGGTCACGTCACCCGGATCAGCCACCACAGCCGGGCTAATCGAATGCTTGCTTTAAGTTAAACGTCAGACCTAATCGAACGGTACAGGGCTGACTCGGACTCGGTGACCTGCTCAAATGCACCTTAAGACTTGTAGACAAGTCGTTAGAGGTCGCGGTGATCGTCTCTGCTTTTCATACTATCTCATGAGACTCCTGGCTCTGGCAACATTTCGGCTCTCGGGACCAATTTCATAACTAAAGACTTGTACAAATTGAAAGCAGTTTGTACATTGTACATGTACATGGCCTATTTTATCCACACATTACCACACTGTGGTTTATTGTGGTATGCATATACCTACATGTATACCACACTTTATACCACAGGAAAACATGTTGTAAACTGTGGTATGCAGGTGGGTTAGGGTTAAGACAAGGCCAGAATAATAGGAGGTCAGTGTGTGAGGTGAATACACTGTGCACAATGTTCTTATCATGTCCACTATCACACTTAATACCGGTACTTATCAGTTCTTAGTTTTATGTACAATCCTATACACATATGTACATCCTGTATACTTTTAATTGCTCGCCATTCATGGAACTCAAAGGATTTGACCTTTGCAGGCAAACTTACAGACGACTAGAAACAACGGCAACTTCACACGTGATGCAGGCAGGAAGAAGTTATACTACTACGTACTGTGAACCTTTGCGATTTGATGCATGGGAGGAAACTGGCAGCCACCTTTTAAGAAGTGATCAAGTGGCTGATTGGCCGACCTGAGACAAGACATGCGGCATCATCGGGCTGTTCGGATGCTGCACGTCACGTAACGACAGACCCCACCATGTAGGACTGCGGGGATGGTAGGAAGGGGGTCCGCTGTTTAGCCCAGTTGGCTGAGATCGGGGACGTTAATTCTACAGAGCTTGTCAGGAGTGGGCAGACTGCCCGGAGAGCGGAAAAGGTTTCATGAATGTCGGCCTCACAGTCTTGGATGAGGGTGGTGTGACTATTAATAGTCCCTGAGCTCGATAGGGGGTTGGCTGGAAGCAACTTGGAAGACAGAGTCGGGGTTCTTGGCAGTCATCCTGGACTACAGTCACTACAAGTGTCATACCATACATGTGGTTCCCTACAATGTCTTCACCATAGTGCCAATATACTGGCTGATCTTATCATACTACTCCCAGTCAATGTATAATCATGGTTTATGAACCAATAGTGTTAACTACAGTTCCTCAATAGGGCTCCGCGCTCGTGACGTCACATTCAGATGTTCAGACAAACAAGTCGCACATGGCCCAATTAACTTACACACAAGCGTCAATAAGTTTGTTTGAACATCCGGGTAACTATAGCTGTCGATATAAAGGGCGTATTCTATAAATAGCTTGAGCGCGGAGCCCTATTGGTATGTCTTAAGGCCTTTTCCCACTAGACCGCCCATCCTCGGGGCGAACTCACCCCGGGGTGAACATTTCAACCCTGGTCCTGAGCAGGGTTGAACTAACCCTGGAGAAAAGGTAATCTCGGGGATGGCTCAGGGGTGACGGAGGGGTGAACATTTCAAGTGGGAATCGTGGCTTATTTTCACCCAGGCGTCACCCCGGGGCCACCCCCGAGATTGGTCAAGTAGGAAAAGGCCTATAGTGCCTCAGTGCAGAAAAGTATTAGCCATGCTTTTATGGACATTTAGCTCTGTCCTAGTACTTCCTTGAACCCTATTCTTGTACTTGTCCAAAGCATGTCTAACATACATGTACAGTACAACCCCAAGGACAGGTTTGTTTCATACATCATGCCTGAGGAATCCTCAAACGAACATCATTGGAGTATCAATTCAATAATCCACTCTAATCTCAAGACTGGGCAAACTGCCTTGACATTTGGCTGGTTATATGCACTAAGATATGACAAGATGCTTGACAGGAGATGACCAGAAGATGACAACAGATATACAAATATTAATACCCTTACTTAATAATCCTTGACCATAAGAGTCATTCAACTTGACAGCGGGGATGACAAAATGACCTGGACTTGACCCTCAACGAAGCAGACTTGTGCGACAACTCAAGATCAGCCCAAACTTCAGACTTTGCCTTTGGTCCAGGCTTGTCCTATAGGAGTGGCTAATAATGGGAGACTTTGGAGAACCGGTCTTCAAGTCAACAGCGCATGCACAAGCAATTGAGAGCATTGTGCACGATGTTTTGCGCCTGCGCTGTTGTGCATGCACGTGGGCTGTTGACTTGAAGACCGGTTCTCAAAAGTCTCCCATTGTCCAACATTCTGACTCAAGACCAGATGTTGGCTGGATGCTGTCCGCAGCGGACAAAAGCAGCATCTGTCATCACTGGACTGACCAATCGGACAAGCCCTCTCTGGCTAGAGTGCCTGGAAAAGGCTTGACCACTCTGACTCAAAAACTGAAGACAGCAGGACGAGGGCAGCTCCAGGAAAAGGGAGCATCCGCCATTAACCGCCCAATCGGGATAATCCAGTTCCGGCTCGGACATCATATCCCGACAGCCGCTCCTCCACAAAATATGTAAATACACAACACACACATGCATGTCAATCCTTCACAATCACCTGAGTCAACATCCAGCCTGTCATTAGGTCATATTCAGATCCAAACAAAAAAATTAAAAACACTGATAATGACTCAAAAGACGTTTGCCTGTCACCGACGGGAACATGGACATTATAAATAGACGTAAAGTGCGACCAGTCATCATCAGGCTTGACTGGTGAATTCTGCCGGCAAAAATGTGGGATTGAAAAAAAAAAAGGTTCCAGGTGTGTCTCTTGCTTAACCATGTCTATGTCTTTCAACGTTGAACTTTTGGTGACATTGAGGGGGGAAGGGGGGTGGAGAGGGAGGGAGGGGGGTGCGGCAATTTGCCATTGATCTAATTTTCACCGGCAAGGTCAGTTTTCTGTCAGAGCATCCTCAACAGACCGTGGCCTGGTGATTGCTGGGGACATTGTTGGCCAATTCTGGTAATTGGTCAAATTTCCGTCCTCTAGCTCCCTCAAGGTAAATGATGATATCCTAAATGAAGGGGATGGGGGTGGAAAGAGAACTTGGATCACACAAAAAGAACCACAACTGCTCACAGAAAAGTTTCTTTTACAAGTTTGAGTGCCATGATTGTCAGACAGACACATTTTACACAATGTACCGACAGTGCAATGATTATACCTGTTAAACCTCAATGACGAACAGGCACACATGTAG
Source organism: Astropecten irregularis (assembly GCA_963971285.1). NCBI lineage: Eukaryota > Metazoa > Echinodermata > Asteroidea > Paxillosida > Astropectinidae > Astropecten > Astropecten irregularis. The sequence goes on from OZ020247.1 coordinate 7,771,683, forward strand.
GCTACATGTGAAACAGGGGATGACAGACTGATTTGTGGGTAGATTATTATAGATACATGTAGATGATTGCGGTGTTAGCCAGAAAGATTATTTTGGGGCACATGAGTGCACTTTATAGTCGCCAGTGATGGTACCCAAAGACCAATTCAGCTTAATGAGTCATCAACCGCCTCGATCTAAAATGAGAAGTGGCTTAGATCACCACAATGCCACAGAGTCTGACATCCTAGGATTCCACAGTTCTATTTGATAAAATGTAGAGAGAACATGGGCAAGACCTGTGTGGCCCCATTCACCACGCACCCACCGACCCCTCCCCTCCCACCAAACTACTGCCCCAATCAAGGTTTTATGTAGACTCGGTGAAGACCAAGACTTTGTTTCAGTCGAAGAACTTACTGTTACAATTTACAAATTTCAAACTCAAACCAATATTTCCGCGTAAAATACCATTCTCTCTCTAGAATGCAGGATGTTTGAGAAAAGCTGGATTAGAAAACCTGCTAAAAAATCTCACACGCTGATATTTTTAAACTGCTGCTGAATCAAATTTAAGCAAAATATGAATGTGCACAAAGTCCCTCATTTCAAAATCACAAAATGTTAATTATTGCTTTCTCCAAAGGGTGAACTCCAATTTTGATGAAATTTTCATAGGCTTCGGGAAAACTACACATTTCTTCCATAAATCGTACTGTAGCATGACCAATGATGTACCATAGGGAAGGACAAGACAGTCCAAACAAAGATGATTCCAATTCTCATCCCCAAACCTCATCAAATCTTTGAAATCATCCCCAAAATGGAGATTCTCCCGGACAAAACCAAAACAAAACTGAAGTATTGGACACAAGCGCCAAGACCCATCACTCATCAGGTCCCTGATAAACTACAAAAGACCCAAGGCACCCAAGGTATTGTTTAGAGATAACAGTGTAATTAACCTTGAGGGGAAATGAAAAAAAAAATCGGGCACCCTGGGGAGATAACTGACAACAAATCCCCCAGGGGGTTCACTTGGATGGACAACCTGACAGGAAATATCTCAACATCCTGTATTTCCATGAGTGTCCTTCAAGTACATAATGCAAGGAGCTCTTCCTAGCTCCATGGTACATGTAACAGGAATCCTACACCACTCCCTTTATCATTATCAGTTATCGGTGTGAGATTGATGATAACATAAAGTACAGATCTGGTGCTCCATTACATTTTGGAGGAAGCTTACAAGTAGAGAGTTACTTTCAGGACATGAAGGTGACAGCAAAGCTGGCCCTGTCACAACGTATCTGAATAATTACGACAGCCATCAGGACAAACAAAACTTAGGTTTCAATAATGGTCAGGCCTCCACAAATTCAATACCGGTCATCCAAAGATTTCAATAATAAATCGCAATTCCAAAATGTCATTTTTCATCTATGACATCAAGCTTGATGTATCATTACAGAATTGCCAAAAAAAAATAAAACTTCTAATTTTTAAAGAAATAAAATTGCACCCTATCTGAACTCGGTCAAGTTTCATCACACAAAGATGTCATCTGAACACTTCACTTAGGGGACAAAAAAGGAAAACTTGCAAACACTTCTGAGATAAAGTTGACAAAAGAAGAAAAGGAAAAACGACACCGGAACAATCCTGGAGTTGTTCCTATTGACCCGAGAGGTCTACATTGTTTGTGATGATTGTATAGGGGGAGGGACCTATCGTCAATACAAAAGTGTGACCCTAACTATTAACTCCCAACCCACGCACACGCTCACACTCTAAACTGTGGACTCGAAGCAAACTCTGTGGAAGAATCGGTTCAATGTTTACATCCTTCCATTCGTGTCTGTCAATGCAACTTCCTTTGTATAATCAAAGGGAACTTGTGTCATGTACACGTACACCGTTGTATAAATTATGTATTACACAATGAAGGCCTACATGACTCAGATGTCTTTGTTCTTTGTTAACACGAAGATGTGTTTGAACTTTGAAGTGCTTTTCTTCTTTGTGAAGGATGCAATTACGAAAATCAACTTCTGAAGACGAAACTCGTCAGGGTTCAACTATAGTGCAAGTCCTTCAAAGATGCACTGCTTGTTTTTTGAGGGGATGAAATTTTTTTCTTTTGAAAGTTTGGTTTTGTTTGAGCTTTTGTTTGACAACGGGCAGCTGAGGCAGCAATCACTTCTACCATTCTGTACATGTACATCCTCCAAAGAATCCTTCATGTGACAAGGGAGGCTATGAGACGGCCCTGGCCAAGATTCCTTGCTAACCTTGCTAACTCTTGTCTGAATGTATAATTTTTTAGCTTGAGTAAGCACTGCTGCCTAGGCATTGGGTGAGGACCAGCTAGGGCTTATCGACAGGCTCCTTAAATTTTGAAGACTGGCAAATCAACACACAAGTAGGCCCCCCTACACATCTTATTTTGATGAATTCTTCCAACCAAAATTCTAGGGGACAAAATAAATGTACAGGGGCAGCAACTGCTTTCAAAAAATGATTGGCAAGGGGCACTTTAAAGAGGATGACTGGCCCTGGGACATTTCATGAGGAACCAAGGCATTGTCCAGGGGCACCGAGGCAAGCATCTTCACTGCCATGTATGGACATGTAGTTCCTACCCTGCTGGTTTCCCAGCCTTATTGCATGCTTTCCCTCATTTCCCTGGTCACTCTGTCCCATTTGTTCTGATCCTCTCATCCTTTTTTGTGTATCTTAACTTCCATGTTCTTGTCCTCTTGTCATTTTAGCCTTTGAGAACGATCCTGCTAGGATCGAAAAGTCAGGTCCTCCTATAACTCCAAGCATAACTTCAACCAGGTAGAAATTGTGCACAGCAAGCGCCGAGCTAGATGCTGGCTGCAAATTCTCGATAACGGAGGAACCAACTCTCAGACCGTGTTAGTCTAGCTTCGTGATGTCAAATACAGCCAGTCAGATTTTGCACTGGATCCGATGTTTGGAGTACGTGCGTGCCCGCGGGTCAACAGGGGTAAAGAGGCGATCACATCATCACACGCGGTATTGACTATAGGTCCCGGTGCATTCATTTGTGCAATCCTAGTGTCAACTTCTCAGGTCAAGGAGGGAGGACACTAGGACTGGGGGGAAGGAGGTCTGGTGTCATGACTGACAATATTGATCTAGATGACACGATCCAGAGGTAATTGTAGCCGTTGCTGATAGTGATACCATTGTGTGGAGTTCAGGTTCATTGTTGCCAATCTTTTCCTTTTACATTTTTTTTTTTAGCAACTTAAAGGTAAAATGGAAAAAATTCACGTCTGACATCCAAACTTGTACCGCTCATATTTAATAATAGTTTTGGGCAAAGATGAGTCACTTTATAAGTGTTAATGTACATTGCAGGTAGATGTACGTGTGCCATCTCAGGCCTTGCACTAACTTTATTTCCTGGCTAGCCCATCGGGCCAGCTTTCTTCAGATTTTACTAGCCTGTTTACATTTTTACTAGTTCATACATATGTTGATATCCATACCTTAATTAACATGTAGGTTCTTATCTTTTTTACTCGCCCACCGGGCAACCAACGAAGTGAATCTAGCTAGCCCAGAGTGATTTTTGCTAGACATTGTAGGCTGGGCTAGTACTATTTCGAGCCCTGCATGATCTACATGTGCCATTTTTCATTTTTAATATTCATGTACAAACTGCCAGCAACAGCTCATGAACTCAAATGATGGCTCATGAACCAAAATGACAGCCTATTACATACATGTATACATTTACGCTGCTGAGAGTCATGAGGGCTTGATGTTTTAGCTCTTGCAAGGATCTCCAATTCTCAATGGCTGCCACAGAAAGATCTAGTCTATGTGATAGACGCACTCGTCATACAGTGAGCGAGCGTCTATCATATGCCTGCAGATTTCCTGATTAATTATAAATGCAAACCAACCCAGCACTGACCCGTCTCAGTTTTTGACCAATCAGGGGACATCTACTATCGTACCGTATGCACGATGCGCAAAATGTTGACCAATCACCATCCTCCGGCACGATCCTGATGGAAATGTTCTCAAAACAGATCTAATTGGCTAATGTGCCGCGTTGCATACAATTTGCATGCACACACGTATCAGATGTTCATACGTAGTGGCACAGAGTAGAATGGGTGATACTCAGACCATGGAGGGCCTTTCCTCCATGCTCAGACTAAGAAAGATCCTGCCAGGATCAAAATGTCAGGACCTCTGAGCATCTTTGATAAATGAGCACAAGATCTGTTTATTCTTTTGTCAAATTTTAAGCACAATTGGTCTCTCGAATGCAACAGAAGCAATACAAGGAATTAACTACGCACTGCAAATTGCTCATCGATCAAAATAATGACCTGAAATATATCATGCTTAGAGTGAGGATGGGCCTGACATTTCAATCCTAGCTACTTTCTCAAAGGCTTACATGTATGTCATACACTGTAATAAATAGTGTACATGTACATACAATGTACAGATGTAACGTCGCTGTGGCAGGAACCACAAAAATTGTCCATTAGGCCTAGTATAGGGTAATTTTATATTAATTGATAATATTTATTTAAACAACAATATTCAGTTTGTTTTGTACACAAAAACTAGAAGCCGAGGTATAGCCAAAATGTTTGGCATAATGGTGTTCGTTACAGCGCTGTTCTACTGTATGAGTAGATAGTACACACCGATGTTTTATACACCATGTGACACACAAACAAACAGACGTAGGAAAATGTCAACAAGTCTGTCTGTTCTGTAAGTTGTTCTGCATGTGGCCTCAATATGCATACAATGGTGCCAAGCTCTACTTGATGAATGGCGGTGTATCTAGAAACATCTTCTCATCATGAAGCATGCATCATGAGGCTTGCACCATCGTCTCTTAGGGATCTCAGAGCTGACATTTTCCCATTCACAGAGAGTGGATCGCTTTGGCATTTAACCAAGTGCAGTTCCATACCGGTCGATCAAGCAAAATGCCATGTGTCATGTGTCGGCGAAGTTTGGTCCGGGATATGTCTGTAACATGGTTGTTGTCTTGTAATGTTACAGGCCTCCTGCATGTATTGGTGAATGTAGGTCTGCAATTTGCAGTGTCATTCTTGAATGTGACTCCGCCGTCAAATTAATGTACTTTTTTTTCTTCTGAATAGAGGTGAACAGACTACTTCACTTCCAGTGCTGGGACTTAAGACACACTTTCATACTGCAGTTTACCACACATGGTTTTTCCTGTGGTAAATGTGGTATCCTGAAAACCACAATACAACCATAGCTCTATGATACAACATATTGTGGTTTTGTGGTAAGACATGCTTTATGATCAAGTTCCCACTGTGGATACAGTGGTATAAAGTGTGGTAAGAAGTTCTTGTCTTGAGTGGTAGGTGCAGAGGGTTAGGGAATACCCAAATAACCAGTCACTTTCGCTTAACAGCTGGTTATTCTTTAATTTAACAAAATGGTACATACATGTAAAATACAAATCTGTGATTAGTATTTAAGGGAAACATTTGGCATCCACAACTTTCAAGCTCATCACTTGAGTTACAACATTATTTTGGTTGGAGCACCAAATCTTCACTAAGAGTGGATGTCACTGCGGTAAAGGTAAAAATAAAATTCATAGAATAAGAACCAAGACCAAACCAAAGTCTGTGCATTGTTAGATGATGAATAATGCTTGGAAAGTTCCATCCAAACCAATAAGTGGCTGTGTTTCATAGAAGTCAATAGACTTGAATAGTTTTATTATCGTGAAGATCATTAAGAATGGGAAGGTCAGATTTTGCAAATTTTGGTTAGTTTCTGTTGCTGATTAGATGCTAAAACGTGTTATTGCCCCGATGCTACATGTATACATTTACACGTCTTCTCATTAAATGCTGATGGACTGTGCAAGCTGATATAACGATATCAGCATCTACAGCATTAAAATAATCAGCGCCCTAAAGCTGCTGGAGCGGCTCTTGTCTTGTTTCATTCTCTGAGCAATTAAAAACAAGAAACAACCGCGCGTTACGTATGTAAAATGTGACCTTCCACAGACGAGGGTGGGAGGGGGGGGGGGGGGACACCCCATCCTGGGAAAGTATCATACGACGGTCCGTATTGCATTTCGCTTTGCTTCCAGTACTTTCGCAAGGGGGGATCCCGTCACCAGCCAAGAGTGGAATCTTAAACAGATAACCTTTGCCTGTCATCGCCGGATTAATTAAAGAATGTTTCAGGGGGGTTTTGAGTTGAGAATGTCCATCCCGCCGCTGCCACCGATACTGTAACCTGCTGCATCTCTCTGGTTTTTGGTTAAAGGTCAATAATTCAAGCACAGACTGAGGTAGAGCGGTCTCCTAGTGAACTTTCTCTTTCTAATACCTTAATACCTTACTGCTTTGGAGGGCCAAGTTCAAGGACTGATTAGAATCATTAATACTGCTTGTTGGAGCAAGGTTGTCTGAGACTGAAGTAGACCGGTCTCCTAGTGAACATTTTCTCTAACCTTCCATTTCAAGGACTGATCAAAATCATTACATGTCTGTCAGAGCAAGATCATCTGTGGTGTCTATGCTACATGTACGGTTCTTTTGTGATTAATTACAAAACCTTATGTTCCACTGTTGTAAAATAGGATGCATATTGGAAAAATCTTGATAGTACTGAACGTAGAACAGAGCAATTTTCAGAGCAAAGTTTTCAGTGCACGACTTTTCTTCAAAGTACTTACGTATGACACGCATGTTTTTCATGAATTCTTTTCATCAGTTAGTCAGTAAAACCAATCAAAATATATCTGAAATTTCCAGCAGCTTCATGTGACTCCAAAACACAAATAGAAAACTTCACCAAAGATTGCAACAATTTGCAACAGGCAAATAATGGAGATGTGCTTAAAAAAAAAGGATCGAAAATGGGATAAGTTTGCCAACTGGTGGAAACGTGGACATTGTCACACGATCCGTGGCCTGACCTGGCCGACTGACCATCTGACCCAGGGATGTGGGTTTCCTTTCCTCAGGAAGTTTTACAGAAAGAATGGGACCAAATGTTTCACACTATTAAAGGTAATATCATACTTTGGTTGTTATCAAAGAAATACAAATTCATGGGCAAAAATATCAAGACAGATACAGTAACAGTCATCTGTGAAAATTTCAGTCCCATACTGGTGCTCACTTTTTGAGAAAACAGTGAAAAACAGCAAAAGTATTTCTCAAGTCTTTTCTCTTTTATTTTTGAACTTTATAAAAGATCAAAACGATTTTCGGTCATTGTTTCACTAATTTCTGGATAAATTCACCATTTCAGGCGGACAAATTTTAACTGTATGTTTCTACCACCACCATCTTTATACCCAGTAAGTTATATGTAAATCTGTGAACATTTCTGTTTTGGTTTCTTACCAAAGTATGATACATTACCTTTAAAGCAATGGACTGGAGGCTATTGTACAATGGGAGGGTATTGTATAATGACATTTCAAGTAAATTATGTAGATCAATGCCAACTTCCAGGGTTTGACAAACAGCTGGCCCCAAGCCCGGTAATGTGAACTAGTGTATACTTTTACTTCCCGCTCACTGACAATCAAAATTCCAGTCTAAATTCGAAATTTTTATCATCTGTATTTCTGATGACACCTTAATAAGAAAAACTATCAAATTTGGCAAAATTGCAAACCTTGTTTCTTCTTTTTGATTTCCCTGATGGCTGCACGGATCTGCATGCGGTCATTGAAGTCCGATGTTCCATGGAGCTGTGTGGAAAGTCAACAAGAAGAAAATTACAATATAAAATTTGCTCTTCTCCTGAGGATGAACAGAGCATGCTGTTCGAAATGTCAAGTTAAACCTCTGGTTTTTTTTTCAGAACCACATACATGTACATTCCAAAAAGAATACCGTATACAGTGTTTACCGCAAATCTTATCCTTTGTACATTAAGTCATTGAAAAGTGAACAAAGAAAAGTTGACTGCAGCGGGATACCAACTAAAGACCCCCGTAATACAGTACCACCACTCTACCAATTTATGTTGGCAGTGTCCCTAATAGTCAATTATCTTTCTTCGTTTGGCAGTCAGAAGCCATGAAACCACTCACATTGGCCTACATGTACAGGTCTCTTTATCCCAAGGATCATTTAAGATAAGCACAACATTTTGCAATGCTGCAACCTGTGAAACGGTCCATGTGGGATCACTCAAACTCAAAGAGAATGCGACTTTATTTTACGCAGACCTGCTGTTAATTTCTACGTACCAACACCCACTTGTACAATACTGTCTATAATTATAGGCCTACAATTATTACAGTGCAAGCTGTAGTGAACAATTTCAATGTGTTCACTGGTTTTGCTGGGATGCCAGAGAAGTGACATTTAGGCTTTCCAGTAATCTCCAAATTCTCAAACACCAAAACAAGGACATCGATCCCTTTAATTGTCATATCACACACCAAAGCTGACAACATTGGAGAACACATTTCAACTTGTGACACATTTTCTCCATTATACCAAAAAAAAATATCCCACTTGATTGTGATCCTTTAAATCCATTGACCTAGATTTTCAGCCAATCGGGAGCCAAGCACTCTACGTTTCTAGATAAGCAGGTCGGAGGAGAAACCAGGGAGCAGTTCTGGTATCAAATGATCTTGGAGAGTCTGGGAGTGTAGGGGACCAGCTCAAGAAGAAGATGGGACCAGCTTCAGTTGCAGCCTCAGTTGCTTAGGCTTGTTGTATGCTGACAGAACTTAGCATTTACTGTACGACCCAGACGAGTTCATGGACAAACTTGGTGAGCACAAGGCTATTACAAAACCTGTCTGCCGGCTGAGGACTGGCTTCTGAGGTCATACGGGACCAGACTACCCTGGTCAGAGGCCTCAGGGGAGAGGTCATTCACCCTAATTTTTTTTGTGTGATGGTGGTGAGGGAAAACTGAACTGGATCAGGACAAGGAGTGAGTGAACTCTTGGAATGTCCAGGCCGGGGCAGCCGAGCCGGGAACAGGGCACACGTTCCTCCTCCTCGCTCCACTGTCTCAGTCCATCCCCTAATGATATATCTGGAACTAATCAAGCAAGGACGTTCGTTCGTTCGTTCGTTGTCAGTCCCTGAAAAACTGTCCTGAGTATTTACGAGGTCCAATCCCTGAAACCCAACAGGTTATTAAAACACATCGCTTTCACTCTACCAGTCAATCAAAATACCAAAAGAGAAAGCTGGATATCTAGCTAGGCATTCTACAGCTTCCAAACACCTACTGCTTCATTGGCTCTTGAATTGCTTCATTACATGTATGTCCCCGATAAAAAACAAAACTGATCTCAAAAATGTTGGAATCACGTTCCGGAATCTTCAGTCAAGCAAATTGTGAGATTTTTTTATTTTATTTATTTATTTATTTTCAGGCAACAATATACAAGAATATAAAATACCTCAGACAAAAACATTTAGAAAGACAGGCCCGCGTATTGCCCAAAACCGAAATTGTTTCATTAAAAAGGAGTCGCATATTAACATTTGGCTTGTAGTATCTAGGTTCAGTACGGATTAAAAACATTATTGTCTTATTTCGGTCAGATAATTTATAAAGGTTTTACTTCTAGAAGAATAACCGTATTTTCCTCTGGAACTTGGCAAATTTGAGGAAAATGCTTTGAAAAACCTGAAAGAGTGCACCAGCTGATTTTGGATTGCATCAACGAAAATTGTGTTCGATAGTGCCATGCAAAAATTCACTTATTATATAACAGAAAGTGCATTATTTCAAGAATGTGAATAATGTGAAGTTTTCGGAAGTTAGTTTTGTGAAAACTAGAGGATCAAAAATAAACGCTCTCCCAAAACCAAACATTTATTAATAACCAGTCCTATATCCTGTATGTACTTCAAATCAGCTACATGTACTTCCCAACCCTGAATCTGTCCCTTTCAAACATTGTGCAGTCTCACCAAGCTACATGTACATCCTTGGGTCAAAAGCCCTGTCCACACTGGACTGTTTTTTTCCGGGGATTTAACCGAGCCGTTGGCTAAATGAAAAATGGGCAAATATTACCGGTGTCCGCACTTGGACTTTGTGACTCAGGTAACTTAACCGTGCACGCACGGAAGAATTTAACCAAACTGTCAATACTAGACTCATGCAGGTACCCGACTCGCACTGTCCACACTGGACTTTTTGTCTCGGGTAAAGTGTCTCGGGCATTCTACCCGGGCAGAAGTTGGCCGGTAGAAATGCCCGCGCGGCTCGGGCAAAGTAACTGAGAGGTAGACTTCCTGAGATGTCCACACTGGACTTAAAATGGGTAAAGTACCCAGCGTCTTGGTAACTTTGCCCCCAAAAAAGTCCAGGGCGGACAGGGCTATTAGATTGGCCAAAAGTCCCTCAGATCCAAACTGAATCTTACAAACAAAATTCCGAAAAAATACAAAGTAGTGGCAGATTTGTGATTGAATGAATGAAACTCCAAAAAATAAATTCTCTAGAAATTGACAATGATCCACAATTGCTACATAAGATGACAGTCTGTGCACTCGTGCAGCATACCAAGCATTTCCGATCAAAGGACTCGCTCAAGCTCACGTCCTGAATGAAAACAGCAACGGGCCTCGTGTGATAACATGCGTAAAAGCACTGATGGCTACTGTTCCTGACAACTCTGAATGATTGAAGCCTCGGTTATCTTTCTTTTTAAAATATTTTTTCCTTGATCGTTTCTTCGCGGAGGAAGTCAGCACAAAAGAGAGTACTCCACGAAGTTGCCCTTCAGGGAACGTTTATGTATCTTCCGATTTTGCACGAGATGCAGGTGAGGGATGGCTTGTCTGTCTTTTATTGAATACAGGTGTATCTCTCTTTTTTTTTAAATTGATTGAAATGCAAATGGAGAGATTGACATGTACAGGAGAATGCACTGACAGGTTCAATGACCAAACGTACACTTCTCAGAGACAAACAATTTGCCAAATTATTCCTGATGAAATGACATCGGTTGACCCATGGAGGAAGGAAGAGAGGTTGACCTTACAGGAGGATTTTTTTTTTAACTGTAAATATTTTGAAGACCAAAGTAAAGGCCCTTTCACACTATCTCCTTTTTCGATTTGTGTGGAAACAAACTCGGATCTGCCCCGGTTCAGCCTTACAAGATTTCGAAGCGGATCAAAGAGATGCAACGATAACACTACAGTTTTTGGTGAACCGGTTCATACGACACGGATCACAACAAAAAATTGTTAAAATGGTTAATTTCGATCCAGTTTATAGGCCATCCTACCTTGAAACTTATCAAGAGTGAAAAGGGTTGAACAAAAATCTTGGGTTTTGATCCGGTTCCAACCCCAAGATTTTGGATAGTGTGAAAAGGCCTTATATTTCATTTTTTCTATATATAAAAAAAAATATTTTGTGCACAACCATATGAAAGTACGACCCAGCTACAGGGTAATACCCCAGGTCTGAGGACGTGTCTACACTACTGAATTTCTGTGCCTTCATTATTGTATTAGTCCATTTTTGTTTGAGGATGTTTTGGTGGACGTTCTGGAGAGTTGGTGGAGGGAGGGTTGGACTGGGGAAGTAATGGTTGGGGAGGGGGAAGTCTTGATTTGGGGTTTGAGAAATTGCACATTTTGGGATTTACTAAAATGTCCACGCATTTGATAAATTTCAGGTCATTATTTTATTTTGGCTGATGAACATTTTGCAGCAGTTTATCACTTGAGTTTAGTACTTGCATTGATTATATTTTGATAAAGCCCCATTCTATAAAGTTGTTTATAATAAGTACAAAAGGTCCCTACTGCATCAAAATTTGAGCGACTTTGCAATAGGCCTATATAAAAACTATTTATTATTGTACAGAAGTTGTCCCCTTTTTTGAGGAGGGGGGCCTCCTCACCTGGCTTCCTGCCAGCTGACAGCTGCAATCTGATCTGACGTGCAAGTGTGAAAAGGCTCGTATTTTGAACCGAGAACTGCCGATAAACCCATGCTGACAGAGTACTGTTTATCTCATCAGGGCCTGTCTTTTATTATGTATTCAATCAGCAAAGACCGGATGATGACAATAACAACAAGAGTGAAAGCCCTTTGACACGTACACACCCATACAAAAGCATCATTGAAAATCAGAGTGAGAAATCACGGACACAACAAGCGAACGGCTGAATGAATGCATAAAACTTTTTCGGCACTTTATGGATCTGTCGGAAATCCGTTTGGAGGACACCTGTACAGGGAGGTCATTGATTTGTTATGGGTTTTCTTTTTGGCTCAATCACTGGATAGTATAAATCAAACCTGGAAATCTCTGCTTCGAATCTTAATCCCTCTCGGTGAGTATTGTTAAGAGTCCATCCAAGGACCTTAATAATGGAAGATGTGATAGAGAGGGCGACATAATGGCCTCCAAACTGAGTCAAGACATCAAATCTCTGCCGACCGATTTCTTCTTCATCTTTTTTTACCAACGTGTTGCTTTTCACAATGGGGTTCGAACGGCGTATAATTGGCGATCATGGACTGTTGGCCGAACTCTTGTTCACTCTCTATACAAAAGAGAAGAACTCCAAAAAAAAAAACCATCTCAACTGATAGGCTTTGAAGACCAGAGCTGAGGTAGGTATCTAGCATTCAGAGCAATATAAAAACAGGTCGTGGATGGTGAATGCATGTGAATGCTTTAACGCTGGTTTACTCACTAATGATGTGCGTCACCGAAAAAAAGAAGAAGAAGAAAAGATGCATTCATAAAACGTAATTCAGAGGAAAAAACACAATTCAAGGGCTTCTCTGATGACGTCAATTATAATAAAAAAAAGGTCCTTCGGTAAACTCCATTGTATTTTGTAAGTTTGGCATCAAAATCCTTCAACATCATTTCAAAAGTGTACTCAGATCGAGGCTGTCTACGAAATTCAAACAAATACGTTTATTATTATTTATTCTTCTTTCTATCATTTATTATTATAAATTTTCTTTGAGAGGGACACTTCCAAAGAAATTCAAAAGGTTTCTGAAACATGTATTTTACAGGTCATCCCCTTAAAGGTAATATCATACATTGGTTTTTGTCCAAGAAATACAGATTCATGGTCAAAAATATCAAGGAAGATACAGTCACAGTCATCTGAGAAAATTTCAGTCACATACAATGCCCACTTTTTGAGAAAACAGTGAAAAACGGCCACAGTACTTCTTTTCTCTTTTATTTTTGATCTTTTAAAAGATCAAAAAATTTTTTACTACTTTCTCAGTGAATAAATACACCATTTAAGGTAGAACCGTTTTAACGGTATGTTTCTACCACCACCATCTTCATACCCTGTAAGTTACACGTAAATCTGTGAACGTTTCTCTTTTGGTGTCTTAATACCAAAGTATGATACTACCTTTAATACAAAACCTGTACCATCATGCCACAGTGTGCTGACATGGAGAAAGGAGGAGGGGCGGATGAATGTCTCTTGTGTAAACACGACACCGTTTTATGACAGCTTGGGTGAGAAATTATTGGATTTTTAGTAACCTGGGCGGGCTGAATAGCAATGAGGTGTCTTTTAAAGAGAATGGTAACTATGTCCGATTCAGGTGCTAACTTATAAGCCTGCTGGTCTGGGACTGGGGGAGGGAGGTGGTGGGTGGTGGGGGGAGGTCGTTTAAAGGGAGCATATAGTTTGCAAGGCCTCCAAAAAACAATTATTGAGTTTGAGACAGAAAATGGACTCAACAGTTCGTCAACAGTGCAAACAGTCACCATGGGAAATCTTGGTTCATCAGATGCTGTTTTTTTTTTTTCAAGCAAATCAAGATTTAGTGTCTTTTCCAAAGATCTTTCGTCCGAACTATTTTTGGAACAAACATAAAGTAAACTATTCTTCATGTTTTATAAGAAAAAGCGAGTTGGGTTTTCGCTAGTTTCTCGTGACTCAGATGTCCGATTGAGCTCAAATTTTCACAGGTTTATTATTTCATGTACATGTTTGATCAGACAAAGTATGAGTGCAGTCCTGTGACCTTTACCAATCATGTATTGTACCTTTAAGTCAGGACTGGAATGTTTTCCGTCCAGTGTACTATTATAATTGCTCCATCTTGCACCTTTATCACAAGGTATCTACTTCTTCTTTTATTCCAGTCACCCTTTATGGTGGACTCTCTGTCTCTCTCTGAGCACTGGGCCGACCCCTGGCCAGGCTAGCATAAACATTTCAGGAATTTTGTACCTGATTTTTTTTTTTTTCAAGGATGGGAAATTGTGATGCCAATGTGTCATTCTGATATTTGACATCTCTGTTGATCCTACGCCATCATTTTGTTGATTAATTATGCAAACAGTTTCTTGGAATCAGTATTTTTAAAGGTAGCATCATTCTTTGGTAAGAAACCAAAACAGAAATGTTCACAGATTTACGTATAACTTTCAGGGTATGAAGATGGTGCTGGTACATGTAGAAACCTACCGCTAATATTTTTCCGCCTGAAATAGTGTATTTATCCAGAAATTAGTAAAACAACGACCGAAAATCTTTTTGATCTTTTTTTAAAAGATCAAAAATAAAAGAGAAAAGACTTTCTCAAAAGTGGGCACCGTATGGGACTGAACTTTTCACACATGACTGTGACTGCATCTTCCTTGATATTTTTGCCCATGAATCTGTACTTCTTTGACAAAAACCAAAGTATGATATTACCTTTAACGGGCATCTATTCTTGTCTATTTTCAGAAATGTTCAACTGCATTAATACCAGTGTATTTGTGTTTGTACGTGCATGCACAATACCATAATTCATGATATTCATCGCTCTTTTGCCAAACTTGTAAAATGGGGCTAGAAAATAATTAGGGGATATTTTGAAAAGATGCTGGTGATGAGAATTAAGGCTTCCCTTGAGGCTTGTCAGGATGAACAGATTTTGTCAACGTTCCTTTTCAAATATATTTTCTTTCCCTTTTAGTATTTTGTTGATACAGCATTACCCGTGGTAACTACGTGTTCCCGTTACTGCAACACTGGATTCAAATTAACCCACTGATTGAACCCAAGCTAGCAGGGTGGTCCGGTTGGTGAGGCATCTTGCACTGGTAACCAGGAGGTCACAGGATCGAATCCCACCTGAGTAAGTACTGTACATGACTTTTTCACTGGGTACTCGCAAGCATGGAGCATGCAGCGCTGATACCATCAGTGAAGGGCAAGCCTACTGTATAGCTAGTTAAAAGTTAGCATAAAAGAGAAAAGTGAGAACTTTTTCTTATCTCTTCTAATAATAATAATAATAATGGTGGATACTTATTAACGTTCCGTTCTGTCTATGCTATTCATTACCTTCAGTGCTACGCAGTTCCTCCAGTTTCATCATAGTTAAATGTTATGCGGATCAGTTTGCGGAAACACCATGTAATATCTGTTCATATTTTCGCACTTCTTATTCTGTCACACTCCAGGTTAGGTATCAACGTTTCAACTAGCCTGCTCTAGTCATCATCAGGAGATGAAAACTTTAATTTTTTATTCCACACATTTATGTGTATGATTTATAGTGTACAAACTACAGTAGTTACTCAATTTGTTTTTGTTCCTCTATTTCCTAGTCTTGGATTTTGCATATATTTTTGTTCACAAAATTGTGCATGCAGTTATAACCCTGCCTTGCTAGCTCATGTACGAGCAAAAACTCGGAGCAGCAGTAGCCGCGTATACGACAGAAATTTAGCTGCAAATCACATAATGAAATTATTGGACACAGTTGTAGTGAATTCCTGAACTTCCTGGTTCAATTGAGCGGACTATAAACTCCCTGTGTCCGGCCATTCAACATGCATACCTTACCTCTGGCTGCTTTCTGCGGGCAGAGAGAGAGAGGAATCAACACCCAAAATCATTTCCTATTTTAGCAGCAAAGATAACATTATTAGGCTGCCGGGTCACAGGACGGCATGCTATTGGCTTGGGGTTGTTGTCGGGCTTGTTTGGATGGTCCCTTGTTTGATGGAGTGTTCATTATTTCATCTGTTTGTCCGTCAGCTCGTCTGAGATTTGTCTGTTGCTTAGTTGTTTAATTAGGTGCTACAGTAATCATTACTTTGATGGCTGTTTCTTTATTCATTTTTTTTGGTAATTGTTTCTTCGTTTTGCTTCTCTGCTTCTTATTTCTTTGTTCTGACATTTCAGCCTTTGAGAAAGATCCTGCTAGGATCTAAACGTAGACCCTCCTAACTCCAAGCATTTCATATACCGTATGTCAGGTCATTATTTTGGTTGATGAGCAGTTTGTAGAACTCAGGGAGGTGAGAGAGAGCAAGTTTGAAAAAAAATCGGGGAAAAAATGGAAATCCCGATTGCGATGACGTCATCAATTTCTTTTTTTAACTTTTTAATTGTTTTTTGGGGGGTTGTAGTGTTGCGCCCCCGCCTCCCCCCGTGAAAAAACAACAACAGACCTACCATGAAAATAATTTTCCTGATCAGGTAAATCTTACCTGAATTTCACTCGGTTGTTTTGTCTGATTTGGCCAAGTATAAACTGTACTGTATTGCTTGTACTAATTGGCCTATTTTGTTGGTTGAAGTGCTTATTGTTTGACGACAAGGTCCTTTTATTGTTTTTGTTTTTTTGACTGTTTGTATGTTTTTATGTATGTACATGTATTTATTTGTCTGTATTGTATGTCTATTCGTCTGGTGTTTTGATATTGCTTGGTTGTGAGTAAGGTGCAAATCAAATGTAGATTGGGTATTTGTTTTCCAGAGTTTTAATCAATGACTAATTTCAAACTGTAAAATTGTCTATTCTAAGTACACATGTTTTATTTATTTATTTTTTTGTCAAATAAAGAGTGGTATTTCTTTGGCAAGAAGAGCATGAAACTTTGTTTATAGTCAGAGCTCCAAGTACATGTAAGTGTACATACATAATTTTTTTTAAGAGAAGTCTCTGGAGCTAAAGCATCTTAATGATTCCAACATTCAAAAGAGAACGAGACGACTAATGAGTGACGTCATCCTTTTGGAAGAGAAAAAAATATTAAGAGAGAGAGATAACTTGTTGGTAGAGAGATCTGCAGCAAAGAACCGTGCATCTGCTATTTACCTCAATCTACTACAAGGGTCGGGCCGTGTGCGCGTTCCCGGCAGGGATACGAGCCAGTCCCCCCCCTACCATCCCCTCCCCCCTCCATCCTTCCACCAACAGTTGTAATGTGATGTCAGACATGCCTACGTTTATGGGCGAGGATGGCCGATGCACCGAGCCCACCAGAACCATGCCTGGAATTCTTCTCCATACATGCTGATGAATGCCGCCGCTGGATCTCGGTGCTGAGCTGCATGCATGCATGCTCTGCACCGAGAGGATGCATACATACATTGCATGCACTGGGCCGCTATAGATAAACCTAGACAAATCATAATAATGAACATCTCATTGGAAGATTTATGGAGGCAGGCCATCATTCTGGACACTATATAGCCTCCCCCAGGTCACGAGGAAAAAAGGAAAACACAAATATCTAACGGCAAAAAAATGCAAAGGCTTTTTACAAATTGCCACGCTAATTATACCGTCGTCAATGAGGACCTGATATCTGAGACTAACCAGGTTCCGGGTTCATTTCGGCACCAAATTAAAGATAGTACGTGTTTATAGGATCGGTCATGCATGGAAGATTTGTGGAACACATCCTTCATTCTAATTATCTGTTTTCGGATTGCATACAGTAAACACAAAACTATTTTTTTAAAGTTCCTGCTCACAAAGTCAGTGTTTTCAAGGACCCATATGGAAAAACTGTTTCCATTTTTGTGTTCTGAAAAGCAAGTGCACATTCCCATTGTGTCTTAGTTTGGTCAGTATGGCTACAATTGGCTGGCAATTAGGAGTTTCTCAGGGGGTGTTGTTGCAAGTGTAATTTCCTCAAACATGTCAGCATTTCATTTATATACAAATAAAGAGTTCATTGTGCGCAGAAGACGCACGCCTTTGTTAATTTTATAAGCGCACTGACGCGGGACGCGTTTATGTTGAGTGCACCATACATGGACCAGCACGATCTCGCCCCACTCTACGCTTGTCTCTCAACTAGTGAAGTCAACCTCAAGCCTTGAATTTAACGGAGGCCACGGAGGCCATGGCCTGTGTTGCCTTGGTTCTTGGCCTTGGTGCCCCTTCAAATGTTTCCATAGACATTATGATTTTCCAATGAAAGTGCCCCTTGCAATGGAAAATTGGCCTTGCCCTCGGCAAACCTTATTTCCAGCCCTACAACCTCTCTGAATTTTTGTACGGCAAAGGCAGCCATCTTGAAGCGTCTTTTCCCCAGCCAATGTGGCAGGTTTGGAAACTGGATTGTTGGTGTTTTCCCCTAACAGCTGAAGAACCTGCTCCATTGGTTGGGAAAGTAATTCATTAAAAGTCTTATATTTCTTCTTTTTTTTTCGCCTGGAAGTTACAGGCCTCTAAATTAATCTCGGCAGATGCGAGCATTTAAATTTGACTCAAAGTTAGTGACCATAAATTTTTATTTTACCTATTACTAAATCACTAAATCTTCTCCACAGAAGTATTCATTCTAGTGTGAAATGTATGAGCAGTATAAAGCTTTCCAAACCAAAATGAAACCTTTTCTGATCCATGAACCAATCCTATAGACTGCCTTTCGGGGGTCATTTTGTTGAAGATCTTGAGATGGTCATCAATACTAAAACTGGTCGATGACGGTGAGAGGGTCATACTGTTATTCAAGTTGGAGGCCGGTAAGCAGTCAGTCAGTCTTGTACAGTGTACAGTGCTGACAGACTGAAACTCATTCCATCTTTTGCTAGATTTTAAACCCCAGTATCAGACTGCTCAACAAGATGACTTGCACCATACAGACTGTTTCCAAGCTCTGGGGTCGATTTCACAAAGCCCTATACGATCGATCATAACTCAAGTTACAAAGGATAACCCATCGTATCCTACGTAGGGCTGCAATGCACCACAAGTCCTACGAATGATAATAAGTTACGATGTGTTTGGTGAAATCCGACCCTTAGTGACAATAGTGCAGTAACATGGTGTTTACCAACTACAGAGTATGGTACACGTTTATACAATGTTGTAGTACACTTCTTTCAGATACAATTCCTCCCCTATTACAGCTTTTCCCCCAAAGCCACTTTGAAGCAGAGATAAAATGGGACTATACCATTTTTGTTGCTTCTTATTTTTTTTTTTTACAGCACTCATATTTGACTTGATAAATAGTAAAACATTATTAATATATTTTGCATCATACTACACAGTACAATGTGATGAGATGTGGTAAAAACTTTCAAGTAGGAAGAATTTATCGTTAGCTAATACTTTCCTGAGGAAAAAAAAACAGATGAAAAAAGTGTTGATTTGCTGAGAGGAAACATTTTAAGTAGGAACCCAGGCATTTCACAAGGAAACATCGGGGAGGGAGGGGGTTTGGGAGAAGTCCCCTCCCAGCCCACAGTACATTCAGTGAAATGACTACCAGGTTATTTTGTCACCTTACAGTGTCCGAATTCATCTCTGCCACACCGGGAAGACATTATTTTGGGCTTTGACGTTTTAATCATTTCCCAGGACAAATCACCAGAAATGTTCATTGCACTGCCGGGTCCATCTCATCCATATTTCCTTTTTGGTATAGTTTCCAAGGCAACTGACCTTTAAAGGTAATATCATACTTTGGTTTAAAGAAATACAGATTTGTGGGCACAAATATCAAGGAAGATACAGTAAAAGTAATCTGTGAAAATTTCAGTCCCATACGGTGCCCACTTTTTGAGAGAACAGTGAAAAACAGCCACAGAATTTCTTAAGTCTTTTTCTCTTTTAGTTTTGATCTTTTAAAAGATCAAAAAGATTTTCGGCCGTTGTTTTACTAATTTCTGGATAAATATACCGTTTCAGGCGGAAACATTTTAACGGTATTTTTCTACCACCACCATCTTCATAACCTGTAAGTTATACGTAGATCTGTGAACATTTCTCTTTTGGTTTTTTACCAAAGTATGATACTACCTTTAAAGAGTTTGTTTTCACAAGCTAACGTCAATCTTAACATGACTTCAATGTACCGATCACGCGATGGTCAATTAGCCCTGCGTAAACGCCGCAAATTATGCAGACCTAGCACAGGAGATATGAAAAGACATGCCCTCCCCTAATGCAATTGGGAGTGTCTGAACACCGAATTAATGCAAAATGCTGTCTCCCGTTGCCACATTGACACTCTGCGGAAGATAGATCCAAGCTCGTCCAAATTCAACTGAATGCGCCAAGCGTACCTACACTATTCTGTTATGCGCCAGAGAGTAATGGATTAGTATGACCGACAGAGAATAAGTACCTGGTAAATTCATCAATGTACGGTGTATTTATAAACGGTTTCAGTTTGGTAAATTGCAAAATTGGTGAGAAGCCATAATCCACTGACAGCAACACATAGAAGCACATGAGAGTCAATATATAGCTGTGGGGGTGGGGAGATACATAGAATGCAAGGAGATAAAAAATATGACCTTGAATGAAGACGTATTTCAAGTAAGAATGACAAACCATAAAATCCTTGTAAATTATATAGCTGTCCATTTCAACAAGTCCTAAATTTAACAAGAAAAAAACCTGGGAAGGGGAATAAACAACCGAACAGGATTGTTAACAAACAAACAAACAAACTGAGCAAACAAACAAAACAACAAACAGAACTAACCATAAAAAGTTACTACATTTAAGGTGTTAATTAACCTCCAACCAGATATTTGTTCCAGCCAATTTTGGTTTTTATCTTAACTTTGACCTTTAGTTGGAAATAATTCCACAGCCAGTAAAGTGCAAATTGTGAGAAACAGAGCAAAAAAAGTTGTAGTAATTGGCCAGCAATTTTTGTTTAATCTCAATACAAGTTATAAACTGCTGCAAACTGCTCATCAGATTAAAATGACCTGAAATATATAAAATCCTTGGAGTTAGGAGGGCCTGATGCGTTTTGATCTCAAAGGCTAAATGGCATTTAAACTTCATTTTGCCTTTGAGAACGATCCTGCTAGGATTGAAACATGTCAGGCCCTCCTTACTCCAAACCTTTTTTTTTAATCTGTAAACTATCAACAGAGATGAGTTTATAAGAATCATGGGCGCAGGGGGGGGGGTTCACTTTTTTGTGCACAAACTTATATGGAAGTACAACCCAGCTACAAGATCAACCCCCAGGTCTGAGGACGTGTCTACGCTACTGATTAGAATTAATACACAAATTCATTTTATAACGAACCAACCAACTTGGAGTTAAGTAATGAGTGTAATAAGATATTATTTTTAATAGTTTACTATTTTTGCAATTCTTTGTAACAGAGGTGTTGTGGTTTGCGATTTCTTTGAATGGAAAATAAATCACGAATATAGAAGAAGAATATAAACATACCAAAACAAACACAAGCAATTGAGGAAATGAAAAAACATCAAAACAAACTAACATAACAAAAAGACAGGCAAACAAACAAACACACCCAACAAACAAAAACAAACAAACAAACAATCACATTATTAAACAAGGCCGCAAGCAATTAAAAAAACACATTCCCAAATTATCATAAAAAAAAAAAAACAAGTCAGAAATGAACTCACCAGTTTTGTCATTTCCTCCTCTGTTGTCATCTCCTGCAGCTTCTTGTCCAGTTCCATGTTTTTACTGGACTTTAAACTGTTTGCCTGGTATCCCATTCGTGACATCTTGCTGTGTACTGTGGTGTGGTTGTTGGAGTTGTTGTGGTGACCGGCCAACAAGCCAGGGATGCAGCCAAACTGGAGTTCTCGAAGCGCGGCCCGAATCTGCCGTCTCTCGGTGAAGTCAGTGCAAACTTCCAACTGTTCGTTAAAAGGTAAAAAACAACGAGACATACAGATTAAATTTAATATCGAGTTTCTCTGACATCCAGGCAACCAATTTACATGTAACTTCCTCTCCCTATTCTTTTAACTTACCTTGCACTCTCTATGATGATTTCTCTTTCTATAAACTATTTCCCAAAAATCCAGAATGTAATTAACAAAACTTTGAACAGTGTCCCGTATCAGTCAGTCATTACAAAAATGAAGCCAGAAACCACATGAATTTAATTTCCTTTTGTTTGATTAGTTTGTGTTCCTTTAATTACTCAAGAAATGTTGACCAAATAATTTTTAAATTTTATGTAATACATTTTACTACTTATGATTTTTATTAGATATTTTTTATTTTTTTATTTCACATTATACCCACCAATGTAGTACACTGTACCAACATTTTGAATTCAATCTCCAATAAAACCCACTTACCACAGGTTATGCAGGTAAAACCTAACATCTTCAAAGCTCTGCAAGAATAAAACTTTTGCACTTAATATTTTTGCAAAAAAACAAAAACATGATGAGCCAGAAGTTATTTCACCTTCTCAGTCTGAATAAAAAAAGCACACAAACTTTTTTCTTTGAAGTCAATGTTGGCGTAGAGTAAAAAATGACACTCTGAAATAATGACAAAAAAAAAACAACACACAAAACAAAACTTACCTCAACCCCCCAAGAAAAACTATCTTACAGCAAATCTCTTTTAATATGTATATGGTCACGAGAAAGAGTATTTAAATTCCAACAATCTTCTCGGTGGGCACGGCGAATACCTCCAGCTATGGAATAAACAGTGCTGTGTACAAAAGAGGCCAGCACGGGAATACCAAGACCAATGCAACTGCAACAGCACACGTATGTTACAAACAGAGAAAGAAAGAAGAGACACGTATACACACACACGTACGTACAGCTACGTACATGGAGTCTGTATATGTGTGGTAGAAAGCCCGTACACAAGCGAGAGTGTCACTTACTAATCTATCCGCTACGTGCAAGTATGTCTCAGAAT
The DNA here is from genome assembly GCA_963971285.1 of Astropecten irregularis. NCBI lineage: Eukaryota > Metazoa > Echinodermata > Asteroidea > Paxillosida > Astropectinidae > Astropecten > Astropecten irregularis. The sequence continues at coordinate 7,794,601 of OZ020247.1, forward strand.
GGAGGCAATGAATTCACAGCACAGGGCGGATGGTGCACATGGACAACAACGTGTATACGCACTCGGTGTACTGTATGTATACAGCATGTAGGCATCCCCAGCCAGCAGCAGCAGAGCGAGAGAGAGAGAGATCGGCAGGGACAAGGCGAAGATGTACAGAGACCCAGAGAAACACATGAGCATTCTTCCCCACCCCCCTCCATCTCTCGGTAGCATCATATGTCACTGTCATCCCTATTAAACAAACTGCAAAGCTTGGGAGGACTGGTGGTGGTGGTATACTGGGGGCTCGAGCCATGCAGCTCATCCACGACGTCGAACGGGACTGCTGCGGAGCTGCATTTCTTTTCTTCTTTTTTTTTCTTTTGCTCATTTAGACCGGGGATCTGAGATATGCGGAAGAGGTTAGCGGTTCAGCACTCTCGCGTCTTGAGCTGGGCATGCCGTTAAACCATATTTAGTCAATGGAGAACCCCAGAGAAAACAGTCATTCAAATCTCTCTAGTCTTCTAAAATGCAACAAAGCTGTACATTCAACATTTCCCAATGTTTACAGAGAGAAATTGCAACATTTTTAAAGGAAGTAGGCCCATCATACTTTGGTAGAATACTGAAACAAAAATCTTCACAGATTTATCTACAACTTTCAGGGTATAAAGATGGTGATGGTAGAAACATACCGTTAAAATGTTTCTGCCTGAAATTCTGTATTTATCCAGAAAAGAGTAAAACCAGTGACCAAAATTATTTTTGATCTTTTAAAGATCAAAAATAAAAGAGAAACGACTTAAGAAATACTATGTTCATTTTTAACTGTTTTCTCAAAAAATGGGCACTGTATGGGACTGAAATTTTCACAGATGACTGTGACTGTATCTCCCTTGATATTTTTGCCAATGAATCTGTATTTCTTTGACAAAAACCAAAGTATGACATTACCTTTAAGGCAGATGTTTATGGAATCTTCTAGTACAGTATATCAGTAAAGTAAACTGCAAGCATCAATTTCAGTTTCTCATTTTTGTTTTAGTATTGCTCCTTCTTACCTCCAGTACTTTTAATTCTCATTCAAACTAACAGCAAAACTAGAAAAACAAATCCGAAGAAAGCAAAATGTACTGTACCAATGTTTGGTAAAAACTGGCAACTGCCTGAAATGTGAATTTACTGAAAGCCTTTTCCTGTTGAAACTTGTGCATTCAAAATTAAGCAACCCAATTTTTGGAAGTTTCAAAATTTAACAAACCTGATTTCCAAATTCCTGATATATTTTTGTTTTACCTCTTGCCCACTGCTTTTTATTTATTTGTTGATGATTTATTTGTTTGTGTTTAATGAGCTGTCCAAAGTATTTTGAATTGAATTGAATTGAACATATATTGATGAATAACAAAAAGTCAAAAACTGTGATATTTGTCAGTTATCACATTTTGACAAAAAAGCTATGAATCTAAAAAAAAAAGAAACAGAATAAAGCTAAAGACCTTGGCAACCTTAAACACTATAGGTAATTTATTTGTTGGTGTTTAATGAATTTTCCAATCACAATGAAATAAAGTATTTTGAATTGAATTGAATTGAATTGAACATAATTATATTGATAAATAACAAAAAGTCAAAAACTGTGATATTTGTCAGTTGTCACATTTTGACAAAAAAAAGCTATGAATCTAAACAAAAAAAGAAGAAGAATAAAGCTAAAGACCCTGGCAACCTTCAACACTAAAGGTACATATTAATGCACAATGATGTCCTTAGAACGACTGATTTGCCTCATAAAACTGTTAAGCAAAAAAAAAATGTCTCGCCCAATAAAACAAACCATCATTGAAAATTTCATTTGATATTCATGGTCAGCGAACAACAGCCAAAGAACAATAACAAGTGATATACAACACGTGGAAATTTGGTTGTTAACCCTGTTTTTATTCAGACAGAAATGTTATGCTTAGCATATTTTTGTGCTTAACAGTTTTATGAAATTGGTCCCTGAAAACTGAAGTGAAGGATTTTGCTTGCTCAGCTGTAAATGTATACATTCTATGAATGTATCCTTGATTCCTCTTGAATAACTACTAATTCCTCGGTTCCCACCTAATGTCATATAATCTGAGGCTTCCATAACAGTTGAAGTTGTCAGCGTTTACTTGACAAATTGAAGGGAAATCAAATCTGACCATGGGGCTGTTATATGGCCTTTCCAATGTGGGCAAATTGAGCTACTGTACATGTACATGTACCTATACAGAGAGGGCCATTGGGGACCCCCCTCCAATATGCCTGTCCTTGCCCCACGGGGGATCTCAAACAAACTTGATACCCCTGTTTTTTTCTGCTTTCACTTCCACTTAATACTGCAATATGAACAATCAGGGGAACTTCAACCAACAAAAATATGTGTAATCTCTTAAGTTATATTGACATTGAAGATAGGGATACATGTATTTGTTTGGACAGACGGTGGGAATGTTTTGAATGTGAATATACTTGGTATGTACCCAGTAACCTGTAGAGTGTTTACACTGATTATGATTGTGAAGGTTTGCATGGCAGAGATAGCACTAGCAGTAGGGAAAAGGGTTGGACTTGGAGCCGCACTCACGCACTGTGTGAATTTGAACTACAAAGTATTCTTTGAGCAAGTGGTATTCTTTTTCAGAAACCCGCTTAACCTCAGTAAAGGACTATTAAGACTTCCAATAGTGCACCGCACTTGCGCTAAAAATAACACACTGGATCTCAGACAAACATTGCAAATGTGTGTGTGTGCTTGTGCACACCCACGTGTGCAGTGCATACATGAAGTTTGTCTGACATCCGGGGATTTTGTACATGCCGGAGTTGGCCAAATCACTTGTGTGACGTCATTAGTGCAGAGCGCCATTAAACTTTCGCGAGTGAAAATTTAAAAATATCTGGTACAATGAAATGAATTCTTTCACTGTATTAAAGTTAATAACATCAAAACTTGAATTCTCCAGGCTAAAGACACTGTTGCTGTATCACATGATTCTGGGCAAGCATTTGCTTGATTTTATACACTGTAATAGACGTCTTGCACCAATGCACTGTTAATAATGGATATGAATGCCACAAAGGAACCAGTCCATTCCAGAGATGGGTATCGCTATGCAAAAGCTTGCCCCGAATCATGTGATATAGCAACAGAGTCTTTAGTCTAGGAAATTCAAACTGGGCTGTTTACATGTGCATTGAAAGAAGTCTGTAATTACCAGATACTATTCAGATCTTGCAAATTGGCTTATTATTAGCCTAATAGGAGAATGATGTAGTGACCACATACTGTACTACACAAACAGCATGGGTCCGCTCGTCACAGAATTCAGTGCTTAGAATCCTCATTCTCTGCTTACAGAGTTACAGTGTAGGGCCGAATTTCAACGTTAGCCGAGTAAGCGAGAAATCCTTAGTTGCACAAACTTCAAACATGCATAACTGACAATTTCTTGGTAAGCCCAATCCATGAAATAAGCACAGAATTTTTCTGTTCACTGTAAGCGCCGGTTCTACGTTCACGGTAAGCAGAGCCATGGAATTGGGCCCAGATGGACAAGGACCTCGCTACATTTCACTTTAGAAACCAATTTATCCCGAGTAAGCCTTGCCGTTGGGTTTGTCTCACTGAGAATCTCCACATGAATGCACACAGATGAACGCTGGCGGAAGAATTCACTTCACCGACACTTTAAGTATCCCACCAAGCACGCGCATACCACAAGAGGGCCAGGGGTATGGGGGGAAAAAACAACAGGGGAGGAGGGTTGTCAATCCTAATGAATAAAAGGACATGTTTGTACAGCGTGTCATTTTTGAAATCTTTTTCGTTGAACCTGAGATGACATCTGTCCCTCGTCACCTCGTAGCCTCTTAATGGCAATATTTACTTAGCAGCAAATGAGCTCAATTAAAACTCTGTGGCATCTTTTCAATGTTGTTCAGACTGTGTTGACACAGCTGGCTTTATGTAGTCAATGCCAGCAACTATACACGTTTATGCTGCCTATGATACAACATTGGATCACTGATGTACAACAATGCATCATTGATGTACATGGAGGAGTCAAGATTTAATTATAATAGAAGCTAATAGCCTAATGCAACCCAATACAACTTTATAATTGATTGACTTGTAGCCTTGTAGTTTATATTATATAGTTAAAGGTAGTATCATACTTTGGTTTTTGTCAAACAATTTATACAGATTCATGGGCAAAAATATCAAGACATGTACAGTAACAGTCATCTGTGAAAATTTCAGTCCCTTACGGTGCCCACTTTTTGAGAAAACAGTCAAAAACAGTATTTCTTAAGTCTTTTCTCTTTTATTTTTTATCTTTTAAAAGATCAAAAAGACTTTCGGTCGTTGTTTTACTCTTTTCTGGATAAATACAGCATTTCAGGTGGAAAAATGATAACAGTATGTTTCTACCAGCACCATCGTCATACCCTGTAAGTTATACGTAAATCTGTGAACATTTCTGTTTTGGTTTCTTACCAAAGTATGACTACCTTTAAAGCAATTGTGGTTTATATTATAGTTGTGCTTGTTTTTAATTAAGTGCAAGCAAGTTTTGCATTAATACTTTATAAGGATCTTTAGCCTTTGATAAAGATCCTGCTAGGATAGAAACGTGTCAGGCCCTCTTAACTCCAAACATTTTATAAGGATCCATAGAATAAAACAAAACTGAAATCAATGTCAGGTCCTCAAAAGACGATCTTCTGTTCAAACTGTCTTTTAAGTACAAATCCGAGCTATCAAAATGTAGGCCATTTCCATTTTCACATAACCTGTAGGCCCCTAATAGTGTAGGCCTATATATATTATTTTGTACAAATTCTATACACAATTCTGTGTCAAGTGGGCCCTTATCTTCAGATTTCCTTGGAAACGTCTGCCCCCAGTGACATTCCAAAGATACTGCAAGCCCTTCCCCCTATCAGCACACAAACAGCCCCCAGGTGAGAGACATTCTAGGGTGACCAGGGCAACCATGGGCCTGGGTTTTATTGTTTGGGTTTTAGTACCTTGGGTTGACCTCGGCTGTGTGACCTTAAGTTGAGGACTTGTTAACTTAAACTGCTAGACACAGTCACCTGTGAAATGAGAGCTCAGTGCTGTACAACTGTACATGCAGGCCTACATGTACAGCACTAGTGTAAGGCAAGGCAGCAAGGCAGCATGTCCCTGCGTGAAACCAAATCTGGGTGAGAATAATCACACTCAATTGCTTGGTGGCCATTAATTCTTGCTGGGCAATACATGTGAACTTCTCAGAAGAGAAACCCAACTGGGTTTTCACAAACAGCCACTGGTAAAATCAACAAAGTACTGTATGGTGCTGTAGTTCAGCTCATATTTTCTGCATTAGAGCATGGAGGAAAGAACACTGTAAAACTTCCTGCATTCAGTGGGTTTTCCAGGGTGGTTTTGGCACAATTTTATTGGGGTGAAATAATATGGTGTCAGGGTAAGAGAGGAGTTATAAAATGATCACCTCTTCTCTGGTTCTGTTTAGAACCCTTCTCATTTCCTCCAGTTATGGTTAGAACCCTTCTCAATTCCTCTGGCCGGAACATCGATATCCAACTTCTCACCGGTTCTTTTCAGACCCACACATAAAAGACTTTATACTAATTACAGTATAGGCCTACATGGTGTCTCTGCGAATCTTCTTTATTTCCTCTGGTTCTGTTTAGAACCCTTCTCAGTTCTATAGTACTTTTCAAAACCTTTCTTTACTCCTCTTGTTCTTTCCAGAACCTTTCTTTGCTCCTCCTGTTTCGTTCAGAACCTTTCTCTATGCCACTGGTTCTTTTAAAGGGTGGCCGCAATGGGTGTTTTTGCTTGTATATTGATTGAATAAAGTCTTTAAAACGCAGTTGTGTGGCAGTCGTAGTTTCAGCCTGCCTTGTGATGGTGTTAAAATCATTTTTATTAACTGGGACTGGGGAACGTCATGACGTCATCTCGGGACCCGGTAGCTGGTTCACAAGCCATCGAGTAATGCTAAGCTGGTTCCCGCGTCACTGACAGCAATCAAAATCCCATACTAGGGGGTTGGGAGGGGGCGTGGACACGAAATGCTAATGGGGTGCGGTTTATTTCGAGAAAAAAATACCAGATGCAAGGGAAAACAAAAAACAAACTTTAATCAAATTAAATATATTTTTAAAAAGCTAATTAAATTATTTCGGTGGATTTTATTAAATATCATTGCAGCCACCCTATAAGACCAATCACTATTCCTTTGGCTCTTTTCCAGATCCAGCTGAATAATTTTGAAATAAGGTTGACAATTTTCCATTGTATAGGGGCCTACTAGTACTGTATCTGGGTATTCTACCAGACAATTAAATTCACCATTATTGCACTTTTAACAACTGTATTTTCATTCAAATCCATTTTCCACACCAACAACCATCAAGATATGATACATGTAGCCCCTACTTGCAGATGGGGGAAATGGATTATTCAAATTCTGGATATACCGGACCCTTTGTGGGGAAGTTGACCCCATTATTCCTACCCCACCACATTTTTAATGGGGACCTCCCTGGATTCGACCAAATCTAACCATTTGCAGTATCCATGATACATGGAACACATTATATGGACTTCCAAGTTGGTGACACCAAGCCTGCATAATACACTATAGGCCTACATTGTCATGAGTTCTACTTATACCGTAGCTGTGCCAATTCCCCAGAAATTTTGCAACACTAGAATTTTTGAGGTACTAGCAAAGAAAAGTATGTAGGCCGAGGTGGGTCAAACAACCAGGTTAACTACTATGTATCCATGTTGAATTTTAAACCCTTTAACCCTTTAATGCATACAACACCATCTCCCAGGGACCAGAAAATGTGACCATTTTACAAAGTTGATGGATTCTCCTTCTTGAAAGCCTGACTTGCAAAGGACTGCCGATTACAAGCATCGCTCATGTGACTAGACCCGCACAGTATTATAACAGAAGTTACATACTGCAATGTACATGTATGTAAACATGTCCTAGGATGTAGGCCTATGATAAAGTATTTATGTATGTTCACATACAGTATGAGCCTTCCTGATGAAGCTGTAATTGCAGAACTGGATGGGCAGACATGACAGCTGATCATTTCCAGACTAACACATTCTTTTCCCAAACAAGCAAGTTGCCCTTGACCGACATATTTCACCACTGCATGCATACTCAGTGCTTCAGTCAGAGTACACACATATGAAAACATCGTGCACTGGCTCAGGTGGGATTTGAACCCACAACCTCCTGCTTACTTTAGTGCAGATGTCATCCTCCCACTAGTTAGACCACCAGGCTATATGGGGTCAGCAGATTAAACAATAGGCTAACATTTCACTATCAGTATGATAATTTTTCCTCAGCGTGAGGAGGGTGTGACATTTCAATCTGACCAGGATCGTTTAAGGCTCAATTTTGCAGGATCTCTGATCGAAGGCTGATTTTAGCTTTTATTTATAGAGAAAGATCCTCTTTAAATCAAAACCCTCCTAACTCCAATCCTTTTGATAATTATTTCAGGTAGGCCTAATGGTTTTAGTTGATGAGCAGTTAGCAATTTTCCTACTTGTACAAGTATAGTACTTTTATTATGAACATCCAATCCTGCCAATACTTAAAACTACAAGAACTCATTAAAAAAAAACGGGAGTAAAAAACAAATTTAAGTTTTTTAACCCCCTCCTCATAACCCCTTGTCATGTCTGTTACTAAGTTTATACACTGGTTACTGTTGGCATTGAGGCACAGGCCGGGGGAGCCAGCTGGCAAAGTATGTAAGTGATTCCTCCAGGGACATACAAACTAAGTACTGTGGATAGGTTTATTACTCAACAACATACCTAGTATAATAACCATGGACCTAGGAACAAGCTCCTAGCTAGCTCCATGATGATCAAAGATACTATAACAGTGCAAGATAGCCTACTCTTTCAAAATCACACGCAACCAGATCAAGTATGCACAGGCGGCCATTTTAGTAAGCAAAATTTCCTGTTTTCATTTGGTGTGTGATTCTGGAAGAATAAATAATAATAATAATAGACCTTAATAATGATTATAAAAATTATTAAGGTGAAAATTTTCATCTTGAAACAGTTTAATTTGACGGTGATACTGATAACATCAGAAAAAGTTCTGTTGCTTACTAAAATGGCGGCCAAATGAAACTTCACTTTTTGCAGAGCTATACTATTTTTGATGATGATACAGTCAGCAATAAAGCACCAATACAGAGACCAGCAGTCGATTTCACGAAACTTTACGCAGTTGCGTAAGTCCACTTACGCCACAAATTTCGTGGCGTAAGTGCACTTACGCAACTGCGTAAAGTTTCGTGAAATCGGGCATAGGCCAGCACTAACAGGACACTTACACTACAGAGAGTACAGTGCTGCGTAATAAAGGGTTATTGGCTTCATTCTATCTTCCTTTGTAACCAATATTCAGTCCTGCCTTGCCAACCAGCTGGTAATGAGCTCAATTGCAAGGGGAAATTGAATTACCCAAGCCACCTCCAAACAACCAGCGCCACCCCCCCCCCCTCAAATCCCAAGAAAGAAGAAGGAGAAGAAGATTCCTGGATATGTATGACATGTCTCAAGCTGGAGATACGCACTACCTGGGAATAAATAAACAACACATGGTTTAGAGTTGATTGGATGCATCTTCATCATTGGGAGTTAATAATGTCTTATAAGAAGATGAAGCGTTAGCGTTAATTCTTCATGTGGGTAATGCATGTAACATGCATACAAATCTTATACTTAGTGGTAATCTTTGTAGTACTAGTAGGCCTAATGTATATTGTATGTGTGTGTGTATTATACATGTATGGAAACATTTCATTTCTCCATGGTGCAATGCATTAAACTAAAACTGTTTAGAAACCAAAGTTCTACATTTTGTCAAGAGACCATCAATTGACAAAAATGTACATGTAGGCCTATACAGATGGAATTATTCAGTTTTTACATGGGGAAAATGTTGCTTTTATGTTATGGGCCGATTTCATAAAGCTCTGCAACGCGTCGCAACTCGATTTGCGACGCGTCATAGCTGCGACACATCGCATCTATGCGATGAGTCCATAGAGTATGGATGCGTCTTAACTCTGCGACGCGTCATAAGTTTGATGAAATCAGCCCCATATGTGTTATATACCGGTAGACCATGTGCTACATCCCAATGCTAATAATTCTGCCTGAATGTTAAAAGAAGCCAATATGACTATATCGTAGGATCCAGTCCTAATCTGTGCTTAAACCCCTTTCCGCACTGGACTTTTAAGTTTTATTCCAGGGGTTTCACCAAGCCGATAAAATGAAAAATGGGCAAATATTACTGGTGTCCACACTTGGAAGTACACGCGCAGAAAAATTACCAAGCTGTCAATACTAGACTCAAAAGGGTACCGGACTTGCACTGTCCGCACTGGAATTTTCAACTCCGGAAAAGTGTCTTAGGAATTCTTCCTGGGTAGAAATTGGCCGGTAGAAATGCCCTACGGGTCGGGAAAAGTAACTGAGAGGAAGACTTCCAGAGACGTCCGCACTGGACTTAAAATGGGTAAAGTTACCCAGCGTCTTGGTAATTTTGCCCCCAAGAAAGTTCAGGGCTTAAGAATAAGAACACCACTTTGAATACAGAAGCCCTGCTATGCCAGATTTAAGCCATAAACTAAACAGTAAGCCTATCCACCCATTCTACTAGACATCTTTGGTATTCATTCAAATCAATATTTACAAGACCCTGTTTCCCAGTCTCTGGACAGGCCAGACAACAAATAGACAGCAATCTGTTGACCAAGAGAATCCCTGGCCATTCATAACCACTTCAGATGCCTGGGTTACAATCAGTCCTTATTCCTCAGATCACTGTTTGCACACAAACTTCAAAGCATGCTGTATTATTTTTATGTGTGTAAGTGTATGCAGTACAGATTATTATATGTAGGCGCTACATTATTAACTGTCTTTGATGAGGATGGGCCTGTGCATCGAGTGATGTCAATATTGGGCCTATCAAATGGCTATAGTCACAAAAGCTCCCCCTCCTTCCCTCTGATCCATGGTGCTGTCTCAACCTGGACTGAGTGGGAATGCCTCAACATACTAAGAACTGGAACTGGCTGATGCAGGGTGTCTCTCAATATGGAGGAAGGATCCTCCATGCTCTGAAGAAGTCAGTTGGGCTTCCAACAGTTACACCATGGAGGAAGGAAAAGACACACCGATGATGTGACCTGTATATGTGGCATTGAGCCTCAAACTATGGAGCAGCGCCTCTTGCAGTGTCCCTAATTACTGGAGCATAAATGCAAAGCTGAGGATCTTGCTGAGTACCGGGTACAAATACATTGCTAGGAGCTGTATCCAGCTTTGGCTATTACATGTAAAACACAACATCTGTTATGTGTGGATACAATCAGAAGAAGACCAAACTTATCTTAAAACCCAACACCAAAGCTTTTAATACATCAAAATTAATGTACATTTTTGCCAGGCTGGATTCCATAACACTGGCACTCAGTCGATAAATGGCCTGAACAGTGGGAGTCTAGACAGCTTTTCACACTAGAACAGAAGCCCAAGATTATTTTTCAACCCTTTTCACACTTGCATAAGTTTCAACCCCTGAGCCAACCAGGGTAGGATGGCTTAAACAGATCAAAATCAACCCTAGTGGAAAGATAATAAAAAACTCAACCCGGTTCCAAACTGCATTTTTCGCTGTGATAAGTGTCGTATGAGGTTGGTTTCAACACGGACTGAAAAGGAGATGTGAAAAGGCCTAAGCAAACTTCCATTCTACACTCTGAAACTGATGCTGAACAAAGATCCCTTTACACAACTGTAATATAACACCCAACACAGGAATTCTCTCACAATTGGGTGACAGCATGTCAGATGGTGTTTTACTGTTATCTTCTACCGGATTTCGGCAGGACAACAAGAAATGACTTTAGCCGGCACTATAAAGTTACTATACACACAGCAACCGATAAACTATCCCATAGCAACCTTCAAACTGCAGGTTACCAAGTGTTTCATCAGCATACATGTACAGTGTGAAATGTTACACATGTAACAAAATGTGACTGGTTCAATGCAGCAAAATAACATGATAACCTGGCCAAGGTAACTTGTACATGTACACGTGTTATGTTCATTTTCCCTGAGTTTCATAGTTGTCTGCAGGCAAATGTGTGTATAGTGTTCCACTAAGGTTCTCAGTTGTTTCTTTTATCATGGTTTGAAACTTAACATTGAGTTTCACCAACTTTAAGCAGACAATGTAAAAAATGCGCAGTGCAAATTCATATATTTGCTTGATGCATTAAAACACACCTGATTCCTGATAATTTCCTGTTTGAAGTTTTCTTTCAAGGTTTTAAACTATGTATCAAGGATTTGTGGTGCATGTTAAAATTATTTTTGTAAAGTTACAGTGGAACGCCGATGTAATTAACACTGATAAATACAAATGTACCAAACATTTGGTTATACATGTACCAAACAATACATGGCTATTCTGAACACCATCCTTCGCATCCCAGCATCCCAATTTTTGTGTACAAAACAAACTGAATATTGAACATTGTTAATGTCGCTATACAATGAATGACTGATTATCATCCGTGGGCAATATCTGTGAATCCCGCAGTGTTTGTTACAGTAGCGCTAAGATTCCATTGTATAAAGCAGAGGGAAGACAAATTCCTGAAGCCGGTACATCATGTAGCACATGACCACATCATGACCTACAAGGGACATGAATCCGAAACCTGAGCTAATTGATAACACTGCCTTGCTGCACACCATTGCAGGAGGGTTGGTTGTGCCAAGGCCTGGGGAGCCTTTGGAAAGGTCTCATTATCACATTACAATAATGCTTGGAATGAGTTCACAGATCTGGTCTGAAAGATCATTATCGGGCGGAGTGGATAAAAGATGCTATTCGACGACTTCACTCGACGCTATACAAAATTGGACTCCAGTTCAGTGTTTTTGAAGAGTTTGGGCCAATCAGAGAGGTGTACTTAGAGAGTGCAAAGAGAAGGAAGGGAAGAGAGAATGAGGTCATATTTGCAGGGTTTGAACATCATTCTCAAGACAAACGTCAATTGGCCTCGATTTAGGGCACCTCAGAGAAATCGAGATGTCAACTGTTCAAAGCATTTCGAGGGGCACTAGGAAATGTTCTCCCTTGCCTCCATAATAATTCTTCGCACGCTGGGATCCAGCCATCAGGGCAATGACCAGGAGCACCTCAGCTGCCTCTGTGACGATCAATCTGAGGGCATCAGGGTAGGCCTATTTGCCTGCACAGCTTTTCAGGAAGATCAAGCTTTGGGCACCCTGGTAAATGCCCCACCTGCATGTGTGAAGATTAAGCCCTGTGCATGAAGGTATTCATTGCCCACACTGCTTTTCAGGAAGATCAAGCGCTGGGCACCATGACAATCAACCAAGCTAATGCCGCTGACTGCCTCTGTGAAATACAAGACCTGGGCACTAGCGCAACATTACTGTCACTGTTACCAATGTGAAGATCAAGCTTTGGGCACCATGACAATAACCAGGGGCTCCAAAGCAAATGCCTGCATATAGCCTCAGTGGAGATTAAGGGCGTTTTCGAAACGAAGGCTCAGGCTCCGTTTCAGGCTCAGGCTCCATTTTGTGAATCCATTCCAAAACAACGGGCACCAAAATAGAGACTTTTGGCTGCGGTTCTGAAGTAGATTCTCTAGTTTGAAAAGGAAAACAGAGTTTCAGCTTCAATGAAAAAACACAACCTATATTTTCTGCATATAGATGTCAGAGCTGGAGCCTGAGCCTAAGCCTCCGTTTCGAAAACGCCCTAAGACCTGGGACACCCACCAAGGCAATTGCCCACGCTGCTTGCAAGAGTTTCAGGTCAAGAGCACCAAGGCAATTTCTGCTGTGAAGTTTGAGACAAGGGCCAAGGACCAGGAAAATTTAAAGCAATTGCCACTGTCACCCTAATGTGAAATTGAAGTCCTGGCCACCAAAGCAATGGCCAGGGGCACTACGACAATTTGTCATCCCTGAAATAGGGAAAATACAGTCAATAACTTCCAGTATAGTTTGTCACCCTCACCCTAGTTTGTCAGTTTGTCTATCACCATGAGCATCCCCAACCTCTCTCCACATAAAAAAGCTCTTAAGACCAAATAATCAACGAGACATTTAGAGAAATTGCCAACCAATAAAGCCTATTCGGACAGGTATATAACTGTATGTCTACACAATCACCTGGCTGACATATTGACCTTCATAGACAAATACAGCACACACTGCCCTGAGCACCAGATTGTGTATGAAAAACCCACAACAATGTACAACACAAAGGCCACAAGAGCTCCACATAATCTGTCAAGACTCCACCATCTGGAACAAATCGCTCTTTTGTGGTCCAACAAAAGACATCATCTGATGCAATAAATAAAGGGCCCATTTGTTGACAAGGTAAATAATCCATCTTAACAGCCAGTGAAAGGCTGGGGTGGCCTGTCCTGGCTCAGCAAAATTGTTCAAGTTTTCGGTTTATTTTTGTGTATTATATAAAAAGAAGTCAGGATTCAAAAATAGGGTGTTCAAACTTCACTTTTGATGAAACAACAGTCCTGATGTCCAAATATTTAACTTACAAACAATGCATGTCAAATTGTCAATTCCGGATATTTGAATTGGTTGTGTAAAACATCAAATAGGGGTACTATATTTCAAAACACCCCGACCCCCAATGGTCCCACTTTGGTCCATTTGGCTTTTATCAACAATAAACTGTAGGTATGTGGGCTTCGCTCTTACAATCCTAAGTGACAGAATAGTGGTAAAAATAGGACCCACTTAGCAGCCTAACTCCAGGCAGATTTCTGACAGGGGGACAAAATGGGTGCACCATGTTTTTCAAGAGGAAGGGAGGCACTGGAAACAAGAAAGGAACACCAGGGCAGTTCTGTATGTACAAATACACCACCAGCGTAGAGCTGGATGGCTCAGTTGGTAGAGCGCCTGTACGGTATTCAGGAGGTCGCCGGTTCGAATCTCGCTCGAGTCAATTTTTCTTTGTTCACTTTTCAATGACCTAAACAAATTCAGTCAGTTTCCCTTGTGGTTATTTGATGGATTTAGATTCTGTTACCGAGATAATGAAGAGGAAAACAAATTTTCTCTATTTGACAGTGAATTACGGTAGTACGTTGTAATTTTTTTAATTTTTTTATAAAGTTCTCTAAACTGTTAGGCAAAATAAGAAATGATCATTGACTTATTCCCAGCTGACGATATCAACACGAATAAAAAGTGTGCCTGCGTTTCCATCTTCATCCAGAGCAAATGTATTAAAGCTCTTAGCTTTGCAGCGCTCCATAGATCTATGTGATGTGCACATGTTGCAGTCAATCACACTGTAGGTTGCCTTTTAACCTTTATACAGGAATGTTGTGATAAACTACACAGCGCTGCTAACTATGAGCCTTCTCATCAAATCAAAAACAAAATGGATCCCACGTTCCCCCAGTCCAGTGCGGACATCTAATACTCCTGTAGATAATGCCCGGGCATTTAATGCAATATTTACTGAAGGGATGTGAACTTGGTATCCCTATTATATATTTGTAGGAATTAAGACATATTTGAGAATATTTACATACATGTACCCCAGGCTTTGGAATGTGTGAATCCTCATTTTCATTGTGGAATAAAACAATGTGAGAGATTTCCCGATCAGATCCGGAATTCCAGGAATAGTGAAGAGAATTCTAAAGGGGCACATAAAAGTAAAGTTTGAGGGCCTACATTATCAGCAGGTTTTCTTTTTGAATGAAATTCATGGTGCAATTTTATAGATTTTCAAGACATTCTCATCTCAGATGTGGTGTAGCCTGTGTAGGAGACATGTAGGCCTATATGTACAGACAACAGTATGTAACCTACATGTAGTTCAATGATACATCGAGAAAGCAGCAGAACTACATGTAGTTTACAGACAAAAATTGTGACAACTTTAATTAGTGACTAACCTCATTATATATGAATTTATGGACATTTACATGAAAGTGGAATTACAACAGAACATGGATCTAGGCCCTTAATGTTTGATATTTTTATTATCAATAAAATTCATCAATTATCATTTTTATTATTTAAACAAAAATATTTAGGAGGGCTACAGAGTACAGATACACCCATGTACATGTAGCTTGGCCACAAATTCCTTATTTCCACTACGATATAAATATGATCCCACAAATAACCCATTTTCAGACATTGTCATATCATCAAGTAAATCTTCAGCTTTTAAAGCCGTGTATTCACATTACGACCAACAATTCAAAAGCCGTTGAGTACACTTAACTGCTATTGAGTGGGTTAAGCTTTTGATCTCCAGATTACTAACTCTATACTATGTGGCTAAGTACAAGGAAAAATGTGTGTTGGTATAAGCTTCATGAAAAATCCATTAATTGGAGTTCTAACATTTATGACTGGAAAAAAATTCCAATTCACAACAAAGTTGATTACATATGTTTACATCATTTTATGGATGGTGTGGTAAATAAAGTTGGTACCCCAAAAACCTTCCACCCACATTGTACAAAGCACTCTACAGTATACCAGCCATGCCTGATAATTGCCCGATATGTAAATTATGTATGGAAGAGTAATGGAATTTTCTTAATCTGATGATTGAATTCATCAGGAATGGTATTTCATTAAAATTCCTGTCCATTCCCGGCGATACCTACCCAAGACACCATTCCATGCAGCCTACCACAGTTTATCCAAACTGTCTGTTCATTTTATACATGAATACCAGCAAAACTGCCTGTGCACTCCCAGTCAAATTGCAACAAAATTTTAAGCCTACGTTTTGCAGGCCTTGATTTTTAAGGAGAGTGAGAGTGATCACTCTCCACCGCTCTCCTTAATGTTTTCCGGGGAGAGTGAAAAAAGAGCCCCTTAACGATTTTAGGAGAGCTGCCCTTTTTCAAAACATCACGTACATTTTTCCAGCTGACATTCACCCTTTATGGAAAATACAAAAACAGAATTATCTTTTTGTAATCTTTTTCAACAGGACAACCAAATTTTGCATGTTCTCTTTTTCTGACACCAGACAATATGCAAAAACTTGGTTTAGCAAGAGCAAACTGCTCTCTTCATTCACTAGTATGAGTAGATGTTGATTTAAGGAGTTCAATTTGCAGCTCAAACTTGATTTTTGTTAGTGAGAGCAAATCACTCTCCTAAATTCTCCATGTTGATTTAAGGAGAGTGATTTGCAGCTCTCCTCATTTTTATCAAAATGAAGGTCTGGTTTTCGCAAAGTTTATCCAGATTTTAATGCTAAAAAAAAATAACAGGAAAGAGGCCCGGCATGGATTTTGCTAGAAGCTAACGGAACTGCAAACTCATTTTACCCAAATTAATTTGTCATGTCGATCATTGGAGCAGGTGGCCCAGATGACAGGAGCTTGATCACATAATATGCCAATTTCTTCAAGAATTTGTTTTAAATTGAAGAGTGTAACGCGGCGGCCGGCCAGGGGAGACAGGGACAACTTCTGCGCAACTGAAGTTATCCGACAGAAATTCAAAATGCATGCCATGATCTCTATGGGGAATACGCATACTGTACTCATGTAACCCTGGCGAAGTATGCACTACAAGCTGCAGCATTGTAGGTTATTTTGGGTGATTATTCAGGTATATACACAGTCAGAGTTTATTTTTGAAACTGCATTCGAGCGAGGGCTCGGGCGGACGTTCTGATGAGTTTTTAAAAAAATTATTGATAAGCACATCTGGGTTCCGCATCAATCTGCCTTCTTGCATTTCAAGAGATTGCCAGCACCAGTGCCAGTGGCTATTTAAGAAGTAAACATTGCCCAAATATTCTCTACTTTCTTTCCCATTTGTTCCTGTGACACATGATTTTTACACATTAGCCAATATATCATTGAAATGAAATGAAAAAAAAAAAGAAACCGCAAAGATGGCCTCACCTTTGATAAATCCAGCGTCTCTCAGGAATAGAACTGAACAATCCATCTTAAAATAGAAATCCAAACTCCAAATGCCAATGAGGAAAGAAATATCTAAATACAATGGCAGAAATACTAATAGTGTAAACGTGACAGCGACCATGTCTTGGCATTCCTTGTTGGCTGTACATTCTCGCAGAGCTCTGCAACTACATGTAAGTTGTAACTGTCCCTGCTTATAGTGCGTACCTTAATAAACACCCCTCATCTGCAAATAGCCAATTTCTCTTCAGACCACTGCATAAATAACAAAGTTAATGTTCAACCACCAGTCAATTCGATAATATTATTAAAAAAAGAACAGAATCTCATTAGAGATGCACTAGACAGGTAAGGGCTTGTATAGTGGTTCTTTGTGCGTGGCGTGCGGCCGGGGCAAACTTTTCATAATGCGCCGTCGCGCGCTTCACACGCTGGGAGATTTGGAGCCCTCGGGGGGATTTTTTCTTTTAAGTGCTCCACAGTGTGTCAACGTCCAGCAATCTTGCCAATTACAATGCTGACCACTCCATATTAATCCCTTTCAAAAAGCCCGACTTGGATACAAGTGCATGCTGATGCATAGAAAACAAAATACAGTATTTGAGCTGGTCAGTTCTGAACATACAGTGTACTTAGAGATTAGCATCTTGTACACAATGCTTCGTTGTTGATAAAATGAAATAAAATGAAAAAAATTAACACATTATTTTTTTGTTTTAATTTGTTTGTGCAAAGTTTGTTTCAAGCACAGTGCACTGGAAATTTAAACTGAATACTATAAATAGTTAGAACTACAAGGAAAAACTAAGATAAATATGACATGTACACTTTATTAAGAAATACATGATATTGAAATTGGACACTATTTGAATAGTGATTTCCTTATGAAAATAATTTTCTTCATACCTAGGCCTACATACATGTACATGTAGTATGTAACTTGATTAATCTGCCACAAAATACATGGATACGTAACTTATACATGTACATGTGTACATGTACGTACATGTACATGTAAGCATACTTTGCAAGTTCGTAATTTTGATTAATACATACATGTAAGCCTACCATTGAAATGCAATGGGAACTTTTTTTATACATTTTTCTGGAAGAAAAAAAAAGGATGAAAAAAAAAGACTTCGGATGAAAAATACACTCGTATACTGTGTAGAGCCTACACATAGAAGATCCACTAAGGCATGTCATTCAATCATCTGACTCCGTGGAGTCCGTGCACCAACCAAAGAGGGGGCAAGTCAGAACAGATGCTCACGATCCGCAAGATATAACAATCCCCCCTCCCCCAACGACTCGGACAGACTGTCTCGCTGTGCCTTTATCCTCATCCCGTCCCCTGGCCCAGAGTCAGACGAGAGAGGAAACGCTACAAGGGTTACATGTATCCACTTCAGCGATCTGGTAGAAACCATTAAAAGAATTGACTAGATTCTTGGTGTGGGGTTGAGAGTTGGCAATCTCACATGCAGAGAATTCTATTCAACCGGATGTAGGGGGAGGGGCATGGGGGCGGGACTGAGGGGCGGCAGGACTGAGGGGAGGGCCACAATGAATGAATGAAATGGTGCTGTAATTAAGCTCATGCATGATATTGATATCGATTTGGACAGACTGAATATGTTCAAAATAGAGCGCCCCCAAAAATTTGCAATGCCAAACACAATGCACTGAATCTGTAGACCCTTTCCAGATGTGCTTTGAGTCGACAAATTCCGCGCAGTGTGATTGGCCAGCGCATTGCAAAACTCTTGGGGGCGCACTATTTTGGATTGACCCAAATTGACTTCCAGGAGATGTGGAATCAGAACTCGAAATTATATACAATATACCGGTATTCAATGTGTAAATGAATCTATAGTTAGAACAGCTGCTGTGAATCAGGCGCGGTTCTACGGGGGGCTAGGGGGGCTGTAGCCCCCCCAAAATTTTGTCTAGCCCCCCAAAAAAAATGCAAGTGAAAAAAAAAATATTGAAAATACTGGATTTTTTCAGTTATTAAGCGCCAAATACATAAAAACGCGTTGTGTGGGCTATATTGTGCATGTTTTTCTACCCCTAATAAGACATAGCAGAAGCCAGTGTTAGAAGAACCCAAAATATTGGGTCTTCTAGCCCCCCAAAAAAAATAATGGCTCTTCTAGCCCCCCAAAAATTTTGACTCTAGAACCGCGCCTGCTGTGAATCTCCAAACGAACTTTTACCACAGCTCTCGGTAACGGATTCTCTTTAAAAGCCACTAATCACTCATTCCCACATTTTATAAGACTTAAGAGACTGAACTACAAACATACACATGCTTACATGCTATACATGTACAAGGATTATATACAGTCTAGACAAGAGTCTACATGTATGTATCTCCTTATTTATTGTCTCATTACCATAAAAGCCTTCAATCTAAGATTAATGAGGTTTAACACAGTCACCCCACACATGAGTAATGTGGAGATGTGGTAGAAAGAACCAGCGGATACTCGACGTGCCCAGTGCAGTTATCAGGAGAAAGCCGAATATGCCGGGATAAAGGGTGCGTAGGACTGGCATGTACATGTAATGACTGAGGTGCTGGATCCCGGTGAGGGGTCAATGGTGCATGCTCAGAAAGCAGGAACATGATTGGTCACTTGGGAAGTTGGGAAGCATGTAACTTTCCTGAGATGCACACCGACTTTCCAATAATGTTGTGTTGCATGTATGAAAACTGTGTCATGTAGTACAGTCATGATCTACAATTTTTTTAATTTTGTAGAATAGGCCTATTAATAGTGTCATTGGTCAAATTTGGTACTAGGTGAGCATGCCATGGCACAATTTACCGTTTTAAAAACACATTTGAAGCATTTTAAGAGAAGTAAAATTCCAATGAATCATAAATTTCATTCCGGACATGAAGCGTAGCAACACACAAACTAAAACATACATTACTTTTTTTTTTAATAAAAAAGTACTTTCTTTGAACCAATTACCAACCACCAGTCTGAAATAAGAATAATCCAGCTGGCAATATCTGCCTTTCAACAACAGCACCCACATGTAATACATTGGTTGCCCTTGGTTACATATAATTATATGAAACCTTCAGCATGAAGCTGGGTAGGTCAAAGGTTACATACACTGTAGTTGCACAGCAGACTCAGGTTCTGGCCTGAAAACTACCAAGGTGAAAAAGTGGAAATGGAGACTGAGTTTCGACTGTCACTTTCTGGGTTCCCAAAGACCAATTCACTTCTTCTTATAACCCATAAATACCCCAGTACAAACATTGCAGAATGGTTTATTTAACTGAATAGAAGTCAAAATAGCTCTACAATATTTTGCAGTTCAATACTTGGCTGCATGTTGACAATGATGAAGAGAGTGTGTCAATTGATTGTAAAATCTTGCGGAGTTTACATGTAAGTCAAACTGTGGCGCTCAGTTTTTATTTGGAAATTGGAGGTGATAAACTGCTTTCAGAATTGAATTGTCCATTCATTATTCATCAGTGAGTTTGGGTTTAATATTGTTAAAGTACATGTACAACAAATAACATGTAGGCATACAAGTATACAAAAATTCATCATTTACATAAAATTTCACAGATAAACAAAATCTAATTAAAACTGATGTCACAGGAAACATTTATATGATTTATAAGTTGACATTTCCATCCGTCACCTGCTTTCCAGGATCAGGCAATATTTAATTGAACTGCAAAAGATGACACACAGAGTTATGTGTAACACCTGTGGTTGTGCAAGTCAAAGGAATTGATGTTAATCTAGCCCCTGGGATTTCATCCCATAGGACTGCTGTAGAAAATGGCATGTCTACCATGATTACATTAGGAAACTAATTAGAGAGGTAATGAGCGGTGCACACACAGGTCCAGAAGAGAGCGCTTATTTTATGTCAAACATCTAATTTTTAATTAAACAAAGTAGGCTAGATATCACAGACTAACCTGGGAGAATTTCATCAAAACAAGTTTCAATATTTACAAAATAAAATAAATTATGTTTTACAGTTTGCACTGTTTTGCAATGTTTTCGCAGCTAGTGAAAAAGTTTATAATTATTTCGGATACTTAACCTGAGATTGGCAATGGCAGACCAAATGTTGCAATTTTCTCTTGAAACAAATGCTGTTTTTTTTGAATGACAGCATTTCACTCAGAGAGAAATATTTCACGACAAATAACAATCAAATGTTCCAGTATGACTTTTTGTTACTTGGTAAATTTTCAAACCGAATCTTGGCAGTAATGGGTTTCTATCTACAGACCTAAATGCACCAATCCTACATAAAACATGATCTAGACCACCTTGTAATAAAAAGTTTGCTAACCGAATATCCTCTTTCAATTATTCCCTCCCCCCCCCCCCCCCCCCCAAAAAAAGGAGGTATTACAAATCACCCCATACAGACTCAATGGCTGGATGCATGCACAGATTCTTGGGCACAGTATACATGTTCTCAATAGGGGATGGCCGGGTACCTATTGTCAAACTAGTAAAAAAAAGGGAAGACCGAACAGGATCTTGTTCAGCTGTGTGGCTCAGATTGAATCAGCCGATATGTGCAGTCTGCCATCAAATCAAGGGCTTTTTCAAGGCTTTTTGTTTTCTTGACTCCTTCCGGCCTTGTGTTAACATTGTAAACTCAGCACTTTTGTGCAGACATGGGGCCCTCATGCTAAGAAAAAAAATGTGTTCTTACCAATAATAGTGCTTCAAGCAGAAGCTGTACCCCTACTATGGTAGGATTGTCCTACTTTTACAGTGTGTCAAGAAGTGTCTTATTAGACTTATGTCGGGTACAGTCCGCTTAGATGTGAAGTGTTAAATGTGCCCAGCTGTGTGTTACAAGAAATATGCAAAGTATAATCTTGTATTTATGATTTTATCCTTTATATTTAACACGATCCTAATAATAATAAATTTAATGTAGACTAACTTGCTAAAAAATCATTTTTTATATACATGCTATTTCTGGATTTTTTAAGCAATAAAAAAAAATTTACAAAAAAATTGAAAAGTTATTAGGAAAGGAAACATTTGAAATTTGGAATGCTTCCTGACCAAGCAAACTACACCAGACTAAAGTGTAGGCCTACACATGCTATAGATAGCAGAATTAGTCCAAGTACTTTTTAACTGACGGACTGGCTAGCATTACAGTAGGAAGTGCACTATTTGAATTGTTCCGAAAATAAACTGTGAAATTTGTCATAGGCAAACAGGTGCTACAACAAGCAGCAACTACCAGCACCCCCCCCCCCCTCTCCCAACCCCTCTTCAGGAATTTTAAATGACCCTAGTCTCGATGTCACTAATTTAAAGTTCTATTACTGGGATAGGCCAGTTTCACTTATCATATAAAGTGGAAAATTGCTTCAAAAGTTATTTTCAACATTGATAACTTTGTTAAAAACTGAGAGGCCTAGGCACCTATTTGTTTTTTATTCATACATGTAACCAAGGTAACACTTGTAATGCTCAGCCTAGATTAGATACAACTACATTGATTCAACTCTTACCTTACATTAATTTTAAACATTTTCTTGCATGGGTCAGTGTAAATTTTGTAATATAACAATTCAGAAGAAAAAGAAATCAGGTACTTGTAAACAAAGAATTAATATAATGGGAAAGAATGCAGTACTTATAAAATTTAGGAAGTTTATAAAATATAATGAACTTCAATATTAGGTGATAGCACGTACTGGGGTAGCATAAGTGAGATTTTCAGTGGTTTTAACAATGATACACTTTGAATGCAGCGGTAGCAATTTTTCTCATAACGCCCTCTGTCAGTCATATAGGTCTGTGCATAAGTGATGGCCGTCAGTGGAATTCTTCCACAGACAATAAAACAAACCCTGTTAATATTCTTTATGGTCTTTTTGGAAAGAATTCCACTGATGACCATAACTTGTGCACAACTCTATGGAACCAACAGAGGGCGTTTTGAGCAAGATGGCCGCCGCTATATTGGAAGTGTACAATTTGTAGGTAAAAAGACCCTGTAAAACACACTTTCCAGATATGCTACCCAAGTTTTCCACACCTGAGATTGAAGTTTATCATAATTTGTGTCCAATAAGTTAACTCTTGGAGGATATAATCCTTTTTCCGTAATGGTCATCAGTGGAATTCTTTCCGTCTTTTTACCATGTACACTTTGACAGTTTAATTTAGGTTTAACCTGTGAAAACCGAAAAGCATTTAGCCTAGGCCTACTCAGAATAAACCGAATTTTGTCAGTTCAGTCCCATCGAGTTTGTGTACATACTGAGTGTAAAGTGTTGTCCGTGTACGGGACATCTTTCCATGGGGGTACCCCTCCAATAAAGTTTAATAAACCTCGGGCAGGTTAAAATTATTTCATTGAAGAAAGGTGCAGAAAATGATAATGGCTACTGCATGTCATTGTCATTGCATCTCATGATCTAACAAAGAAATAGCTAAAAGATGGAGGTAGAAATAAACAGACTTTCAGCTCGCTCCTTGTCTTCAAAATTTTCAAATCAATATTTATGTCTACTCACGTGCTACATACAGACAGTGCACAGTGTGGAAAAGTTGGTGTGTACACATGTACATTGTACCTGTACGTAAAACCACATTGCACTGAATCACAGTCACACACTTTACTTACCATCTTTCGGAGTCCCTCCTCACCAACTTCGGTCAAAGCCGTCATTTTGAGCTCCTGAAAAACAGCTAGAAATCTCTCTGTGTGAATTCCTGTAAAGTCCACAGACGATGTTTTATCATATCCCAATCCTCGTTGCTTCTGGTAGTTCACTGTCTTCCAAAAAAACACAGCAAGTAAAGGGAAAATCTACAGATTGTTCGTTGAAAATCGTGCACAAAATGACTCAGTTCAGTGGTCAATCTTTCACTGTGATATGCATTGTGTACATTTACGTCTGGGTACAGTGTTCACGTGTGATTGTTGTACTAACTTGTAAGGTATTCTTATGCAAATTTGGTTCGTACCATTTTTGAGGTCTGAGAATTGAGTCTGGTAAATTAACTCAATCTGTCTAAGATGCTGTTTGCTTAGATTCTTTAAGAGTGAAAAATAAAAATGTGTTACTCTGTATAATTTTGATGACAAATGAGTACTTTATGCAGAGTTACCTCTACAATTCATTTTTTGTTTGTTTAAGCTTTAATGTTAAAAAGAAATATTACCCCTGTTGATTAGTCGAATAGTCGAAGGGGGAGTGGTTTTAAAGGATACCAAAAAGTTCAACGACCTAAAAGTTGGAGACACTGCATGTTGCGAGGTCCTATCTAATCCTGCAGTGACGACATTGTTCTCAGAAAATGACACGAACATGATTATTGACTCCACTGGACAAAGATTATCTTTCTCAACATGTGTCCTTAACCAAGGAGGTATGGACAAACCATCTACCGTAGAATTTCCCTCCAAATATTATCAGTTGGAGTCATTGTTAATGGAAAAATTGCAATTAACTATTGGAAATGTCTGTTCTTTGTTCGTTAGCTTTCATCACTAGTTGTTGTTTTTCATCAGTCTGCCACTGGAATAAATTTTCCACAAAAAAGACCGCTAATAAACATTTTAAAAAAATAAAGTCAGGGTTGGTTGGAAAACCCATATTGCTAAAATGAAAATGCTAAATATAAGTGAAATAAATAGTCTTAAAAGTGCTACTAATCAAACTGCTGCATACTGCTTATCAACCAAGATAACAACCTGAAGTAATAATTATGTAATGCTCAGAGTTGGGATGTCCTGACGTTTCGATTCTAGCAGCAGGATCTCTCTCATCAAAAGCTTAAAGGCGAATCCATGCAGTATCTTACTCAAAGCCTAAAAGGCCTTTGACCTATTAATTTGTAGATCCCGAAACGTCAGTCCCCGGGCCCCTGACTCAGACTGAGCAAAGAGCTCTAGCGTTAAGTCTTCCAATTACGTATGTTTGTAAACAGTATTATGGTTGTTCTTTTTTAAGTGCTAATTAATCCCCCTCAATGATTCACAACACGCCCCCTCCCCCAATTTTTTCAGCTGATAATACAATGACGTTGTATAACCCGCATCTGTTAAAGCATGGAGATACCTCCATGGTTAAAGGTAATATCATGCTTTGCTTTTTGTCAAAGAAATACAGATCCATTGGCAAAAATATCAGCCTAGGGAAGATATAGTAACAGTCATCTGTGAAAATTTCAGTCCCGAACGTTGCTCACTTTTTGAGAAAACAGTGAAAACGGCCACAATTATTTTGGTCAATGGTAAAAATGGTTTTACCCTTTTCTTGATAAATACAGCATTTCAGGCAGAAAAATGTCACGATGTTTCCACCAGCACGGCGTCATCTTTATACTCTGTAAGGTAAATCTGTGAAGATTTCTGTTTTTTGGTACGGTGTGCTACAATGATACTATACCTTTAAGGCCATCTCGTTCCTGAACTCGACATGCATGGGTGTTAATCCCGGGTGTTTATTTCACGACGTATTCTGATCCCTCTTTCTTTATTGTTATCATCAAGATACTTTTTCTTCAACAAACGAAACTCACTAAAGCTGACAGACCGAGGAAAGTTTGTGAATAGGTGTTAACTGTTATGTGATAATTAGAATCACTTTCTGCGTAGACCGTAAAAAAAAAAATCCTCAAAAAAGTTCTGCAACTCAAGTTTGAGGGATGATATATCAAAAGATACTGATCCCTTAAAAGTGGTATCATACTTTGGTAGCATACCAAAACAGAGAAAAGACTTCAAAAATACAGTTGTCGTTTTTCACTGTTTTCTCAAAAAGGCGGCAACGTATGGGTCTGAAATTTTCACAGATGATGACTGTTACTGTATCTTCCTTGATATTTTTGCCTATGAATCTGTATATTATTTCTTTGAAAAAAAAAACCAAAGTTATAGGCCTATCATATGACCTTTAAACGTGACTTGCAGAACCTTTTTGAGGAGTTTTAGTATAGCCACGCGCTCTTTGCGATGGTCGCGCAACCTTTGGTCCGACGAAGATGGGACGTGATACGGCCGGCCGGTCGCCTCAGCAATCCCGTATAAAAAAGCCGCTCAATTCCCGGTCCACACTGCAGGGTCATTTCAAGTTCAATCATTATGGTTCAATAATTTCTCCATGGTTCAAATTACTTGCCATAGCGATGTTATGCCACACGTATAATAAGTGCAATCAGTTTATTTTAATTATACAAGAATTCTTCATGATATCCCATATCAAGTATAACGTGTGATCATTATTCACGCAGTGGATGGACATGCCCTCGGGCGACATAACTATTTTGATAATTTTATGATTTTCTCCCACGGGCAAGATTCCTGGGTATTGTGTTCTTTTGTTTTGTTTGCCCGATTGAATTGTTTCTTTTTCAATAATTGATATTTTTGTCATTTTTTATAGGCTAATTAAAGGGAGGGTACAGAATTGGTAAGACAAAACACACTTCATAATCACAGATTCACATAAAACTTACACAGTATAATGGTGATGATAGGAGAAAACATCCCATGAAATGTTTTTGTCTGAAATGCCATATTCGTTGAGAAATAAATGAAACTATTTTCCTATTGGAATAAATCGCTTCGAAGCGTTTTATTCATTCGTTGAAATATGTACAGTTCTCCGTACACGGGTTTTCACTATTTTCTCGTGACCCAGATGGCTGATTGACCTCAAACTTCTACAGGTTTTTCAGGTATATGATGGATTACATAATGTGCTTTCACTGTCAGCAACGGTTTTGTCGCAAACACCAGTTCTGTACCATCCCTTTAAAGGTAGTTTCATACTTTGGTTTTTGTCAAAGAAGTACAGATTCATGGGCAAAAATATAAGGAAGATACAATCACAGTCATCTGTGAAAATTTCAGTCCCATACGGTGCCCACTTTTTGAGAAAATCGTGAAAAAACGGCCACAGTACTTTTTAAGTATTTTCTCTTTTATTTTTGATCTTTTAAAAAGATCAAAAGGATTTTCGGTCGTTGTTATACTAATTTCTGGATAAATTATACCATTTCAGGTGGAAACATTTTAACGGTATGTTTCTACCACCACCATAATCATTTCTTCATACCCTAAAAGTTATATGTAAATCTGTGAAAATTTATGTTTTGGTTTCTTACCAAACTTTAAATAATGCGTTTTCACCCCAAATTAATTTCGACTGCCGTTCTATTGGTTTTACATGTGTTCATGTTTATGACACAGAGCCGTAAATTTACGGCTCTGATTATGACACACACCACGCCCTCTAAAATTGCTGAGATTTTTTCTTCCAACTGTTGAGGGCGCTGTTGCGAATTCATCGGAGGCTCAATTCCCGGAAGCGTATTGTCATATTTATGTCATAAAAAACACAAGAATCGTCAGATGAAATGTTTTTCTAACACTCTTAGGCACAATTTTATGTAGTTGGAAAACGACGGTTTAGTTATCATGGCAGAATCAGGAAAGACGAATAGTGGATCTTTGGAGAAACTCTTCCCAATTCACTGGGCGGTGTGGCAAAATGACATCGGTAAATTGAGCAGATTGCTCGAGTCATCAGCACAGGTAAAAAACATACAGTCTAGTGACTAACAATGAGTAACACTAACAATTAGGGCCTAACATTAATAAGTGAAGGTATTTGGTAATGTTTTTAACTTAGAACTGAATGTAGACTGCCACCATGTTGGTGGAAATAAATCCCATTGATAGAACTTAAGGGAATCGAAAGGGCATTAGTGTCTTTTACGCCACCCATTTCAGTATTTATTAATTAGGCCTAACGTTAGGGGGCCTACCTTTTTATTTGGGTAAGAAACTGTTGTTGGAAAGAATTCCACTGATGACCATAATTTGTGCACAACTCTATGGGATCAACAGAGGGCGTTTTGAGCAAAATGGCTGCCACTGTATTGGAAGTGTACAATTTGTAAGTAAAAAAACCCTGTAAAACTCACTTTTCAGATATGCTACCCCAGTTTTCCACACCTGAGATTGAAGTTCATCATAATTTGTATCCAATAAGTTAACTCTTGGAGGATATAATCCTTTTCCCGTAATGGTCATCAGTGGAATTCTTTCCTTTGCTTTAAGTAACAAATCTCATTTTGAAACAGTTGAATCTAAATAGATCTATACTGAAAATAATATGGGTGGTGTAAAACTAAAAGACACTTAGGCCTACCCCAGATTTGGAGTTCTACCTTTCCAAAATTAGGCCTACTTCAGCTACTGTGTTACTACAACAGTTCAGCCTCCTTGGAGTAATTGCAAAATACCCCGCCACTGAAAAACCCTGTGCATAAACATATATGAGCGGTCAAGAACGACATTACACAGATACAATGAGGGAGAGGTGAGTGGCAGGGTATTCTGCAATTGATGTGCCTCCTTTTGTTGAAATTCTGTAGTCAAAAAATTGATCTACTGTATATGTGGAAACGAGTCACAATCTGCAGTGAGACCTGCAGTAGTAACATAGCGTGCACTGTTGATTCTCCACTATCGCATGATTCGCATCTGATTGTCGGGCTTCATGTTGCTGTTTTCACTTCAATTTACCCTCAAAACTCCAACAACTTGTCGATTCTGCGTAAATTGTTGATTCACTGCTTGATAACATCAAAACACATAGTAGAATTTAGAAGGTTTTAATGGCACTGGTTTACAATAGGAACGTGAATATTTTGCCAGCACCCTCATTCTTCTGATTGGCCAATTCTCAATACGTCACATCGGCCTCATTTCTTTCTCTAAATGTTATTTTTCCTGAGGTACGTTCCTGCCGGCATGACATAATAGAAATTGTCCAATCATGTTAAGGGGATGGCAAAATAGTGTGTGCAGCAAGAATGCTTGTGCTGCAGCTGGCAAAATATACAATGTCTTTACAATAGCACCACTGCAGATAAAGAGAACAAAATTATACTTATAATGTGGATCTGTTTGGGGAAACACCATGGAATAATCGTTCGTACTTCGCACTTCTATATCATTCGCACTTCTCGCAATGATTAAGGTCTCAACGTTTCGACTAGCCTGCACTAGTCCTCATCAGGAAATTATACTTTTTAGTTAAAACTGTTACCAAGCTAGTTAACACATAGATTGTTTGTATGATAATCCATTTTTGATGTCAGTGAGCTACATGTGAGGCTTGGAAAGTTGGCAGGGTTTCCAGCTTTTTGTGAAAACGTTTTGAAAATCTTCTCTGTGCGTTGCTCATTTTTGATTCATAACATCATCTTTTCCTGGCTGTGGTGTACATGTACGTAAGGCATCTATTAGACATGTGCAGATTGTCAGGAGTGATTCTGTGCAGTCTTTATAACACCCTCTAGCCTCTTTTCTCCATCTCAGTCCCAGGAAGGTGCCATTGAAGTCGTGGACCCTCACGGCCGGACCCCCCTTCATCTTGCAGTGACGCTGGGTCATCTGGAGAGCGTACGCATCCTACTGCGGCACAATGCACAGGTCAGCTTTGAGAACAAGGATGGCTGGAATGGTAAGTGGTTTTACTATACAATGTACCTCATAAATATTCATGACCTATAGGCAAATCCCAATTGGTTAATTCACCATCACCTGCCAGTGGATATATTTGCTTATCACCAGCGAGTAGGCAGAGGAAAATCTGAAGGAACCGTTACACAGAAACATCTTACAGTGCACGTAACATCTCACTGTGCATCCTAGGAAAAGTTTGCAGCATGTGTGTGCGAACCTCGACCTACATGAAGTTAATAGCGGCTCACAAACACAAATTCACGTTGCTTACTGATACCGATCTTGACAAAATTGGGAATAATTATTTATGAGGTATAGTAAAACAAATATTACATGATTTGAGGGTGGACAGTCGATTCTAGCTCCCGAGGCATTGGAAGTTGACAAACTAGTTTGTCAAATTCCAACATCGAGGGAAGCTAGAGAGAGATTTGTATACTATTAGTCCTAAGACCTCATGCCCAGATCCTTTCGTGGAAAGTCGGCCCATGGAATTTTGTGTACAAACTCTTGAAGAAATGAAGAATCGTTTGTGGTTTCCTCAGTCTTGCAGGAGGCCATCAGCACGGGGGACCCTGAGATCGTTCAGATTGTCCTCCAACATCGTGACCATCAGAGAGCAACTGCCAGGATCTCAGGGATACCGTACCTCCTGGAGAAACTCAGACAAGTAAGTCATGGTATCCCCTCTCCCAGTTTGTTGATTAATTATCCCAGACCACAGGCCTTCTGAAGACCAACCTGTGACCTGTTAATCCAAGTTGAGTTGTGTTGATCGTGCCCAGTACCGACAAATACGAGATCATTTCACAGTATTGACACCAGTTGTTTATCAAAGTCATCATCATCAATACGGGTGGAGGCATTTACTGCTGCCTTTTCTTCTGGGATTAACAATGTTATTTCTTCCTCTTTTCCTTTTTTCTTTTACAGGCCCCTGATTTTTACGTCGAGATGAAATGGGAGTTTACCAGTTGGGGTATGTCTTAATGGATCTTGGTTTTTTTTTTAGTAATTTTTAAGTAATAAACTGCTGCAAACTGCTCATCACCCGAAATAATGACCCTAAATTTATAAAAATGCTTGGAGTTTAGAGGGTCTGATGCGTTTTGATCCAAGCAGGATCTTAGCCTTCGATAAAGATCCTGCTAGGATCGAAATGCGTCAGGCCCTTCTAACTCCAAGCATTTTTTAAAATTAAGATAAGATTGCTGATTGAAAATTTATGAATGATTCTGTTTATAAAAAAGAAAACCAAACGAAAGTTTTTTTTAGCCTTTAAGAAAGATCCTGCTAGGATCGGAACATCATACCTTGTAACTGTACCGTCCTAACTCCAAGCAGACGCATTGAAACAAAAGCTGATTTTAGATTGAATTGTTGCATTGACCAAAGAGGAGTGAGAGGTTGGTTCATTCGAGGCCTGAAACTTCTCTCTCGGCATTGCCTTTGTTCCCCCACGGTGAGGTTGATTGATTTAGAGGTTGGTTGATCGATCGATTTGCCGTGTTTTTTTTTATGTAGTACCATTGATGTCCCGGATCTGTCCACACGACACCTACCGTGTTTGGAAGAGCGGGCCCAACGTGCGGATAGACACAACGCTGATCGGCTTTGACAACATGACGTGGCTCAGGGGCAGCCGAAGTTTCATCTTCAAGAGCGAAGGTGAGATAAAGAAGGGCGCTAATTCTAGATCAGAGCTATGGCTGTGGCTTCGGCTATTCATGTAGTTAGTTTTTAGCCTTTGCTTTGATACAGACAACCGTGTGGTTGCCCTTAGCCATGACTGTAGTCCTTAATTGGAAAATGTGGCTCTGATCTGAAACTGGTTACTGGACTGTAATGGACCGTTGCGGCTTTGCTCTTAAGCCCAGCCCACCTCAGAAACACCATGTATTTTATAGGCCCCATATGACCCAGTTTGACCAAGGTTATGGATGACGAACGACTCCAATTGGTCAATGAATGTCCTACCAATCACAATGTTCCATTACTAAGTGGTTGCTCACAGTAAATATGCACTGGAAGCAGTTTGCATTCTAAAAGATCTTCACTGGTTACCAGTCTCTTACAGGATAATCTACAAGCTTCTATTCATTGTCTATAAGGCTCTCAATGGCAAAGCCCTTCTTACATCATGGATCTCCTCACACCTTACAAACAATCTTGCATGATTCAATCATGTCACAAATATCTACTGTCTGAACCTAGGTCACATCGCTCATGGGGGGATAGATCATTTTCAGTAGCAGCTCCTCGCCTGTGGAACCAACTACCTTTACATATTCGAAGTTCAGAATCCATTTCTTTATTTTTATCTCATGGCCCAGGCTTTCAATTAGTGTTTTCATTAATTTTGTTATGTCCTGTACATGTATGTATAACTTATTTTTGTACGTGTTTAGTATTTGCTTTATATTTATTATTTTGTTGTTGTTATTCCTCTGTGTATCTAGCGCCTTGAGCGCCTTTCATTAGGTGTATATGTGCGCTTTATAAATTCCCATTATTATTATTATTATTATTTTTTTGTGAACGGTTTGTGGTTTTTCAATTTTTGTTGTTGGTCACCTCTGAAGATGATAAGAAGTTCCAATTCATGGAGATTGACCACGACAAGCGCGTGGTGTATTCAGAGCTTCTGGAGCTCCAGCCCCACCATGACCTGTCCCGAATGCGACCCTCAGAGGAAGCCATAGCTACAAGATTGACGTCACCCATCACCAACACATTCATCGACACGGAAAAGATCGAATTCACTAGGTAAGTGTCATATTTGGGCCTCCCTTTCTCGTTATTAAGGTAAACATTTCCAGCCTGAACTGCTTGTTTTGGACCTTGGCCACAAGACAGTGTCCATTGGCTGTCCATTCAGTTTCTGTTGTGATCAGTGGTTAAGTGCTTTGTTGTGAAAATAATATTCTCTTCATGGCACCAAATTAGACAGCTTGGTGTAAATTCATGTCCACATATTCTTTAAAGAAACATTCAAATACGTGCATTGATTTTTTGTTCTTAAGACATGTAAACAAATTATATATATATATTTTTTTAACCTTCTCTATTCACCTTTTTCAAACTTATCCTTACAGGTATGTCATCAAAATGTGTTTGAGGGTAGAAACTTCTGAAATTTAAGATTTCCTCAATTTCCTTGAAAGATTTCAATAGCAGACATGGGCCCTTTCTCAGACAGCTGGCTGATGGGATTTTATGTTCAAAGTTTTAGCGCAAACGTTCCTACAATGCATTTCTCATAATGATGTTGCTGCTCACTCATGGCCTACTATCTGTGAAAGTGTGAGTGTAGGACACATGTGAGCCCTTATGGGAAAACGTTTAAATTCTCAATTTTTCATTAATTTAACTCTAACCCACCTCCGTACCACAGTTACCACACATTGTTTTTCCTGTGGTAAGTGTAGTATCCTACGGGTATGCCACAATACACCACAGTGTGGTTTTAATGGTAATGCTTGGTTTATGATCCAGTTCCCCCTGTGGAGACTATGGTAATGTACGGTAAGCAGCCCTTGAATTGTGTGATAAGTGCAGTATTTACAGTGGAATTTTGCTTGTTTTTTTTTATTCTAGGAACAAAGCAGGCATTTGGGGCTGGAGGCACGATAAGGCCGAGATGATCAACAACTACGACTGTAAAGTATTCAGTGCCTCTAATGTGCAACTCATGACCAAGACGAGATCAGAGCATCTAACCAGGGAGGACAAGGAGAAATATAAACAGAGTGAGTGGCTGGGGCTGAGGCTGCGGCTTGCTTGAGCCAGATCGTATGCTTAATATCTTATCAGTCATGTTATAGCCTGAGCTTTTTTTGAACACTTTGGCTTTGGCTGAGGTTTTGGCTTTGGCTTTTTCTTTGTGAACCAAATGTGTAAAATACAGCTTGTGGCTTTGTGTTGATGTTAAGGTTCCATGTTTTGGTTTAAAATTGAGCATAAAGTTTTAAACTGTACCCAAGAGGCAAAAGTCTCTAATATGTATGTGTCCCTTACCGTACTATACAATTTATGTACACGCTTAGCTATAAAGATGAAGTTTGGGGGTCGTCTAAAGGCCCACTGAGCAACAAGGTCATTCATCTAAGAAATTGTAATTCTTAATCCTAACCCTTCCTGTGCACCTACCACACAAGACAAGAGCTGCTTGTCACACATTATACCACAGCCACAGTCTCTATAGGGGGAATGGATCATACACCACACATTACCACACAAACCACACTGTGTTGTGGTGTTTAGGATACCTCACTTAAACGTTTTGTGGTAGAGTGTGGTATGCATGTGGGTCAGGGTTTATAACCTCATCTTCTGCCGCCAAACATCACAATCTAGACCAAATGGCATTGTCCAAATCTCTTCAGTTTTACGAATTAAGTACTAATATTATGAGTATGATTATGTTTTTTTTACGAGTCATTTGGAAGTGAACATTTGAAAGGGTCGCCTTTCTCACTGTTTTTTTTTCAGACACAAGTGTCTTTGCGTCGCCCCTTCAGTCCTTGCTGGGGGTTGCCGAGCAACAGCAAGAGGAAATATCGGGACAAGGGGTGAGTGTATCCCATCATGCATCACAGCCAGTCATAGTTTGCGAGGTGTTTTTTTTTCATTTTGTCAAATGGCATCACAATGAGCTCAACTTATCAATTTGAAATCTGAGTCGATTCTTAATCTTCAGATCAACTTGAACCCAATGATCTGTCTTTAAATAAAAATGTAAAGGTTAATTCAAGCATATTACACAACAACACATATTTTCATGAACAGGAATGAGTTGAGGTTAGTGCCGAACAGACCTAGGGAGAGAAACTTAATACTGGTCGGTGCCCAGCATAGACATAAATAACCTTTAGACCGACAGCAGAGGGCGTGAGCGCGTAATTTTGGAAAACGGACGCCATTTAAAAAACTATGGGCAAAGTGCGCGTAACTCAGTGCGCGAGGCACGCGCGCCGAACGTAAACAATTGATTTTATTTCAAAATCTCGCAAATATTCTAAAATAATATTCACGTAATCTCGCGCTAGTTCCCTCTCATAAAATCAAGATGAAATTTCAAACACAAAAGTTTTCATTAAATCTTTCCATTATTTGAGAAAGTTATATTACTGTGCAATGGTATGTGAGGTATACTGAATGCTCCAATGGGTTTAAAGTGGATATCAATTCGTTTTCATCTAGAATTTCCCTTTTGAATAAATCCTTTCTATTCAATCGTGCCTAAAAGTAACTTTTTTTGCCCATAGTTTGGCAATAGTCAGGTGCCGTCACAATTACGGTACCCCGCCATGCATCGGGACCTGAAATCCTCCTTTTGCTCGCTCTGAATGAAGTTCATTGCAATACATCTGCTTCATATCAATAAAACCTGGCTTATGGATGCTGTCCATGATCAATATAGATATCGATCATTGTCGATCAGGTTTATGCCAACTACAATCCAGGAAACAATAAAGTGTTTGAAGTTGATAGCACAAGGCTCGGGATAACAGAAGCCCAAGACTCTGGGCAAAACCCCAGGCCTGGCCTGGCTTTTCATTGGCTGAACCTAACAAGTTTCCCACTCTTAGTGTATACCAATGATATATCACATCATAGCAATAATATCTGTGTGCATCTTATAACAACGAGAATCTTTGCTCGTTTTGCATCCACAGACGGATGAGTTTTCCGTCACCAACCCTGTCAATCCGACAGACATCAAGCCAGAGGAGTACTTTGACGCGGACTTTGACCTGGCCAGCCGGGATGTTGGCCGACCCAAGGAACTGACCACCAAAGTGCAGAAGTTCCGGGCGACGCTGTGGCTGAGTGAGAACCACCCACTGTCACTGCAGGAGCAGGTGGGCAAAATCTTGATCTCTTCTTTCATTTAATTTAATCCCATTTAGCATTTTTGCCATAGCGGGATACAAAGAGTGATATTACCTGGTAAAAGCTTATACCAGGCCTATTGCTAATTTCAGGCAACACTTAAAGCTATAGCCTCATACATAGTGATCTAAAAGCCTAATAGCACCGCGCACTTGCGCTAAAAATAGCACAGAATTGAACCTCAGACAAACATTGCAACCGGCCATGCAAACGTGTGGTGAGTGGGGGGTTATGTGTGCGCGTGCATGCATGGTGTGATGTCATTAGTGCGGAACGCTATTAATAAAACGATAACAAAACCAGTAATCATGATGCGAAGCATTTCGTCACAAATTTGCCCATTGATTAGAAATCAATAGAAATCGGACAAAAACAGAGAGATGTTGCTCAATTCAAAGTCTTGTGGTCAATCTACAGGTTCGAATCCAGCCATGGGTTAATGTTGCTTGTGTCCTTGGGCAAGACGCTTTGTCATATATTGCTCCTCTTCACCCAGGTGTAAATGGGTACCTGTGAGGGTAGAGACGGCTTTGTGGTTTGATTAGCCTCTGTGCACTGAATACGGTAGCCGGGGCTGTATACTCCCCATGGAGTTGAGATGGTTTCAGGAATGTAAATTATGGCCCAATGATCATGGACAATAATATGTAAAACGCATGAAGAATCTTTTATTATTATCCGCTATTATTATTATTTTCCAGCTTTGAAAGGAAACTTTGTAATTGCTTGAGTTTGTGTGGGTCCATGACATTGGACATCGATTCATGCCTCGTGTGTGTGTTTCTGATCATTGAGACAGGTTTTGTCCTTGTCATTGTCTGTAGGTATTACCCATCATTGACCTGATGGCCATCAGTAATGCTCACTTTGCTAAGCTAAGAGACTTCATTACGCTACAACTCCCTGCCGGATTCCCCGTCAAGATAGGTAAGCACTGGTCCATCTGTCGGTAGAGTAGCCCAGGGGACAATTTCATGGCCCTGCTTAGCACAAACATTTGCTAACCATGAAATAACCATGAAATTCCTGTCAGGAAAGACAGGATTAACAACCAATTGTTCATGTGTTGTGTTGTTTGGGTGTTGTTCACTGACCATGAATATCAAATGGAATTTCTAATGGCGGTTTGTTTTATTGAGCTAGACATTTTGTGCTAAGCAGTTTTTGTGTGCTTAATAGCTCCATGAAATTGTTGGCTGCCTGTCTCTGCCTGTTCAGAAAGGCTGTCCTAGACTTACTATGACTGGCCTTCAACAATGCTCTTCTTCTAGTTTCAAAGTCATTGTGACACAGATTTACTTTATCCCTGCCAATTTGTCGGTTAAGCTGGTATTAAAATGACTGCACTAGAAGGTAGGTGCATGGGTTCGAATCCCGCCCTACCTGTATTTTGGTTTTTTTGGCACTTGGGGGAAAATACTAAAGGCTAAAGCACTTCAACACATCAGAAATAGAAAAGCCTCATAATAATTTTTAAGAAATGCACAGCTTTGAAATGTTCTTCCATTTGTTTTTTTATTTGTTTGTTTTATATTCATTTGTTTATTAATTTTCCTGTTCGTCCGTTTGGCTGTGTTTCCGTTTCTTTTTATACCATTTATGCTGTTATTGTTGAACTCTGCAGAAATACCTCTATTCCACATTCTGAACGCCTCCATCACCTTCGGGAACCTGTACGCCAACCGGGAACCGGTGACGGGGGTGACCAATGTCGTGGTCCAAGACCTGGATAACCCAGAGGCTGTCCCGGCCGATGGGGTGGGCGGAGAGGAGGACAGGGGCGCGGAGGCCGAGGCCCCCATGACAGTCTGCTCCGTGGAGCCCTCAGTGTTTGATGTGCCGCAGGGCTACGGTCTGTACCAGAGCGGAGAGGTCAGATACGGGGAAGATGAGCTGCTACAGCTGGCCATCCAGCAGAGCCTGATGGAGGGCAGTAGCGACGACCAGGTGAGAGGACAATTTAGACAGTTTCTGGTGAAACATTCCCAGTCTGATGGACATGCTCTCTAACCTCAGTTCCAGAGACTCGAGCCTGGCCAACCGTGAAAGCTTGTAGCACTTTCCGTATTAACCCTAAATCTATCTTCATACCATAGTTCACCATACATTGTGTTTCTCCTGTGGTAAGTGTGGTATCCTGAATACCACAATACATCACAGCTGAAAACCAGCATCCTCAGAGTTTGGCAACTGATCAACTTCTAGAATATGAACAGAGCAAACTATTTGGATCGCCGATTGCTCACCACCATTTCTTCTCAGAACCACACACTCATAGAAGAGATTCTTGTACATGTACATGGTGCTACCGCAAACCTTATACCCTATCTTGTGCAAGCTGGTTTAACTTCTTGACTTCTGTTTTTTTTTCATCCCTTGATTTCCTGATTCAAAGATGGCCATTCTGGACTCTGTGGGGAGAGATTCGTCACGGAGGAGTGTTGAGGATCAGCTCCTAGAAAGGTTAGTTCAGTCTGCCCCCTTTCATTGAAACAATCTTCTGTAAAACCGTCTTCAAGATCTGGGCCCAATGTCATGGCTCTGCTTATTGTTAGCGTAGAATCTGTGCTTAGGGAAGCAGGAAATTCTCTGCGTATGAGATCTTATTTCATGGATTAGCAAGAATTTACAGTTGTGTGTTTGCGAAGTTTGCACAACTAAGGATCCAGGGAATACTCACACAAACATGGTGTGATTCCTTCTGTGCATCAGTGAGACATTTTGTGCCACAATTGGATGTTTGAATTTTTCCCGTTTTTTTTTTTTTCAGAGCGATCCAGGAGAGTCTTCTCTG
Source organism: Astropecten irregularis (assembly GCA_963971285.1). Lineage (NCBI taxonomy): Eukaryota > Metazoa > Echinodermata > Asteroidea > Paxillosida > Astropectinidae > Astropecten > Astropecten irregularis. Next base: position 7,832,912 of record OZ020247.1, read on the forward strand.
CAACCGGCTGGACGGAGACTCAAAACCCTCGGACACGTCAGAAAACCCAACCTTTGAACCGGTCACAGTCACGGCCAATTCCTTCCACCCGACGTCCCCGAGGCCTCTCCCGTCCCGGCCGAGCGAGGGCGCCGATCAGCTTGAACTGGCCCTGCAGCTGTCCCAGCAGGAGATGATGGAGGCGGAGAAGCTGCGCAAGCAAGAAGAGGAGGAGCTGGCCATGATCCTCCAGCTGTCACTCACCGAAAAATGACACCTGTCTATCAATCAATCAATTATACAGGATGACACGCTCATTATTATCTCCTTCATTAGCTAGCCCCGCCTCCTCCTCCTCCTCCCCACCCCTAGGGGAGGAGCGTCTTGATTGACACACCTGTAATCAAGTTAACAATGCCATCCACTTGCATCACTAGTCAGATAAGGAGGCGGAGCCTAATATTGATACCCCAGCTGTCAATCACCGGAGTGACAGCTGTCACTTAACCATTTGAAGAAAAGAAATATGACAATTTGTCAAATTTGATTATCCAATGCAATAATAAATGAGAAATTGAGACAAGAAACCATGTTGTTGGAAACGAAAGTATTAGGGAAAGGACTAAGCAAGTAGTAGAGTGCGAGAAGACGTCTTCAAGCTGTAGCATCTTGAGGTAACATCTGGTGGTCCTCTGCCATGCATCTCAGTCCAGCATCACCATCCTCAGCTCTGCAGGTTTCTTGTTGAGTTACTTCCTCGTCTGTTCTGGACAACATACATTGGTCTCCCCCTCTGCCCCTGCTCCTAGCTCCATCGATGGGTTCCAAAACTCCCATCAAGAGGACATCTCCGGGATCTTCAAGATAAGTTTTGAAATTGATGTCTTGTATGGAGTACGACATTGACTAGTAGAAAGGTAAACAAAAGTCCTGCCCTGCCTCTCAAAAAGCAAGGCAACATGAGGAGAACTTCTGGTTTTTACTTCAGAGAAAGAAAAAAAAACTGCCCCATAAACGACACGATCCTGAACTGTTTTGGCTCGAAACAATTCTGATCCCACTATATTCAAGTGGATTGTGTACCAAATGACATTGTCTTGTAATGTAAAACAGAATTCTGGTCTTTTCTCGTTTTAATTTTAAAGATGAAAATTATTGGTCCAAATTGTCCCGTAGAAATGTTGAATGGACCGTTCCGGCTTTGATCATAAGCCCCACCCACCCACCCACGTGTGTGTTTTACATACAGCTGTGACCGAGTTTGACTGAGGCTTTCGTTGTCACCTGATTAAAAGGCGTCCTCCAATTGGTTAATGCGCACAGTTTGATTGACAGGCCGGAAAGGTCCATTGATTGCCTTCATTGATTTATCCACTGAACCCATCTTTCTGTGAAAAGTTTTGAGGATTATGACGTCATCCGAATATTTTTTTTTTTTCATTTTTTTTTTTGGTAGCTGTGATTGTATGACATTGATCTGTTTGATTTTCCCAAAGAATTTTACTGTATCTGTATATAATATGTATAACATGTATCATCAAAAAGTATATTATTGTAATTATGAAATATACAATTACCATGTGAAGATGTCTTATGTATGCTTGGTCATCTTGTGAAAATCTATAGTCGCACCGGTTTCGTTAAAAGTTTTTTTGGTTGCAATTATTCGTTAATTAATGCGTTTTGTTTTTCTGCCAGAGTATTTCTGACTGGTTCCCTGTATTAAATGTAACCCACCATAATCGCCATTGACACCATCTTTAATATAAACAAATTTGTCTCTAATAACAGTTAAAGGTAGTATCATACTTTAGTTTTTATCAAAGAAATACAAATTCGTGGGCAAAAATATCAAGACAGATACATTAACAGTTATCTGTGAAAATTTCAGTAACATACGGTGCCCACTTTTTGAGAAATCAGTGAAAAACTGCCACAGTATTTCTTAAATCTTTTCTCTTTTATTTTTGATCTTTTAAAAGATAAAAAAGATTTTCAGCATTTCATGCGGCAAAATTGTAACGGTATGTTTCTACCACCACCATATTCATACCCTGTAAGTTATACATAAACCTGTGAACATTTCCGTTTTGGTTTCTTACGAAAGTATGATACTACCTTTAAATACTTTTTGGTTGGTTTTTACTTTCCAAACATCTGTGGGACCTCGGGTATTTGTAAGAGTTTTGTGACACGGGAAAAGTGTTTTAGAATTTGTATTTTATATTTGTGATACCCACATGTTTTTGGACTACTTTTAACTGAAATTTGGAAAGAAAAAAGCCACCGTTTTTGTCTGTTTGATAGATATGGGACAGGAGGGCTTTACAATAGACGTTTCTTTCGGTCAAGCGAGGGCGCTGTGCTGGACAACACCTTTGGAAACGAATCCGAGAGAGAAGATCACATAAACATACTCGGATTAAAGTAATGTACACATTTGATGAATGCGATGAAGTGAAATCTATTCAAATGCTTGGAGTTAGGAGGGCTTGACGCGTTTCGATCCGAGCTGGAGAAAGATCCTGCTAGGATTGAAATGCGTCAGGCCCTCCTGCTTGGATCGAAACACGTCAGGCCCTCCTAACTCCAAGCATTTGATATATTTCAGGTCATTTTGGCTGATGAGCAGTTTGCAGCAGTTTATTACTTGTATCAACAATTACAAAAATGTACTACATTATAGTGTGGTGCTTAATACATTTTGGGCATAACTTATTACCGTGTGTACATCCCAGGGTGGTCAGAGTCAGTACAGCATCCTCAATGATATGATGGAAGTGGAGGAACTGCGTAGCACTGAAGATAATCAATAGCATAGCAAGCCCTGACGAAGACCCAGTAGGGTAGAAAATTTGGCCAACCCTTCAATTTTGGGGAGCACTTTTTTGCTATTGATTATCCTCAATAGTATATGGCCTCTTACACTGCAAGTGGAATCTCTATTTACGATACTTGTTATTTGGTGCTTGTAGTTGCATTGTTTTCATGGATATTGGGGAAGGCCAACGTTTTGGCCTAGAACTAGTCTGCATCTGTGCTACTGGATTGTAGAGTTGTTGATACTCAGAATTGAGTAGAGATTGAGTCACATTTCTCATGATTCAGACTGAGGTATGCTGCCATTGCAAGTTTGTACAGCAGAGTTTACGGCTCGGGTGTGGTCAGTTATGTGGCAAGAGGTCGATATTATGAAGCCCTGCGATCGATCGTAACTCAAGTTATGAAAGATAACCTGTCGTATCCTATGTAGGGCTGCAATGCATCATAACTTCTTGGATTGATTGTAAGTTATGATGAGTTTTATAGTGAAATCGACCCCAGATCATCTGCAGTCATACGCCTGTCTTATGGAAGATACATTTTTTGGCTAAGCACCCTGAGCAAGGGTATTCAACAGGAGGGGAAAGACTCTTAGTAGAATAGGAGAGTAGCAATTATAGAACCACTTGTTAGACAGGCAGTGAATCATGCGGTTTCTGACTGGTACCCTGAGCTATGATGCTTAAGAGGGAGGTCCCTTTCGTAGGGATAGCACAGGTAAAGTAGTACATTCTAGGGTTTGTCAATAAATTCGCCGGAGCTGAAGATTCTTCAATCCTAGGACAGGACGTACACCAAGTATCTGTGGCATCCGTTGATCATGACTGATACTTGGTCCTGTGCCTTGTCTGGGTCCTAGCTGGTTCTTGATCAGCGCCTGTTGTGAAAGTGCAGTCCGATTCAAGGGCCTTTCTCAAAGCTCGGCTCCGGCTTCGGCTCTGTCTCTATTTCGTGAAACCATTCTAAAATAACGATTTTCAAAATAGAGACTTTGGCTGCAGTTCGAAAGTAGATTCTCTGGTTTGAAAAAGAAGACAGAGCTTCAGCTTCAATGAAAAAGCACAACCTATATTTCCATCATATTGATTACAGAGTCGAAGCCGGAGCCTGAGCCGGAGCCGAGCTTTGAGAAGGGCCTCTAGAGTGGCAGTTCCTGCCACACTGGCTGAACTGGTATGAGGAATCTGCCAAGTACTGTTACTAATCCAGATTTTTTCATTTTGTTTTAAATTTTGCGTTCAGTCTGTTTCGTTGCTTTTTATGTCATCACTCTTTCGCTTAGAAACTGTGGAACTAGACTTAGGAAAAGAAAAGGACTTTGTTCAACGTGTAGTATTAAAAGTGTCTTGCCGGTTATTGAAGCTGAATTCTTGTTGGTAAAATAAATATGTGAAAAGAAAGAACAAAACAAACAAATGTAAACTGTTTAATTAATGTGTTAACAGAAAAAAAAAATACAAGTTTATCCCAATTCCCCCCAGCCACATTCTCAGCTCTCATCCATATCTTTGTTGCTGTCTATCTTTCAGCTTAATTGCCTACCCCTCTTTGTCTGACCAAACTTACCCACCCCTATTGTCCTAATCCTCTCATCCATTTATGTTTATCTTTACTTGCATGTTCTTGTCCTCTTTTCATTTAGCCTTATAGTTAAAGATCCTGGTCGGATCAAATTCTGCCAGGCCCTCATCAAGCTAGGGTGACCTCCACGCACCCCCCTCGACGTCAACTCCAATGGTGTCCCCCCACTGCGGCTAGTTATAGCATAGAATAACTCCTTGCTGACTTGCGGCAGAACTTGGTATTGTTGCGTCGACTAGACGTTATTGATCCTTTCGCTGATACCTGACCCAAGACTGAGCAGCAAAGACAGGAACACCTCAATACAGAATTCATCATTTCATGACCTTTTTTTATTCAACGAAAGACTGCCCTCTTACCTTAGTATTCATGAAATAATTTATAATGGCTTCGAAGCAGGTTCTTATCAATTTCAGAACTTATACAATTTCTCCATGCATATACATGTACAGAAGTGTTTAAAAAATAACCGTACACAAACACCTTAAAAGAAAATCTGTGATGACTAAAATGTAAAACAAAACCCCAAAATCCAAAAATTTAAACATCATTACCAGTAAAACAACAATAAAAAAATGATTTAAAATCTCTTTCAATTCAGTGAATAAATGCACTTAAATACTTACATGTACACCCAAGGTATAACCGGTTCATTTATCCTAATACGTAGGGAAATAAAATTCTACGATTTATTCTTAAAATAAAGCAAACTACCAATTTATATTTTAAATTACGGTAACGCTTTCTCAAAAAATATTTTTCTATGTTATCTTCCCAGTTTAAACAATTCATTAGCTAGTTTAATTGCATTTAATTTTAATAAGCTAGTTTGGGTTCTTATGTTCCCTATAGCTACTAAATATACACTGAATTTGCATGTAATAAATGCTATACCTTAAAGACCTTACTTTTGTCCATGCTCTGGCAAAAATATTTAGGGCAATGTCACACAAGGCAATTTGGAGACAACTTTGGAAGTAATATACTCGAATAGCCTACTTCAACTCATACATAAGAAAGAAATGATTGTCAAGCCTTAAAATCAATGCATAGGGTAGCCTAATAATTACAAATACGAAAACAAATGAAAACATATTAACATATTCTCAGTCTACAAAAAAAATAAAAAAAAATTAATAAATAAATTATAATATTCGTCGTTTAAGACTCAGCACCACCTTAAAGGTATAATACATGATTGGTAAAGGTCACAGAATAGCACGCACACTTTGTCTGATCAAACATGTACATGAAATAATAAACCTGTGAAAATTTGAGCTAAAACAGACATATGAGTTATTAGAAAATAGCGGAAAACTGACTCAATTTTTGTTATAAAACATAAGAATGGTTTTGATCTTACCCCGAGATCAAAACTGTTTTCGGTCTTTGGTTTACTAATTTCTGGATAAATACACCATTTCAGGTGGAAATATTCTAACGGCATGTTTCTACCAGCACCATCTTCATACCCTGAAAGTTATACGTAAATCTGTGAACATTTCTGTTTGGGTACGTAATACCAATCCTGTACTGTACCTTTAAAACAATAGAATTATTGGTCTGAAAATACAATTCTGGTGTTGAAATCTGTCTTCAAGAGAAACAAAAGTGTACATAACTGGAAAGACAATGCCTGTGACACTGGCTTTGTCATGTGGGCTTACTCTTGGTTTACAAGAAAATTTCTCTTTTCCCCCCGCTAACAATGTGACAAAGTGACGTGAATTGCGTGATGATTCCAAATATTTCTCCAAATGTTGAGACTTTGTTGAGGGAGATGATGAATTCTTTCAAGGTATGTGCTGTGGTGGGATTCTTTGGTTTAGGTATCGGGTTTCCAGCGGTTCTACTGGATCTTGGGAGAAGCTGATAAATTCTTTATTCCTAGACCTGGGGAGCTTGCTAGGCACAAAATACTAGCCAGTGGTTGATTACATGAAGCCCTACGATCGATCGTATCTCAAGTTACGAAGGATGACCCATCGTATCCTACATAGGGCTGCAATGCATCATAAGTCCTTCAATTGATAGTAAATTACGAAGAGTTTGGTGAAATCTACCCCAGGTGACAAATTGTTTTGCTCAGGAAACATGGGTTACCAGCAAAATCTTGGTATTCGGCAAAGTGTGGCTTGGTTATCAGCATTTGCTTGGAAATTATTGTTTCATGCCAGGCAGCTTTGTGATGCAGGACCACGGAAGGTTATCGGAGTGTCTATGACGTGAGGATGTGTTGTATCTATGACCCTGATGTTCTCTAAGACTGTTCGTGATGCGTATTCTCTATGATGGACACGTTGTCCTCCGCCGTGGTGATGATCACCGTGGTGGTCTCCAGCTCCGAGCCATGATCGCCCTGGATGAGGCCCTGGGCTGAATCGCCCACCCTGGAGGCCGAGGTGTGATCGCCGTCCAGCATCATGCTACTGATGAGCGCCTGGCTGGTCATGGTCTCCACGCTCAGGCCGGTACGGGCCATAGTGACCGTTGGGTTGCGGGGATCGTGGCCCGGCTTGACGATCTTGAGGGAGTAGTCCACTACCGAGTAACCCTGTCAACAGATGGACAACAGAAGATTAGATAAAATCTAAAACCCCTACAGGGCCTACACCATTCATCTTGCCAGTGGTGCAGTGACAGACCATTTCATGCAACAGTGTGATTCCTAAGTACTATGAAATAGGAACTAGAAGCCTATCTGCAATACCGGCAACTTTCACCAAGCAACACCTCCTGGAGTCAAATCTAACATGCAGCTACTAGACTTGCTATGAGTCCTAGTGTGCGTTTGAAATCACACAACGGATGGGACTACAACAGTCAAATTTCATTAATAAGAGGTCCTTGGGACTTTGCAGGAAGAGCAACATTTACCTGGACAAGGGTGCTCGATGACAGCACGTTGATGTAAGGGCTGAACAACTGGGTAATATTCTCCTCGGTGACTCCGCCGCTGACCTCGATGATTAGTTGCGGGAAGAGCTCCTTCAGATTAGCAGCGGCCTCTTTGGCTGCCTGATCAAAGGAAAAATTATTGTGAGGTTAATTAGAAAAATGATAACATGGAATTTAGGGTACATACATACATCTAAATTGACATTATGGGTGAGGTGAAGAAAAAAAGAGGAAATCAGTTGATCCAAGGAAAAGTTGCATGCCTCTGAGTAAGTCTGTCTCTGTCAGACCCAAGGGCTATGAACGTCGCAACCACCATTCTTTTGAAGCAGATATGATGAAGTTAATACAAAGGCCAAGCTGGAGTGCCTGAAACGTCTTGGTACATGTAATTGAAAGTAAAATCTGTGACCGGAACAAACAAATCAAGTTGCAATATTTTGGCTTGGGTGCAATTTACCTGGGGTTCAAAGTTGTCCAGCATGACAATCTCGGCTCCTGCCAGGGCAGCCTCTGTGGCCTCTGGCACGCTCCGACATTCCACCTCAATCTTGCTGCTGAAACCGCCAACTCGTCTGGCATCATGAACGGCCTGAGAAAGATTCACAGGTGACCCAGCAATACAACAAAACAAAACAAACAATAAACAGATAAAATAAACAGATAAATAAGAAGTATCAAGAAGTTAATATTTGTTTCATATTGTAATCTCAATGTTTACTTTTGGGTTACAGATTTCTACTACTGCATCTAAAATTTTGAGAAACTTTATGAGTGACAAAGATATAAGTACATGTTGAAAAGATTTCTGCCAATAATATTTAGGAACTTAATTTATTTAACCTTTTTACTGTACTACTGAGTGTGTGATAGAAATTTTTGCAAGCTCCGCTACCATGAAAGTGAGCCCGACTCCAATTATAAAAGGTGGTTGGTAAGCTATTCATGAAATTTCTAAAGTGAAGTACGGTTATTCAGCTTGGAGTTTGCGATGTTTCATTCCTAGTAGCATCTTTCTTCATGGCTGAACGATCAAAAAAGATCTGGCTATATGATCGTAACATCAGGCCCTCCTAACTCTTTGAAGCATTTTATGCGCACATTTCAGGTAATCATTTTGGTTGATTGAGCAGTTAATGGCAATTTATTATTTGTAATGTTATGGTTTGTCAGCTGAGATAACATTACCTTTGTAATGCTACCAGCACTCCAGATATGGTTGTCTTTAAGCATAATCATGCTGGACAAATCGTAACGATGCGTAGACACTCCCCCTACCAGCAGAGCGTACTTCTCCACCATTCGGAAACCTGGAGTAGTCTTACGCGATCCGGCAATCTCTCCGTGCCAGCTGTGGTTCTGGGCCAACTGAGAGAATCGCCGCGCTTTCTTGGCAACACCGCTGGCACGGGACAGGATGTTCAAGGCGAGCCTCTCCCCGAGTAAGATTCGTCGAGCTCGACCCGTCACGGTGGCCACCTCGCAGGGGACGTCGTAGAGCTCAGCACCCTCCCTGTACTTCCACTGCACCCAGCAGTCCAACTCCTGAAAGACGGCATCCACGAAGGGCATGCCAGCCAGGACGCCAGGGCTCTTGCACATAATGACAGCCGTCTCCTCCATGTCACCCACCACGAAGCCAGCATGATCGAAGCTCGGGGTGTCCTCCAGCAGCCACTGCTTGACCGCCTTCTCCACGGCCGTAGGGTGCAGGACGTGGGGTATGCTGTAACTAGACATGCTGCTGAAGGAGCTGGGTCCACTCTCAGGGGGATCCATCGGGGCACTGGCTTTGGGACCTGCGAAGGAGCGGTGCTTGGACGTCTGAGCGTGACGGTGTAGGTCGTGGTTGTGCGCCCGAAGTCGACACTTGCAGAACCGACACATGACCTTTGTATCGTCATTTGGCACCCGACCGATCCAGTCTTTGATACCAGGCTGATCCTCCCACTTAGAGTTATACTTCTTCTTGTACTTCCCCCACTTCCCTATACTTTTGCGGTCCATCCTGTTCGAAAAAACAGAAAAACTCTACAACTCTACCTTCATAAAGTCTACGTTATTGTAGGCCTACTGCACTTGTCAGCTTGCATGTAGTTGTACTTTACTAGTTTGGGTTTAGTGTATCATTTTCAATTCACAGTCGCTTTCAAGCCCGCCCTCTATTTTAATTCTGTTTTAATATAACTCTATGGTTTTAAGATAGAGGGCGCCATTATAAAGATTTCCGTTATTTTTACAACACCATGGTCAAAATAATAATTATTATTGTCCATGGTCAAAACAACAAACCAGTGCTCAATCAGATACGGTATTAAATACCATTTTTTTAAGTGCCAAGCGTAACTTGTCGCAATAAAAAAAAGTTGTCTTAGCAAAATATTATAATTATGTCTTCTTATCGTATGCTGTCATTGCACTAAAAATGTGCCAAGCGGTGGGATTACATGTATAGCATTTTGGCATTATTTTGTGGCTTGAGATAATAATGGAGGTGTAAAGGTTATATCTGTTCCCCCTCAAAACGTGTCCCCGGACAGATTCAGCCAGATAAAGTGTCCCCCGCCGTGTTAATTATGTCCCCCCTGAGTGTAACCTGTCACCCTCCATGTAATTTGCGTTCCCATTGGTTGTTCATGGATAATGTGATATTCCCGTGCTATTAAATGAATTAAACCATAATTAGATATGCATTTTGACTGCTTTTTAACCATTGATTGAAATAAAATTCACGTGGGTGCACCTGAACTTGAGAAAAGTCATGGCAACGACTGAGTCGTGTCTAGTCTCAAAGCGTGTATCCGTATAACCATAACGTATCGTACGCTGTAACAAGCGTACAGTGTAGAAATTGGCCCCAGCAGCCGATTTCACGAAACTTTACGCAATGGCGTAAGTCCACTTACGCCATTGCGTAAAGTTTCGTGAAATCGGCTGCAGACTTGGATGCATGAACTATGATAATGCTTTATACAAATCTATATATTAAAGGTAATATCATACATGTACTTCGGGTTTTGTCAAAGAAATTCAGATTCGAGGGCATAAATATCAAGGAAGATACAGGAAAAGTCATCTGTGAAAATTTCAGTCCCATACTGCCCACTTTTTGATAAAACAGTGAAAAACGGCCACAGTAGGCCTATATGTTAAGTTTTCTCTTTTATTTGTTTTCCTTAAAAGATCAAAAATAATTTTGGTCACTGGTTTTACTCTTTTTTGGATAAATACAGCATGCAGGCAGAACAATTTTAACAGTATGTTTCTAGAATCACCATCTTTATACCCTGTAAGTTATAGGCACATCTGCGAAGATTACGGATTTGGTATGCTACCAAGGTTTGATACAAACTTTAAGCCCTGTTTTTAGTCTTGGCCTGAATGATATTAGATGCATGCCAAGCAGACTTTGTTTGACTCCCTGGAAGAAGGTTCATTTAAATTACCATTAATTGTATAAGTGTCTTTCTATAAAGTATGCTGATATACCATCTATAAGCTTTTATGATAATAATCATAATAATAATGGTTACTTATATAGCGCAATATCCACAGAAGATCTCAAAGCGCTTGAAAGAAGTGAAAATGGAAATACAGTGTAATACAAAATAGAGAACAATGTCTGAAAAATATACAACAGAATTAACTATGTGCAACTTCACAATAAATGTTTCTTTTTGAATTTTGGTCTTGACATGCAACTGTCTTCTGTTGTCTCTTACTTTTGAAATAGGGTTTCAAAATAACTTCTTACGTTTGCTAAGATTAAAGAATATGCATGGCAGAATTACATAAAGTAATTAACCCGCTGCGGTCTGCTTAGATCTGGGGAAGCACACACTAAATGCAGGATTGCCTTTCCTGTCGGTAGCATGCTGCCTGTCCACATTTTCGTTGAAGTACGACGCAGCTAGGTAGATCCTGAAATAAGCAAAGATAAAATACAATTTAATGAATCTGTACAAAACAAGTTAAAACGCTTGAGACAGGTCGACAGTTGAGACAGGACAACCAGTGAGACAGGTCGACCTGTCCCAACGGTCGACCTGTCTCAAGTCGAGTTGTCCCAGCGGTCGACTTGTCTGACCCCTGTCAATACAAATTTTCCACTGACGGCCATTACGGGGGAAAAGGGTTATATTCCCTAAGTAGTAAGAGCAATGCCTTACTGAACATAACTTGAGGAGCATACATGTGCAATACTCTCAGCTGTGTAACCCTGAGTTCGCATATCTGAAAAAAATTAGTTGTACAGGTTTTTGATCTAGTGCAGGCTATAAGCAGTATGATGATACACTTCAAATGCGGTGGCAGCGGTACACCCGTATTGAGACCCACAAAAATTAAGAAATGATTTGAACCTGAGGGGTTAGTGTGCATTACTCCACAAGGATTATTTTCAGACCCACATAAAGTCATAATTTCCCTAAAAAAATCGAAGCCCTGCCCTGTTTCTATAAATTTAACCTTGCTAATATTGAAGAGGATATCACAACTGGTCAACATATTTACGTGTGTTAGTTTACTGTAGACATGGTAGAACTTAGAAGCCATGTCTAAAAATAATCCTTGTGCCTTTGTCATTGTGTAGAGTAAATCATGCACATTAATATTCCCCTTAATGATACCTTTACCCCAAAAGAATTGCAATTAAAACAAAACTTAAAATAATTTACAAAATCATGTTAGTAGTACCACTGCTCTTTCCCTTTTGAGAAATGCTCCCCCAGTCCATATCGCTTGCGAGCATCGGCCACCGAATCATCACCGGCAACGGAACATGCCGACTGGCTTGTGCTGGGGCCGGGCTCCTCTGTCTGAGTTGCGCTCGGTGTCAAGACGGATACCGTCGGTGCATTAATGGTGGGGATGGCTCATTTTTTTCAGCTTAAACCGAGCTGGAAGTCCAAGACTTCGTTTGATTCTCACTTTCGTCAAGACAATCTTCAGCGAAGTATGCTGAGCAAATGATACTTGCACTCCGTACTCGTCGGCGGTGTGAAATCCGTGTTGCAACATGCTTCGGAAACGTCAGCCAATTTATGTCCTGATTTTTCACCTTATTGTGCATCCGCCTACAACACACGAAACTGGCATTTCGTGATATCAACACTGAACTCTTTTATACAATTCTTGCAATATAAAGACAGCAAATAGCGAAAATCCTAGAACAAAATGACACGTACGTACATAGGCCGAACCCCGAATCACAGTATTCGCCAAGATAAGTGTGGTTTGTAACAGAGTTTAACTTATTAGGTGTTCGGGTTCAAGCCGAACACCTATTGTAATTGTTCGAGTTTTTTTTAGGTGTTCGGGTTCAAGCCGAACACCTATTGTTATTGTTCGAGTTTTTTTTTTTTTTCTTTTTTTTTTTTTTCTTCTTCCCAAACTTGTCAGCAGGACTTCTATATGACAGTTACAAGATATCGACATGAAACTTGGTGGGAACTTCGGTCATGATGTCAAGTTGTATTTAGAAGATTGACGTCATGATGACGTCATCGGGTATCAAATTACAAGCGTTTTTAGGAAAAACTTTGGTGCTTTATAACTTAAGAACCACATGACCTACGATTTTGATATTGACATATGTTACTCAACACGTGAATCTCAACAATTAACATATTTAGTGTTGTGTACAAATGACCTTCACTTCCGGTGTTACCGGAAGTTGAAGTTTGACTCAAAATAACTGAAACGGAAGGATTTGGGCACATAAAACCTCTCTGGGTAAAAGATAGAGTAGGTCTTGGGCTTTCAGAAAATATAAACGATGACGTCATACACGCTGTATAGCGCCCTCTACGGTGGATTAAAGATATACAGTGATTACGTAATCCAAAAGTAAACAACGGGTTTCCGCCAAATTTGGTGAGTGTAAAGCACTAATGCACCTTGACATGTGTATGAAGTTTAAAATCTGTGACGTCATTCAACCAGAAGTTATTTGTTTTTAAAGGAAACATGATGTAATTATTCAAATGCTGTTAATTCGGTAATTACATGACGTACATCAGTGCAAATTGCAAATTGTTTACATCGTACGCATACGATGATTTTTGCAAATCTTCAGTTGTTTGTGATGAACTAACCGCAAGTTATCGTCCGGGCAAATTTACATCATTTAAAGGTGACACCATTTTCTATACGCTATCAGTCAGTGTACATAATACAAATACACTGCACTCAGCATGATCATTTGCTCCGTCACACAGTTTAAGTGTATTTCAATATGCCACACATGCGTTCCAACAGACATTCTCATAACAGTTCCAGAACGAAATGAGACCCCGAACACCTAGTGGTTGTTCCCACAACCACAATGTCTAGTTTTTAGGTGTTCGGGTTCAAGCCGAACACCTATTGTTATTGTTCGATTTTTTTTTTTTTTTTTTTTTTTTTTTTCTTCTTCCGCTCAAACTTGTCAGCAGGACTTCTTGGTGACAGGTACAAGATATTGACCTGAAACTTGGTGGGAACTTCGGTAGTGATGCCAAGTTGTGCCTAGAAGATTGACGTCATGATGACGTCATCAGGTATCAAATTACGCGCGTTTTTAGGAAAAACTTTGGTGCTTTATAACTTGAGAACCACATGACCTACGATTTTGATATTCACATATGTTACTCACCACATGAATCTCAACAATTAATATATTCAATGTTGTGTACAAATGACCTTCACTTCCGGTGTTACCGGAAGTTGAAGTTTGACTCAAAATAACTCGAAAACGGAAGGTTTTGGGCACATAAAACCTCGCGAGGTAAAAGATAGAGTAGGTCTTAAGCTTTCAGAAAATATAAACGATGACGTCATACGGGCTGTATAGCGCCCTCTATGGTGGATTAAAGATATACAGTGATTACGTAATCCAAAAGTAAACAACGGATTTCCGCCAAATTTGGTGAGTGTGAAGCATTGATGCACTTCGACATACGTGTGAAGTTTGAAATCTGTGACGTCATTCAACCGGAAGTTATGCATTTTTAAAGGATACATGATGTAATTATTCAAATACTGTTTATTCGGTAACTACATGACGTACATCAGTGCAAATTGCAAATTTTTTACATCGTACGCATTCGATAATTTCTGCAAATTTTCAGTTGTTTGTGATTAACTAAACGGAAGTTATCGCCCTGACAATTTTACATTTTTTAAAGGTGACACGATTTTCTATACGCTATCAGTCAGTGTACTTGTACGAATACACTGTGCAATCAGCATGATCAGTATTTGCTCAGTCACACAATTTAAGTGTATTTCAATATGCCATACATGTGTTCCATCAAACATTCTCATAACAACAGTTCCAGTACGAAATGAGACCCCGAACACCTAGTGGTTGTTCCCACAACCACAATGTCTAGTTTTTTTTTTTTTTCTCCTTCCGCTCAAACTTGTCAGCAGGACTTCTATATCACAGTTACAAGATATTGACTTGTAACTTGGTGGGAACTTCGGTCATGATCCCAAGTTGTATTTAGAAGATTGACGTCATGATGACGTCATCGGGTATCAAATTACACGCGTTTTTAGGAAAAACTTTGGTGCTTTATAACTTGAGAACCAAATGACCTACGATTTTGATATTGACAAATGTTACTCACCACATGAATCTCAACAATTAATATATTCAATGTTGTGTACAAATGACCTTCACTTCCGGTGTTACCGGAAGTTGACGTTTGACTGAAAATAACTCGAAAACGGAAGGATTTGGGCACATAAAACCTCGCGGGGTAAAAGATAGAGTAGGTCTTAAGCTTTCAGAAAATATAAACGATGACGTCATACGGGCTGTATAGCGCCCTCTATGGTGGATTAAAGATATACAGTGATTACGTAATCCAAAAGTAAACAACGGATTTCCGCCAAATTTGGTGAGTGTGAAGCATTGATGCACTTCGACATACGTGTGAAGTTTGAAATTTGTGACGTCATTCAACCGGAAGTTATGCATTTTTAAAGGAAACATGATGTAGTTATTCAAATACTGTTTATTCGGTAACTACATGACGTACATCGGTGCAAATTGCAAATTGTTTACATCGTACGCATTCGATAATTTCTGCAAATTTTCAGTTGTTTGTGATTAACCAAACGGAAGTTATCGCCCTGACAATTTTACATTTTTTAAAGGTGACACGATTTTCTATACGCTATCAGTCAGTGTACTTGTACGAATACACTGTGCAATCAGCATGATCAGTATTTGCTCAGTCACACAATTTAAGTGTATTTCAATATGCCATACATGCGTTCCATCAAACATTCTCATAACAACAGTTCCAGTACGAAATGAGACCCCGAACACCTAGTGGTTGTTCCCACAACCACAATGTCTAGTTCATATTGTATTGAGTATGGAGGGGCTGATCCGTTTGTGAGTGGTGTGCATCACGTGGCATTTGTCGATGTTGAACTTCACCTGCCATTTAGACTCCCAGCTACATGTTGAACTTCATCTGCCATTTACAATCCCAGCTATACTTGAAGTGTATCGATATAATTTTGCCTTGTTGTTTTGTCGGTTAGGTCTTTAACTTTACGATAGCGTCAGCGAAAAGACGTACTTCACGAGATTCAATTCCCTGAGGGAGATCACTTATATATATCAAGTATCAACAGTAAGGGGCCAGGACGGTGGCCTGTGGGACACCCGTGTCACGAGCTCAGGTGACACCGGCCTAGTAATACGAAAAGCTGAAGTATTTTCTTATTTTACTAAAATGCCTATGAATTTATTTCTATTTCTTTGACAAAAACCAAACTATGATAATTATTACCTTTAAACGTTTTTGTCGTTGCCTTTGTATCATGTTTAAAAATCAGTTATGTATGTACAAAAAAGGGGGAGAAAGCTCAAAGTGACCATCCAAGTTTCTGAGACTCCGAGATAATTCTCTCGAAAAGACGTCTGTCTGAGGTATCGCATCTCGGAAAAACGTCTTTCCGTGAATGGAAATTGGCGTTCTTTATGCACTCGTTGGTTTGAATGCGTCAATATCCATCTACTTCAAGCCTGGATAATAATCTATCTGCTCATGAAATAAATTAAACTTTCAAACTCCGCTTTGCAGAACTGTCAAACGCCGATCTGTAGTTGCATTTTGGAGATATCAATAATTATGTTAAGTCTGGTGTTGTTGTTGTCCTTTCAACAGTAATTGTCTACATAACACATATCCGTCTGGGGGACAATCTCGAAAGAATCAGACATGAACTTATTTCTTTACAGTGGGACAAACCCCCCGTTGCGCGGACGATTTGCGGCACGTACAATACAAGGAATTTGCATTGTTGAAAACATTAGGAGATACGTGTAATAACAATGAGCATTATGATAGTCACTGTCTGTATAAATTTGCTTATTTACAATTCCTTCCGCAAGCACTGCCGAGAGAGGCGCATTCCCTTGGTCGTATATGCGCTATTCACGGTGGTCAGTCGGGCGGAAATTCACGACGTGCTTAAAATTGTTGCAATTGACTAACTCGACATGCGGTAAGTAGTATACAGTCATGTAGTATAACTTAAGGTTGCAGACTTGTAGGTTAATGGTGTATATAGGTCTCGCCCTTTTTTCTGACTTGGGTAACAAGATATGGGATGCAATAGGCCCTACCTCCACCGCAGGCTAAGAACACACCTACTCGCCTTCGTTGCATTTGACTACTTTGCATTGGCTGTGATGTGGCCGCCGTATCGTATACGTACCGGATGGCGAACCGCTCTGAATTGAAATAACTGCAATGTCTGGTTGGCTGCGTGTAGGGGGAGTAACTATACGGCAACTGGATACATCTGCGAGTCTTTGGCAGCGATGAATCTTGGTTGACGGGTGGTGACATTGGACTCCCCACTGTCGAGACCCGAGTCCAACCGAGCGGCGGTATTCCCCCATTAAGGTAAGCTAGGGTTACTTTAAAGGATAAAGACAATAAAAACAACTTTTTGTAAAGAGACGTAGGCCTACCTAAACATACGTTTACATCATGGTGTCACCTACATTATGAGTAAGGTAAAATTTGTGGAAAGAGGGCAGGGCTTTGATTTTTGAGGGAAATTATGGAAAAAAGACGGTAACGAAGATGCCATTTTTTTTTCGGATGCACGGATAGATGGCCGAATACGAGAATAACAGCCTATTAATAGCCTAGTTTCGGGGATTGTGATAAGACAGGTCCAAAAACTATAAAGGAAAGGAAAACTACTTTTTGAAGGAAAGAATTCCAATGATGACCATTACGGAAAAAGGATTATATCCTCCAAGAGTTAACTTATTGGATACAAATGATGATTAACTTCAATCTAAGGTGTGGAAAACTTGGGTAGGATATCTGAAAAGTGAGTTTTACAGGGTTTTTTACCTACAAATTGTACACTTCCAATATAGCGGCAGCCATCTTGCTCAAAACGCCCTCTGTTGGTTCCATAGAGTTGTGTACAAATTATGGTCATCAGTGGAATTCTTTCCCTTTTTGAAAGTTACTTACCTAAATATACCTTGGTGATGTCCTCTTCTACATTATTAGCAAGAATAAATTTGTGGAAAGAGGGCAGGGCTTTGATTTTGGGGGAAAATTGCGGGGTAAAAACGGTAACGAAGATGTAACATTTCACGGCCGCATGGTCAAGTGACGTGGGAAATGGCCTTCTGACATTATGAAGACTCTTTATCTGTTGAGTCTGGTCACTACTGCCACTAGACTAACCAGACCAGACAAAATGGCCATACGCGATTAGATGGGCTGTTTTCAAGTTTGCAAGAAGCACGTAAGAAAATTGCATTTTTACACTGAAATGTTGCCCAATTTTTTTTTCAATCTAGGCTTTTAAGGACTCAGGAACATTTGCGGAAAGTCAAAAGTATCATTTTTGAGGAGTAGAAGCTATTTAAGGAAAAACAAAAATTAATGTGTTTGGGGATCCCTTCTTATCACAATCCCCCTAGTTTCTGCTCAAAATGTGACGTTGACATGACTTTGTGTTTGTAAACTTGATATTGGCCCACTTAGTGTAGTATGTGTTGATTTATAGATCATGCTGCATCGTTCTCTGTGTATTATGAATATAGCAGCGCGCTGTCAAGTTGTACAATCTCATCACGATCTTTCAGATTTTTCTACCTTCAGATTTCTAGGGCAAAATGAGCAAAATTCCAATTACACGAGTCTTTTTATTTTCAGTCTAGATCAAAATTTATGTGTATTTAAACTTGAAATTCCAAGACGTAGTGAAATATGAGATAATTTATAATTTTTATAACATGCTGCATCGTTCTCTTACACGCGCTGTCAAATCCTATATTTTGAACACGATCTTTGCAATCTCCCTGCTAGTTTCTAGGGGGCAACCTGAGGAAAATTCCAAATACACGAGTCTTTTTATTTTCAGTGTAGATCATAGATCTGAATTTCTGAACTTGAAGTCGCCCTGCTTAGCTGTAAATCTGTAATGAATTACATATCATGCAATACCGTTTTACACTGGATGTGTATCATATTATATGGCACCACGCGGTCAAATTCTATATTATGAACGCTATCTTTGAAATCTGCCTGCTCACTTCTGGGGAAAACTGAGGGAAAAAAATTACACGTGTCTGTTTATTTTCAGTCTAGATCAGAGATCTGAATTTCTGAACCTGAAGTCGCCCTGCGTAGCGAAATCTGTATTGATTTATATATCATGTTATGACGTTCTACACTGTATGTGTATTATATTTAGAAGCGCACTGTCAAGACCTATATATTTTAGTGAACACGATCTTTGAAATCTGGCTGCTCATTTCTGGGGCAAACTCAGGAAAAACAAAATTACACGTGTCTTTTTATTTTCAGTGTAGATCATAGATCTGACTTTTTGAACCTGATGTTGCCCTGCGTAGCGAAATCTGTAATGATTTATATATCATGTTATGACGTTCTACACTGTATGTGTATTATATATGGCAGCGCGCGGTCAAATCCATATTTTGAACACGATCTTTGAAATCTGCCTGCTCATTTCTGTGGCAAACTCAGGAAAAACAAAATTACACGTGTCTTTTTATTTTCAGTCTAGATCATAATATCTGAATTTTTTAACCTGAAGTCGCCCTACATGGCGAAATCTGTAATGGTTTACATATCATGGAAAACCGTTCTTCACTGTATATGGCAGCGCGCTGTCCAATCCGATATTTTGAACACGATCTTTGAAATCTGCCTACTCATTTCTGGGGCAAACTCAGGAAAAACAAAATTACAAGAGTCTTTTTATTATCACTCTAGATCATAGATCTGAATTTTTGAACTTGAAGTCGCCCTGCATAGCGAAATCTGTAATGATTTATAATGCATGTTATGACGTTCTACACTGTATGTGTATCATGACAGCGTGCTGTCCAATCCTATATTTTGAACACGATCTTTGGAATCTGCCTGCTCATTTCTGGGGCAAACTCAGGAAAAACAAAATTACACGTGTCCTTTTTATTTTCAATGTAGATCATAGATCTGAATTTGTGAAACTGAAGTCGCCCTGCGTAGCGAAATCTGTAATGATTACATATCATGCAATACCGGTTTACACTGTATGTGTATTATATATGGCAGCACGCAGTCTAATTCTATATATTGAACACGATCTCGGAATCTGCCTGCTCATTTCTGGGGCAAACTCAGGAAAAACAAAATTACACGTGTCTTATTATTTTCAGTGTAGATCATAGATCTGAATTTTTGAAACTGAAGTCGCCCTGCGTAGCGAAATCTGTTATGATTTACATATCATGCAATACCGGTTTACACTGTATGTGTATTATATATGGCAGCACGCAGTCTAATTCTATTGAATACGATCTTTGAAATCTGCCTGTTCATTTCTGGGGCAAACTCAGGAAAAACAAAATTACACGTGTCTTTTTATTTTCAGTCTAGATCATATATCTGAACTTTTGAACCTGAAGTTGCCCTGCTTAGCGAAATCTGTAATGATGTATATATCATGTTATGACATTCTACACTGTATGTGTATCATATATGACAGCGCGCTGTCCAATCCTATATTTTGAACACCATCTTTGAAATCTGCCTGCTCATTTCTGGGGCAAACTCAGGAAAAACAAAGTTACACGTGTCTTATTATTTTCAGTGTAGATCAGAGATCTGAATTTTTGAAACTGAAGTCGCCCTTCGTAGCGAAATCTGTAATGATTTACACATCATGCAATACCGGTTTACACTGTATGTGTATTATATATGACAGCACGGAGTCTAATTCTATATATTGAATACTATCTTTGAAATCTGCCTGCTCATTTCTGGGGCAAACTCAGGAAAAACAAAATTACACGTGTCTTTTTATTTTCAGGTTTGATCATAGATCTGAATTTCAGTGAACCTGAAGTTGCCCTGCTTAGCGAAATCTGTAATGATGTATATATCATGTTATGACGTTCTACACTGTTGGCCTATGTGTATTATATATAGGGCAGCGCGCGTTCGAATCCTATATTTTGAACACGATCTTTGGAATCTGCCTGCTCATTTCTGGGGCAATCTCAGGAAAAACAAAATTACACGTGTCTTTTTATTTTCAGTGTAGATCATAGATCTGAATTTTATAACTGAAGTCGCCCTGCGTAGCGAAATCCTCCCCCCTAAAAAAATCCTCACGCGCTTGAGCAATGAGCTCATGTACAAATCATATTACGAAGGCTGGGAGCTTGACCATATGTCACTGACTATGCCAGACGACTGGCTCATGCCACGCTTATAGGCAAGCCCGTAGAGCCTGCGTGGACAAAAATGAGTTGTGACATGAAATGGTCCTGGATTATGTGTGTCATAGTCAGTAAGATTCGGTCTAGTTCACACCTTCGTGCATAGGTTTGTGCATGGGACCATTGTTAAAGCGCATGAGGATTTTTCATATCCTATATTTTGAACACGATCTTTGACATCTGGCCGCTCATTTCTGGGGCAAACTCAGGTAAAAGCAAAATTACACGTGTCTTTTTATTTTCAGTTAAGATCATACATCTGAATTTTTGAACCTGAAGTCGCCCTGCATAGCGAAATCTGTAATGATTTATATATCATGTTATGACGTTCTACACTGTATGTGTATCATATATATCAGCGCGCTGTCCAATCCTATATTTTGAACTTTGGAAATTACCAACATTAATATTCATTCGATGACGTAGGACCGCCATTTTGTGTGGAGCAGAGCCACACAAATTAAATTCCGTTTTTTACGTTCTCGTCTGGACATTCGTCAGAAAAGGTCGATTTTCATCAAAAGGAATGATCGTGAGTACAAATGAATATGCTGTATTTCATCTTTGACTTTCGTAGAAGCAATGGAGCGAGTTTCAATTCTGTTTGTAATGTTTTTGGTGTAATTTGGGGACATTTTCGGCGAAAGTGCCGTGAAATTTTGTTTTTCCTGTGTACGACACATCTGGAGCAATATAATTCACTGGGGCGCTAGACCGACCGTCAACCCCAGAAAGTCAAAAAAGGGAGTTCAGCGCCCCAGTTACTGGGTCTAATTTTGAACACGATCTTTGGAATCTGCCTGCTCATTTCTGGGGCAAACTCAGGAAAAACAAAATTACACGTGTCTTATTATTTTCAGTGTAGATCATAGATCTGAATTTTTGAAACTGAAGTCGCCCTTCGTAGCGAAATCTGTAATGATTTACACATCATGCAATACCGGTTTACACTGTATGTGTATTATATATGGCAGCACGGAGTCTAATTCTATATATTGAATACGATCTTTGAAATCTGCCTGCTCATTTCTGGGGCAAGCTCAGGAAAAACAAAATTACACGAGTCTTTTTATTTTCAGTCTAGATCATAGATCTGAATTTTTGACCCTGAAGTCGCCCTGCTTAGCGAAAGCTGCAATGTTTTACAAAACATGCAATACCGGTTTACACTGTATGTGTATTATATATGGCAGCACGCAGTCTAATCCTATATTTTGAACACGATCTTTGAAAACTGCCTGCTCATTTCTGGGGAAAATTCAGGTAAAACAAATCTACACGTGTCTTTTTATTTTTAGTGTAGATCATACATCTGAATTTTTGAACCTGAAGTCGCCCTGCTTAGCGAAATCTGCAATGTTTTACAAATCATGTTATGACGTGCTACACTGTATGTGTATTATATATGACAGCGCGCTGTCCAATCCTATATTTTGAACACGATCTTTGAAATCTGCCTGCTCATTTCTGGGTAAAACTCAGGAAAAACCGAATTACACGTGTCTTTTTATTTTCAGTGTAGATCATATATCTGAATTTTTGAACCTGAAGTCGCCCTGCTTAGCGAAATCTGCAATGTTTTACAAATCACGTTATGACGTGATACACTGTATGTGTATTATATATGACAGCGCGCTGTCCAATCCTATATTTTGAACAGGATCTTTGAAATCTGCCTGCTCATTTCTGGGTCAAACTCGGGAAAAACAAAATTATACGTGTCTTATTATTTTCAGTGTAGATCATAGATCTGAATTTTTGAAACTGAAGTCGCCCTTCGTAGCGAAATCTGTAATGATTTACACATCATGCAATACCGGTTTACACTGTATGTGTATTATATATGGCAGCACGGAGTCTAATTCTATATATTGAATACGATCTTTGAAATCTGCCTGCTCATTTCTGGGGCAAGCTCAGGAAAAACAAAATTACACGAGTCTTTTTATTTTCAGTCTAGATCATAGATCTGAATTTTTGACCCTGAAGTCGCCCTGCTTAGCGAAAGCTGCAATGTTTTACAAAACATGCAATACCGGTTTACACTGTATGTGTATTATATATGGCAGCACGCAGTCTAATCCTATATTTTGAACACGATCTTTGAAAACTGCCTGCTCATTTCTGGGGAAAATTCAGGTAAAACAAAACTACACGTGTCTTTTTATTTTTAGTGTAGATCATACATCTGAATTTTTGAACCTGAAGTCGCCCTGCTTAGCGAAATCTGCAATGTTTTACAAATCATGTTATGACGTGCTACACTGTATGTGTATTATATATGACAGCGCGCTGTCCAATCCTATATTTTGAACACGATCTTTGAAATCTGCCTGCTCATTTCTGGGTAAAACTCAGGAAAAACCGAATTACACGTGTCTTTTTATTTTCAGTGTAGATCATATATCTGAATTTGTTAACCTGAAGTCGCCCTGCTTAGCGAAATCTGCAATGTTTTACAAATCACGTTATGACGTGATACACTGTATGTGTATTATATATGACAGCGCGCTGTCCAATCCTATATTTTGAATACGATCTTTGAACTCTGCCTGCTCATTTCTGGGTCAAACTCGGGAAAAACAAAATTACACGGGTCTTTTTATTTCCAGTCTAGATCATATATCTGAATTTTTGAACCTGAAGTCGCCCTGCTTAGCGAAATCTGCAATGTTTTACAAATCATGCAATACCGGTTTACATTGTATGTGTATTATATATGGCAGCACGCAGTCTAATCCTATATTTTGAACACGATCTTTGGAATCTGCCTGCTCATTTCTGGTCAAAATTCAGGTAAAACAAAATTACACGTATCTTTTTATTTTCAGTGTAGATCATATATCTGAATTTTTGAACCTGAAGTCGCCCTGCTTAGCGAAATCTGCAATGTTTTACAAATCACGTTATGACGTGTTACACTGTATGTGTATTATATATGACAGCGCGCTGTCCAATCCTATATTTTGAATACGATCTTTGAAATCTGCCTGCTCATTTCTGGGGCAAACTCAGTAAAAACAAAATTACACGTGTCTTTTTATTTTCAGTGTAGATCATATATCTGAATTTTTTAACCTGAAGTCGCCATGCTTAGCGAAATCTGCAATGTTTTACAAATCACGTTATGACGTGTTACACTGTATGTGTATTATATATGACAGCGCGCTGTCCAATCCTATATTTTGATTACGATCTTTGAACTCTGCCTGCTCATTTCTGGGGCAAACTCAGGAAAAACAATATAACAGGTGTCTTTTTATTTTAGGTCCAGATCATAGATCTGAATTTTTGAACCTGAAGTTGCCCTGCTTAGCGAAATTTGTTATGATGTATATATCATATTATGACGTTCTACACTGTATGTGTATTATATATATATGGCAGCGCGCGGTCAAATCCTATATTTTGAACACGATCTTTGGAATCTGCCTGCTCATTTCCGGGGCAAACTCAGGAAAAACAAAATTACACGTGTCTTTTTATTTTCAGTCTAGATCATAGATCTGAATTTTTGACCCTGAAGTCGCCCTGCTTAGCGAAATCTGCAATGTTTTACAAAACATGCAATACCAGTTTACACTGTATGTGTATTATATATGGCAGCACGCAGTCTAATGCTATATTTTGAACACGATCTTTGAAAACTGCCTGCTCATTTCTGGGGAAAATTCAGGTAAAACAAAATTACACGTGTCTTTTTATTTTCAGTGCAGATCATATATCTGAATTTTTAAAACTGAAGTCGCCCTGCTTAGCGAAATCTGCAATGTTTTACAAATCATGCAATACCGGTTAACACTGTATGTGTATTATATGGCAGTACGCAGTCTAATCCTATATTTTGATCACGATCTTTGGAATCTGCCTGCTCATTTCTGGGAAAAATTCAGGTAAAACAAAATTACACGTGTCTTTTTATTTTCAGTGTAGATCATACATCTGAATTTTTGAACCTGAAGTCGCCCTGCTTAGCGAAATCTGCAATGTTTTACAAATCACGTTATGACGTGTTACACTGTATGTGTATTATATATGACAGCGCGCTGTCCAATCCTATATTTTGAATACGATCTTTGAAATCTGCCTGCTCATTTCTGTGGCAAACTCAGTAAAAACAAAATTACACGTGTCTTTTTATTTTCAGTGTAGATCATATATCTGAATTTTTTAACCTGAAGTCGCCATGCTTAGCGAAATCTGCAATGTTTTACAAATCACGTTATGACGTGTTACACTGTATGTGTATTATATATGACAGCGCGCTGTCCAATCCTATATTTTGATTACGATCTTTGAACTCTGCCTGCTCATTTCTGGGGCAAACTCAGGAAAAACAATATAACAGGTGTCTTTTTATTTTAGGTCCAGATCATAGATCTGAATTTTTGAACCTGAAGTTGCCCTGCTTAGCGAAATTTGTTATGATGTATATATCATATTATGACGTTCTACACTGTATGTGTATTATATATATATGGCAGCGCGCGGTCAAATCCTATATTTTGAACACGATCTTTGGAATCTGCCTGCTCATTTCCGGGGCAAACTCAGGAAAAACAAAATTACACGTGTCTTTTTATTTTCAGTCTAGATCATAGATCTGAATTTTTGACCCTGAAGTCGCCCTGCTTAGCGAAATCTGCAATGTTTTACAAAACATGCAATACCAGTTTACACTGTATGTGTATTATATATGGCAGCACGCAGTCTAATCCTATATTTTGAACACGATCTTTGAAAACTGCCTGCTCATTTCTGGGGGAAATTCAGGTAAAACAAAATTACACGTGTCTTTTTATTTTCAGTGCAGATCATATATCTGAATTTTTTAACCTGAAGTCGCCCTGCTTAGCGAAATCTGCAATGTTTTACAAATCATGCAATACCGGTTAACACTGTATGTGTATTATATGGCAGCACGCAGTCTAATCCTATATTTTGATCACGATCTTTGGAATCTGCCTGCTCATTTCTGGGGAAAATTCAGGTAAAACAAAATTACACGTGTCTTTTTATTTTCAGTGTAGATCATACATCTGAATTTTTGAACCTGAAGTCGCCCTGCTTAGCGAAATCTGCAATGTTTTACAAATCACGTTATGACATGCTACACTGTATGTGTATTATATTTGACAGCGCGCTGTCCAATCCTATATTTTGAACACGATCTTTGAAATCTGCCTGCTCATTTCTGGGTCAAACTCGGGAAAAACAAAATTACACGTGTCTTTTTATTTTCAGTGTAGATCATATATCTGAATTTTTGAACCTGAAGTCGCCCTGCTTAGCGAAATCTGCAATGTTTTACAAATCACGTTATGACATGCTACACTGTATGTGTATTATATTTGACAGCGCGCTGTCCAATCCTATATTTTGAACACGATCTTTGGAATCTGCCTGCTCATTTCTGGTCAAAATTCAGGTAAAACAAAATTACACGTATCTTTTTATTTTCAGTGTAGATCATATATCTGAATTTTTTAACCTGAAGTCGCCATGCTTAGCGAAATCTGCAATGTTTTACAAATCACGTTATGACGTGTTACACTGTATGTGTATTATATATGACAGCGCGCTGTCCAATCCTATATTTTGATTACGATCTTTGAACTCTGCCTGCTCATTTCTGGGGCAAACTCAGGAAAAACAATATAACAGGTGTCTTTTTATTTTAGGTCCAGATCATAGATCTGAATTTTTGAACCTGAAGTTGCCCTGCTTAGCGAAATTTGTTATGATGTATATATCATATTATGACGTTCTACACTGTATGTGTATTATATATATATGGCAGCGCGCGGTCAAATCCTATATTTTGAACACGATCTTTGGAATCTGCCTGCTCATTTCCGGGGCAAACTCAGGAAAAACAAAATTACACGTGTCTTTTTATTTTCAGTCTAGATCATAGATCTGAATTTTTGACCCTGAAGTCGCCCTGCTTAGCGAAATCTGCAATGTTTTACAAAACATGCAATACCAGTTTACACTGTATGTGTATTATATATGGCAGCACGCAGTCTAATCCTATATTTTGAACACGATCTTTGGAATCTGCCTGCTCATTTCTGGGGAAAATTCAGGTAAAACAAAATTACACGTGTCTTTTTATTTTCAGTGTAGATCATACATCTGAATTTTTGAACCTGAAGTCGCCCTGCTTAGCGAAATCTGCAATGTTTTACGAATCACGTTATGACATGCTACACTGTATGTGTATTATATTTGACAGCGCGCTGTCCAATCCTATATTTTGAACACGATCTTTGGAATCTGCCTGCTCATTTCTGGTCAAAATTCAGGTAAAACAAAATTACACGTATCTTTTTATTTTCAGTGTAGATCATATATCTGAATTTTTGAACCTGAAATCGCCCTGCTTAGCGAAATCTGCAATGTTTTACAAATCACGTTATGACGTGTTACACTGTATGTGTATTATATATGACAGCGCGCTGTCCAATCCTATATTTTGAATACGATCTTTGAAATCTGCCTGCTCATTTCTGGGGCAAACTCAGTAAAAACAAAATTACACGTGTCTTTTTATTTTCAGTGTAGATCATATATCTGAATTTTTAAACCTGAAGTCGCCATGCTTAGCGAAATCTGCAATGTTTTACAAATCACGTTATGACGTGTTACACTGTATGTGTATTATATATGACAGCGCGATGTCCAATCCTATATTTTGATTACGATCTTTGAACTCTGCCTGCTCATTTCTGGGGCAAACTCAGGAAAAACAATATAACAGGTGTCTTTTTATTTTAGGTCCAGATCATAGATCTGAATTTTTGAACCTGAAGTTGCCCTGCTTAGCGAAATTTGTTATGATGTATATATCATATTATGACGTTCTACACTGTATGTGTATTATATATATATGGCAGCACGCAGTCTAATCCTATATTTTGAACACGATCTTTGAAAACTGCCTTCTCATTTCCGGGGCAAACTCAGGAAAAACAAAATTACACGTGTCTTTTTATTTTCAGTCTAGATCATAGATCTGAATTTTTGACCCTGAAGTCGCCCTGCTTAGCGAAATCTGCAATGTTTTACAAAACATGCAATACCAGTTTACACTGTATGTGTATTATATATGGCGGCACGCAGTCTAATCCTATATTTTGAACACGATCTTTGAAAACTGCCTGCTCATTTCTGGGGAAAATTCAGGTAAAACAAAATTACACGTGTCTTTTTATTTTCAGTGCAGATCATATATCTGAATTTTTTAACCTGAAGTCGCCCTGCTTAGCGAAATCTGCAATGTTTTACAAATCATGCAATACCGGTTAACACTGTATGTGTATTATATGGCAGCACGCAGTCTAATCCTATATTTTGATCACGATCTTTGGAATCTGCCTGCTCATTTCTGGGGAAAATTCAGGTAAAACAAAATTACACGTGTCTTTTTATTTTCAGTGTAGATCATACATCTGAATTTTTGAACCTGAAGTCGCCCTGCTTAGCGAAATCTGCAATGTTTTACAAATCACGTTATGACATGCTACACTGTATGTGTATTATATTTGACAGCGCGCTGTCCAATCCTATATTTTGAACACGATCTTTGGAATCTGCCTGCTCTTTTCTGGTCAAAATTCAGGTAAAACAAAATTACACGTATCTTTTTATTTTCAGTGTAGATCATATATCTGAATTTTTGAACCTGAAATCGCCCTGCTTAGCGAAATCTGCAATGTTTTACAAATCACGTTATGACGTGTTACACTGTATTTGTATTATATATGACAGCGCGCTGTCCAATCCTATATTTTGAAAACGATCTTTGAAATCTGCCTGCTCATTTCTGGGGCAAACTCAGTAAAAACAAAATTACACGTGTCTTTTTATTTTCGGTGTAGATCATATATCTGAATTTTTTAACCTGAAGTCGCCATGCTTAGCGAAATCTGCAATGTTTTACAAATCACGTTATGACGTGTTACACTGTATGTGTATTATATATGACAGCGCGCTGTCCAATCCTATATTTTGATTACGATCTTTGAACTCTGCCTGCTCATTTCTGGGGCAAACTCAGGAAAAACAATATAACAGGTGTCTTTTTATTTTAGGTCCAGATCATAGATCTGAATTTTTGAACCTGAAGTTGCCCTGCTTAGCGAAATTTGTTATGATGTATATATCATATTATGACGTTCTACACTGTATGTGTATTATATATATATGGCAGCACGCAGTCTAATCCTATATTTTGAACACGATCTTTGAAAACTGCCTTCTCATTTCCGGGGCAAACTCAGGAAAAACAAAATTACACGTGTCTTTTTATTTTCAGTCTAGATCATAGATCTGAATTTTTGACCCTGAAGTCGCCCTGCTTAGCGAAATCTGCAATGTTTTACAAATCATGCAATACCGGTTAACACTGTATGTGTATTATATGGCAGCACGCAGTCTAATCCTATATTTTGATCACGATCTTTGGAATCTGCCTGCTCATTTCTGGGGAAAATTCAGGTAAAACAAAATTACACGTGTCTTTTTATTTTCAGTGTAGATCATACATCTGAATTTTTGAGCCTGAAGTCGCCCTGCTTAGCGAAATCTGCAATGTTTTACAAATCACGTTATGACATGCTACACTGTATGTGTATTATATTTGACAGCGCGCTGTCCAATCCTATATTTTGAACACGATCTTTGAAATCTGCCTGCTCATTTCTGGGTCAAACTCGGGAAAAACAAAATTACACGTGTCTTTTTATTTTCAGTGTAGATCATATATCTGAATTTTTGAACCTGAAGTCGCCCTGCTTAGCGAAATCTGCAATGTTTTACAAATCACATTATGACATGCTACACTGTATGTGTATTATATTTGACAGCGCGCTGTCCAATCCTATATTTTGAACACGATCTTTGGAATCTGCCTGCTCATTTCTGGTCAAAATTCAGGTAAAACAAAATTACACGTATCTTTTTATTTTCAGTGTAGATCATATATCTGAATTTTTGAACCTGAAATCGCCCTGCTTAGCGAAATCTGCAATGTTTTACAAATCACGTTATGACGTGTTACACTGTATGTGTATTATATATGACAGCGCGCTGTCCAATCCTATATTTTGAATACGATCTTTGAAATCTGCCTGCTCATTTCTGGGGCAAACTCAGTAAAAACAAAATTACACGTGTCTTTTTATTTTCAGTGTAGATCATATATCTGAATTTTTTAACCTGAAGTCGCCATGCTTAGCGAAATCTGCAATGTTTTACAAATCACGTTATGACGTGTTACACTGTATGTGTATTATATATGACAGCGCGATGTCCAATCCTATATTTTGATTACGATCTTTGAACTCTGCCTGCTCATTTCTGGGGCAAACTCAGGAAAAACAATATAACAGGTGTCTTTTTATTTTAGGTCCAGATCATAGATCTGAATTTTTGAACCTGAAGTTGCCCTGCTTAGCGAAATTTGTTATGATGTATATATCATATTATGACGTTCTACACTGTATGTGTATTATATATATATGGCAGCACGCAGTCTAATCCTATATTTTAAACACGATCTTTGAAAACTGCCTTCTCATTTCCGGGGCAAACTCAGGAAAAACAAAATTACACGTGTCTTTTTATTTTCAGTCTAGATCATAGATCTGAATTTTTGACCCTGAAGTCGCCCTGCTTAGCGAAATCTGCAATGTTTTACAAAACATGCAATACCAGTTTACACTGTATGTGTATTATATATGGCAGCACGCAGTCTAATCCTATATTTTGAACACGATCTTTGGAATCTGCCTGCTCATTTCTGGGGAAAATTCAGGTAAAACAAAATTACACGTGTCTTTTTATTTTCAGTGTAGATCATACATCTGAATTTTTGAACCTGAAGTCGCCCTGCTTAGCGAAATCTGCAATGTTTTACAAATCACGTTATGACATGCTACACTGTATGTGTATTATATTTGACAGCGCGCTGTCCAATCCTATATTTTGAACACGATCTTTGAAATCTGCCTGCTCATTTCTGGGTCAAACTCGGGAAAAACAAAATTACACGTGTCTTTTTATTTTCAGTGTAGATCATATATCTGAATTTTTGAACCTGAAGTCGCCCTGCTTAGCGAAATCTGCAATGTTTTACAAATCACATTATGACATGCTACACTGTATGTGTATTATATTTGACAGCGCGCTGTCCAATCCTATATTTTGAACACGATCTTTGGAATCTGCCTGCTCATTTCTGGTCAAAATTCAGGTAAAACAAAATTACACGTATCTTTTTATTTTCAGTGTAGATCATATATCTGAATTTTTGAACCTGAAATCGCCCTGCTTAGCGAAATCTGCAATGTTTTACAAATCACGTTATGACGTGTTACACTGTATGTGTATTATATATGACAGCGCGCTGTCCAATCCTATATTTTGAATACGATCTTTGAAATCTGCCTGCTCATTTCTGGGGCAAACTCAGTAAAAACAAAATTACACGTGTCTTTTTATTTTCAGTGTAGATCATATATCTGAATTTTTAAACCTGAAGTCGCCATGCTTAGCGAAATCTGCAATGTTTTACAAATCACGTTATGACGTGTTACACTGTATGTGTATTATATATGACAGCGCGATGTCCAATCCTATATTTTGATTACGATCTTTGAACTCTGCCTGCTCATTTCTGGGGCAAACTCAGGAAAAACAACATAACAGGTGTCTTTTTATTTTAGGTCCAGATCATAGATCTGAATTTTTGAACCTGAAGTTGCCCTGCTTAGCGAAATTTGTTATGATGTATATATCATATTATGACGTTCTACACTGTATGTGTATTATATATATATGGCAGCACGCAGTCTAATCCTATATTTTAAACACGATCTTTGAAAACTGCCTTCTCATTTCCGGGGCAAACTCAGGAAAAACAAAATTACACGTGTCTTTTTATTTTCAGTCTAGATCATAGATCTGAATTTTTGACCCTGAAGTCGCCCTGCTTAACGAAATCTGCAATGTTTTACAAAACATGCAATACCAGTTTACACTGTATGTGTATTATATATGGCAGCACGCAGTCTAATCCTATATTTTGAACACGATCTTTGGAATCTGCCTGCTCATTTCTGGGGAAAATTCAGGTAAAACAAAATTACACGTGTCTTTTTATTTTCAGTGTAGATCATACATCTGAATTTTTGAACCTGAAGTCGCCCTGCTTAGCGAAATCTGCAATGTTTTACAAATCACGTTATGACATGCTACACTGTATGTGTATTATATTTGACAGCGCGCTGTCCAATCCTATATTTTGAACACGATCTTTGAAATCTGCCTGCTCATTTCTGGGTCAAACTCGGGAAAAACAAAATTACACGTGTCTTTTTATTTTCAGTGTAGATCATATATCTGAATTTTTGAACCTGAAGTCGCCCTGCTTAGCGAAATCTGCAATGTTTTACAAATCACGTTATGACATGCTACACTGTATGTGTATTATATTTGACAGCGCGCTGTCCAATCCTATATTTTGAACACGATCTTTGGAATCTGCCTGCTCATTTCTGGTCAAAATTCAGGTAAAACAAAATTACACGTATCTTTTTATTTTCAGTGTAGATCATATATCTGAATTTTTGAACCTGAAATCGCCCTGCTTAGCGAAATCTGCAATGTTTTACAAATCACGTTATGACGTGTTACACTGTATGTGTATTATATATGACAGCGCGCTGTCCAATCCTATATTTTGAATACGATCTTTGAAATCTGCCTGCTCATTTCTGGGGCAAACTCAGTAAAAACAAAATTACACGTGTCTTTTTATTTTCAGTGTAGATCATATATCTGAATTTTTAAACCTGAAGTCGCCATGCTTAGCGAAATCTGCAATGTTTTACAAATCACGTTATGACGTGTTACACTGTATGTGTATTATATATGACAGCGCGCTGTCCAATCCTATATTTTGATTACGATCTTTGAACTCTGCCTGCTCATTTCTGGGGCAAACTCAGGAAAAACAATATAACAGGTGTCTTTTTATTTTAGGTCCAGATCATAGATCTGAATTTTTGAACCTGAAGTTGCCCTGCTTAGCGAAATTTGTTATGATGTATATATCATATTATGACGTTCTACACTGTATGTGTATTATATATATATGGCAGCACGCAGTCTAATCCTATATTTTGAACACGATCTTTGAAAACTGCCTTCTCATTTCCGGGGCAAACTCAGGAAAAACAAAATTACACGTGTCTTTTTATTTTCAGTCTAGATCATAGATCTGAATTTTTGACCCTGAAGTCGCCCTGCTTAGCGAAATCTGCAATGTTTTACAAAACATGCAATACCAGTTTACACTGTATGTGTATTATATATGGCGGCACGCAGTCTAATCCTATATTTTGAACACGATCTTTGAAAACTGCCTGCTCATTTCTGGGGAAAATTCAGGTAAAACAAAATTACACGTGTCTTTTTATTTTCAGTGCAGATCATATATCTGAATTTTTTAACCTGAAGTCGCCCTGCTTAGCGAAATCTGCAATGTTTTACAAATCATGCAATACCGGTTAACACTGTATGTGTATTATATGGCAGCACGCAGTCTAATCCTATATTTTGATCACGATCTTTGGAATCTGCCTGCTCATTTCTGGGGAAAATTCAGGTAAAACAAAATTACACGTGTCTTTTTATTTTCAGTGTAGATCATACATCTGAATTTTTGAACCTGAAGTCGCCCTGCTTAGCGAAATCTGCAATGTTTTACAAATCACGTTATGACATGCTACACTGTATGTGTATTATATTTGACAGCGCGCTGTCCAATCCTATATTTTGAACACGATCTTTGGAATCTGCCTGCTCTTTTCTGGTCAAAATTCAGGTAAAACAAAATTACACGTATCTTTTTATTTTCAGTGTAGATCATATATCTGAATTTTTGAACCTGAAATCGCCCTGCTTAGCGAAATCTGCAATGTTTTACAAATCACGTTATGACGTGTTACACTGTATTTGTATTATATATGACAGCGCGCTGTCCAATCCTATATTTTGAATACGATCTTTGAAATCTGCCTGCTCATTTCTGGGGCAAACTCAGTAAAAACAAAATTACACGTGTCTTTTTATTTTCGGTGTAGATCATATATCTGAATTTTTTAACCTGAAGTCGCCATGCTTAGCGAAATCTGCAATGTTTTACAAATCACGTTATGACGTGTTACACTGTATGTGTATTATATATGACAGCGCGCTGTCCAATCCTATATTTTGATTACGATCTTTGAACTCTGCCTGCTCATTTCTGGGGCAAACTCAGGAAAAACAATATAACAGGTGTCTTTTTATTTTAGGTCCAGATCATAGATCTGAATTTTTGAACCTGAAGTTGCCCTGCTTAGCGAAATTTGTTATGATGTATATATCATATTATGACGTTCTACACTGTATGTGTATTATATATATATGGCAGCACGCAGTCTAATCCTATATTTTGAACACGATCTTTGAAAACTGCCTTCTCATTTCCGGGGCAAACTCAGGAAAAACAAAATTACACGTGTCTTTTTATTTTCAGTCTAGATCATAGATCTGAATTTTTGACCCTGAAGTCGCCCTGCTTAGCGAAATCTGCAATGTTTTACAAATCATGCAATACCGGTTAACACTGTATGTGTATTATATGGCAGCACGCAGTCTAATCCTATATTTTGATCACGATCTTTGGAATCTGCCTGCTCATTTCTGGGGAAAATTCAGGTAAAACAAAATTACACGTGTCTTTTTATTTTCAGTGTAGATCATACATCTGAATTTTTGAACCTGAAGTCGCCCTGCTTAGCGAAATCTGCAATGTTTTACAAATCACGTTATGACATGCTACACTGTATGTGTATTATATTTGACAGCGCGCTGTCCAATCCTATATTTTGAACACGATCTTTGAAATCTGCCTGCTCATTTCTGGGTCAAACTCGGGAAAAACAAAATTACACGTGTCTTTTTATTTTCAGTGTAGATCATATATCTGAATTTTTGAACCTGAAGTCGCCCTGCTTAGCGAAATCTGCAATGTTTTACAAATCACGTTTTGACATGCTACACTGTATGTGTATTATATTAGACAGCGCGCTGTCCAATCCTATATTTTGAACACGATCTTTGGAATCTGCCTGCTCATTTCTGGTCAAAATTCAGGTAAAACAAAATTACACGTATCTTTTTATTTTCAGTGTAGATCATATATCTGAATTTTTGAACCTGAAATCGCCCTGCTTAGCGAAATCTGCAATGTTTTACAAATCACGTTATGACGTGTTACACTGTATTTGTATTATATATGACAGCGCGCTGTCCAATCCTATATTTTGAATACGATCTTTGAAATCTGCCTGCTCATTTCTGGGGCAAACTCAGTAAAAACAAAATTACACGTGTCTTTTTATTTTCGGTGTAGATCATATATCTGAATTTTTTAACCTGAAGTCGCCATGCTTAGCGAAATCTGCAATGTTTTACAAATCACGTTATGACGTGTTACACTGTATGTGTATTATATATGACAGCGCGCTGTCCAATCCTATATTTTGATTACGATCTTTGAACTCTGCCTGCTCATTTCTGGGGCAAACTCAGGAAAAACAATATAACAGGTGTCTTTTTATTTTAGGTCCAGATCATAGATCTGAATTTTTGAACCTGAAGTTGCCCTGCTTAGCGAAATTTGTTATGATGTATATATCATATTATGACGTTCTACACTGTATGTGTATTATATATATATGGCAGCACGCAGTCTAATCCTATATTTTGAACACGATCTTTGAAAACTGCCTTCTCATTTCCGGGGCAAACTCAGGAAAAACAAAATTACACGTGTCTTTTTATTTTCAGTCTAGATCATAGATCTGAATTTTTTAACCTGAAGTCGCCCTGCTTAGCGAAATCTGCAATGTTTTACAAATCATGCAATACCGGTTAACACTGTATGTGTATTATATGGCAGCACGCAGTCTAATCCTATATTTTGATCACGATCTTTGGAATCTGCCTGCTCATTTCTGGGGAAAATTCAGGTAAAACAAAATTACACGTGTCTTTTTATTTTCAGTGTAGATCATACATCTGAATTTTTGAACCTGAAGTCGCCCTGCTTAGCGAAATCTGCAATGTTTTACAAATCACGTTATGACATGCTACACTGTATGTGTATTATATTTGACAGCGCGCTGTCCAATCCTATATTTTGAACACGATCTTTGGAATCTGCCTGCTCTTTTCTGGTCAAAATTCAGGTAAAACAAAATTACACGTATCTTTTTATTTTCAGTGTAGATCATATATCTGAATTTTTGAACCTGAAATCGCCCTGCTTAGCGAAATCTGCAATGTTTTACAAATCACGTTATGACGTGTTACACTGTATTTGTATTATATATGACAGCGCGCTGTCCAATCCTATATTTTGAATACGATCTTTGAAATCTGCCTGCTCATTTCTGGGGCAAACTCAGTAAAAACAAAATTACACGTGTCTTTTTATTTTCGGTGTAGATCATATATCTGAATTTTTTAACCTGAAGTCGCCATGCTTAGCGAAATCTGCAATGTTTTACAAATCACGTTATGACGTGTTACACTGTATGTGTATTATATATGACAGCGCGCTGTCCAATCCTATATTTTGATTACGATCTTTGAACTCTGCCTGCTCATTTCTGGGGCAAACTCAGGAAAAACAATATAACAGGTGTCTTTTTATTTTAGGTCCAGATCATAGATCTGAATTTTTGAACCTGAAGTTGCCCTGCTTAGCGAAATTTGTTATGATGTATATATCATATTATGACGTTCTACACTGTATGTGTATTATATATATATGGCAGCACGCAGTCTAATCCTATATTTTGAACACGATCTTTGAAAACTGCCTTCTCATTTCCGGGGCAAACTCAGGAAAAACAAAATTACACGTGTCTTTTTATTTTCAGTCTAGATCATAGATCTGAATTTTTGACCCTGAAGTCGCCCTGCTTAGCGAAATCTGCAATGTTTTACAAATCATGCAATACCGGTTAACACTGTATGTGTATTATATGGCAGCACGCAGTCTAATCCTATATTTTGATCACGATCTTTGGAATCTGCCTGCTCATTTCTGGGGAAAATTCAGGTAAAACAAAATTACACGTGTCTTTTTATTTTCAGTGTAGATCATACATCTGAATTTTTGAACCTGAAGTCGCCCTGCTTAGCGAAATCTGCAATGTTTTACAAATCACGTTATGACATGCTACACTGTATGTGTATTATATTTGACAGCGCGCTGTCCAATCCTATATTTTGAACACGATCTTTGAAATCTGCCTGCTCATTTCTGGGTCAAACTCGGGAAAAACAAAATTACACGTGTCTTTTTATTTTCAGTGTAGATCATATATCTGAATTTTTGAACCTGAAGTCGCCCTGCTTAGCGAAATCTGCAATGTTTTACAAATCACGTTTTGACATGCTACACTGTATGTGTATTATATTAGACAGCGCGCTGTCCAATCCTATATTTTGAACACGATCTTTGGAATCTGCCTGCTCATTTCTGGTCAAAATTCAGGTAAAACAAAATTACACGTATCTTTTTATTTTCAGTGTAGATCATATATCTGAATTTTTGAACCTGAAATCGCCCTGCTTAGCGAAATCTGCAATGTTTTACAAATCACGTTATGACGTGTTACACTGTATTTGTATTATATATGACAGCGCGCTGTCCAATCCTATATTTTGAATACGATCTTTGAAATCTGCCTGCTCATTTCTGGGGCAAACTCAGTAAAAACAAAATTACACGTGTCTTTTTATTTTCGGTGTAGATCATATATCTGAATTTTTTAACCTGAAGTCGCCATGCTTAGCGAAATCTGCAATGTTTTACAAATCACGTTATGACGTGTTACACTGTATGTGTATTATATATGACAGCGCGCTGTCCAATCCTATATTTTGATTACGATCTTTGAACTCTGCCTGCTCATTTCTGGGGCAAACTCAGGAAAAACAATATAACAGGTGTCTTTTTATTTTAGGTCCAGATCATAGATCTGAATTTTTGAACCTGAAGTTGCCCTGCTTAGCGAAATTTGTTATGATGTATATATCATATTATGACGTTCTACACTGTATGTGTATTATATATATATGGCAGCACGCAGTCTAATCCTATATTTTGAACACGATCTTTGAAAACTGCCTTCTCATTTCCGGGGCAAACTCAGGAAAAACAAAATTACACGTGTCTTTTTATTTTCAGTCTAGATCATAGATCTGAATTTTTGACCCTGAAGTCGCCCTGCTTAGCGAAATCTGCAATGTTTTACAAATCATGCAATACCGGTTAACACTGTATGTGTATTATATGGCAGCACGCAGTCTAATCCTATATTTTGATCACGATCTTTGGAATCTGCCTGCTCATTTCTGGGGAAAATTCAGGTAAAACAAAATTACACGTGTCTTTTTATTTTCAGTGTAGATCATACATCTGAATTTTTGAACCTGAAGTCGCCCTGCTTAGCGAAATCTGCAATGTTTTACAAATCACGTTATGACATGCTACACTGTATGTGTATTATATTTGACAGCGCGCTGTCCAATCCTATATTTTGAACACGATCTTTGAAATCTGCCTGCTCATTTCTGGGTCAAACTCGGGAAAAACAAAATTACACGTGTCTTTTTATTTTCAGTGTAGATCATATATCTGAATTTTTGAACCTGAAGTCGCCCTGCTTAGCGAAATCTGCAATGTTTTACAAATCACATTATGACATGCTACACTGTATGTGTATTATATTTGACAGCGCGCTGTCCAATCCTATATTTTGAACACGATCTTTGGAATCTGCCTGCTCATTTCTGGTCAAAATTCAGGTAAAACAAAATTACACGTATCTTTTTATTTTCAGTGTAGATCATATATCTGAATTTTTGAACCTGAAATCGCCCTGCTTAGCGAAATCTGCAATGTTTTACAAATCACGTTATGACGTGTTACACTGTATGTGTATTATATATGACAGCGCGCTGTCCAATCCTATATTTTGAATACGATCTTTGAAATCTGCCTGCTCATTTCTGGGGCAAACTCAGTAAAAACAAAATTACACGTGTCTTTTTATTTTCAGTGTAGATCATATATCTGAATTTTTTAACCTGAAGTCGCCATGCTTAGCGAAATCTGCAATGTTTTACAAATCACGTTATGACGTGTTACACTGTATGTGTATTATATATGACAGCGCGATGTCCAATCCTATATTTTGATTACGATCTTTGCACTCTGCCTGCTCATTTCTGGGGCAAACTCAGGAAAAACAATATAACAGGTGTCTTTTTATTTTAGGTCCAGATCATAGATCTGAATTTTTGAACCTGAAGTTGCCCTGCTTAGCGAAATTTGTTATGATGTATATATCATATTATGACGTTCTACACTGTATGTGTATTATATATATATGGCAGCACGCAGTCTAATCCTATATTTTGAACACGATCTTTGAAAACTGCCTTCTCATTTCCGGGGCAAACTCAGGAAAAACAAAATTACACGTGTCTTTTTATTTTCAGTCTAGATCATAGATCTGAATTTTTGACCCTGAAGTTGCCCTGCTTAGCGAAATCTGCAATGTTTTACAAAACATGCAATACCAGTTTACACTGTATGTGTATTATATATGGCAGCACGCAGTCTAATCCTATATTTTGAACATGATCTTTGAAAACTGCCTGCTCATTTCTGGGGAAAATTCAGGTAAAACAAAATTACACGTGTCTTTTTATTTTCAGTGCAGATCATATATCTGAATTTTTGAACCTGAAGTCGCCCTGCTTAGCGAAATCTGCAATGTTTTACAAATCATGCAATACCGGTTAACACTGTATGTGTATTATATGGCAGCACGCAGTCTAATCCTATATTTTGATCACGATCTTTGGAATCTGCCTGCTCATTTCTGGGGAAAATTCAGGTAAAACAAAATTACACGTGTCTTTTTATTTTCAGTGTAGATCATACATCTGAATTTTTGAACCTGAAGTCGCCCTGCTTAGCGAAATCTGCAATGTTTTACAAATCACGTTATGACATGCTACACTGTATGTGTATTATATTTGACAGCGCGCTGTCCTATCCTATATTTTGAACACGATCTTTGGAATCTGCCTGCTCATTTCTGGTCAAAATTCAGGTAAAACAAAATTACACGTATCTTTTTATTTTCAGTGTAGATCATATATCTGAATTTTTGAACCTGAAGTCGCCCTGCTTAGCGAAATCTGCAATGTTTTACAAATCACGTTATGACGTGTTACACTGTATGTGTATTATATATGACAGCGCGCTGTCCAATCCTATATTTTGAATACGATCTTTGAAATCTGCCTGCTCATTTCTGGGGCAAACTCAGTAAAAACAAAATTACACGTGTCTTTTTATTTTCAGTGTAGATCATACATCTGAATTTTTGAACCTGAAGTCGCCCTGCTTAGCGAAATCTGCAATGTTTTACAAATCACGTTATGACATGCTACACTGTATGTGTATTATATTTGACAGCGCGCTGTCCAATCCTATATTTTGAACACGATCTTTGAAATCTGCCTGCTCATTTCTGGGTCAAACTCGGGAAAAACAAAATTACACGTGTCTTTTTATTTTCAGTGTAGATCATATATCTGAATTTTTGAACCTGAAGTCGCCCTGCTTAGCGAAATCTGCAATGTTTTACAAATCACGTTATGACATGCTACACTGTATGTGTATTATATTTGACAGCGCGCAGTCCAATCCTATATTTTGAACACGATCTTTGGAATCTGCCTGCTCATTTCTGGTCAAAATTCAGGTAAAACAAAATTACACGTATCTTTTTATTTTCAGTGTAGATCATATATCTGAATTTTTGAACCTGAAATCGCCCTGCTTAGCGAAATCTGCAATGTTTTACAAATCACGTTATGACGTGTTACACTGTATGTGTATTATATATGACAGCGCGCTGTCCAATCCTATATTTTGAATACGATCTTTGAAATCTGCCTGCTCATTTCTGGGGCAAACTCAGTAAAAACAAAATTACACGTGTCTTTTTATTTTCAGTGTAGATCA
The DNA here is from genome assembly GCA_963971285.1 of Astropecten irregularis. Lineage (NCBI taxonomy): Eukaryota > Metazoa > Echinodermata > Asteroidea > Paxillosida > Astropectinidae > Astropecten > Astropecten irregularis. The sequence continues at coordinate 7,874,140 of OZ020247.1, forward strand.
TATATCTGAATTTTTTAACCTGAAGTCGCCATGCTTAGCGAAATCTGCAATGTTTTACAAATCACGTTATGACGTGTTACACTGTATGTGTATTATATATGACAGCGCGCTGTCCAATCCTATATTTTGATTACGATCGTTGAACTCTGCCTGCTCATTTCTGGGGCAAACTCAGGAAAAACAATATAACAGGTGTCTTTTTATTTTAGGTCCAGATCATAGATCTGAATTTTTGAACCTGAAGTTGCCCTGCTTAGCGAAATTTGTTATGATGTATATATCATATTATGACGTTCTACACTGTATGTGTATTATATATATATGGCAGCACGCAGTCTAATCCTATATTTTGAACACGATCTTTGAAAACTGCCTTCTCATTTCCGGGGCAAACTCAGGAAAAACAAAATTACACGTGTCTTTTTATTTTCAGTCTAGATCATAGATCTGAATTTTTGACCCTGAAGTCGCCCTGCTTAGCGAAATCTGCAATGTTTTACAAAACATGCAATACCAGTTTACACTGTATGTGTATTATATATGGCGGCACGCAGTCTAATCCTATATTTTGAACACGATCTTTGAAAACTGCCTGCTCATTTCTGGGGAAAATTCAGGTAAAACAAAATTACACGTGTCTTTTTATTTTCAGTGCAGATCATATATCTGAATTTTTTAACCTGAAGTCGCCCTGCTTAGCGAAATCTGCAATGTTTTACAAATCATGCAATACCGGTTAACACTGTATGTGTATTATATGGCAGCACGCAGTCTAATCCTATATTTTGATCACGATCTTTGGAATCTGCCTGCTCATTTCTGGGGAAAATTCAGGTAAAACAAAATTACACGTCTCTTTTTATTTTCAGTGTAGATCATACATCTGAATTTTTGAACCTGAAGTCGCCCTGCTTAGCGAAATCTGCAATGTTTTACAAATCACGTTATGACATGCTACACTGTATGTGTATTATATTTGACAGCGCGCTGTCCAATCCTATATTTTGAACACGATCTTTGGAATCTGCCTGCTCATTTCTGGTCAAAATTCAGGTAAAACAAAATTACACGTATCTTTTTATTTTCAGTGTAGATCATATATCTGAATTTTTGAACCTGAAATCGCCCTGCTTAGCGAAATCTGCAATGTTTTACAAATCACGTTATGACGTGTTACACTGTATGTGTATTATATATGACAGCGCGCTGTCCAATCCTATATTTTGATTACGATCTTTGAACTCTGCCTGCTCATTTCTGGGTCAAACTCGGGAAAAACAAAATTACACGTGTCTTTTTATTTTCAGTGTAGATCATATATCTGAATTTTTGACCCTGAAGTCGCCCTGCTTAGCGAAATCTGCAATGTTTTACAAAACATGCAATACCAGTTTACACTGTATGTGTATTATATATGGCAGCACGCAGTCTAATCCTATATTTTGAACACGATCTTTGAAAACTGCCTGCTCATTTCTGGGGAAAATTCAGGTAAAACAAAATTACACGTGTCTTTTTATTTTCAGTGCAGATCATATATCTGAATTTTTTAACCTGAAGTCGCCCTGCTTAGCGAAATCTGCAATGTTTTACAAATCATGCAATACCGGTTAACACTGTATGTGTATTATATGGCAGCACGCAGTCTAATCCTATATTTTGATCACGATCTTTGGAATCTGCCTGCTCATTTCTGGGGAAAATTCAGGTAAAACAAAATTACACGTGTCTTTTTATTTTCAGTGTAGATCATACATCTGAATTTTTGAACCTGAAGTCGCCCTGCTTAGCGAAATCTGCAATGTTTTACAAATCACGTTATGACATGCTACACTGTATGTGTATTATATTTGACAGCGCGCTGTCCAATCCTATATTTTGAACACGATCTTTGGAATCTGCCTGCTCATTTCTGGTCAAAATTCAGGTAAAACAAAATTACACGTATCTTTTTATTTTCAGTGTAGATCATATATCTGAATTTTTGAACCTGAAATCGCCCTGCTTAGCGAAATCTGCAATGTTTTACAAATCACGTTATGACGTGTTACACTGTATGTGTATTATATATGACAGCGCGCTGTCCAATCCTATATTTTGAATACGATCTTTGAAATCTGCCTGCTCATTTCTGGGTCAAACTCAGTAAAAACAAAATTACACGTGTCTTTTTATTTTCAGTGTAGATCATATATCTGAATTTTTTAACCTGAAGTCGCCATGCTTAGCGAAATCTGCAATGTTTTACAAATCACGTTATGACGTGTTACACTGTATGTGTATTATATATGACAGCGCGCTGTCCAATCCTATATTTTGATTACGATCTTTGAACTCTGCCTGCTCATTTCTGGGGCAAACTCAGGAAAAACAATATAACAGGTGTCTTTTTATTTTAGATCCATATCATAGATCTGAATTTTTGAACCTGAAGTTGCCCTGCTTAGCGAAATTTGTTATGATGTATATATCATATTATGACGTTCTACACTGTATGTGTATTATATATATATGGCAGCACGCAGTCTAATCCTATATTTTGAACACGATCTTTGAAAACTGCCTTCTCATTTCCGGGGCAAACTCAGGAAAAACAAAATTACACGTGTCTTTTTATTTTCAGTCTAGATCATAGAGTTGAATTTTTGACCCTGAAGTCGCCCTGCTTAGCGAAATCTGCAATGTTTTACAAAATATGCAATACCAGTTTACACTGTATGTGTATTATATATGGCAGCACGCAGTCTAATCCTATATTTTGAACACGATCTTTGAAAACTGCCTGCTCATTTCTGGGGAAAATTCAGGTAAAACAAAATTACACGTGTCTTTTTATTTTCAGTGCAGATCATATATCTGAATTTTTTAACCTGAAGTCGCCCTGCTTAGCGAAATCTGCAATGTTTTACAAATCATGCAATACCGGTTAACACTGTATGTGTATTATATATGGCGGCACGCAGTCTAATCCTATATTTTGAACACGATCTTTGAAAACTGCCTGCTCATTTCTGGGGAAAATTCAGGTAAAACAAAATTACACGTGTCTTTTTATTTTCAGTGCAGATCATATATCTGAATTTTTTAACCTGAAGTCGCCCTGCTTAGCGAAATCTGCAATGTTTTACAAATCATGCAATACCGGTTAACACTGTATGTGTATTATATGGCAGCACGCAGTCTAATCCTATATTTTGATCACGATCTTTGGAATCTGCCTGCTCATTTCTGGGGAAAATTCAGGTAAAACAAAATTACACGTGTCTTTTTATTTTCAGTGTAGATCATACATCTGAATTTTTGAACCTGAAGTCGCCCTGCTTAGCGAAATCTGCAATGTTTTACAAATCACGTTATGACATGCTACACTGTATGTGTATTATATTTGACAGCGCGCTGTCCAATCCTATATTTTGAACACGATCTTTGAAATCTGCCTGCTCATTTCTGGGTCAAACTCGGGAAAAACAAAATTACACGTGTCTTTTTATTTTCAGTGTAGATCATATATCTGAATTTTTGAACCTGAAGTCGCCCTGCTTAGCGAAATCTGCAATGTTTTACAAATCACGTTATGACATGCTACACTGTATGTGTATTATATTTGACAGCGCGCTGTCCAATCCTATATTTTGAATACGATCTTTGAAATCTGCCTGCTCATTTCTGGGGCAAACTCAGTAAAAACAAAATTACACGTGTCTTTTTATTTTCAGTGTAGATCATATATCTGAATTTTTTAACCTGAAGTCGCCATGCTTAGCGAAATCTGCAATGTTTTACAAATCACGTTATGACGTGTTACACTGTATGTGTATTATATATGACAGCGCGCTGTCCAATCCTATATTTTGATTACGATCTTTGAACTCTGCCTGCTCATTTCTGGGGCAAACTCAGGAAAAACAATATAACAGGTGTCTTTTTATTTTAGGTCCAGATCATAGATCTGAATTTTTGAACCTGAAGTTGCCCTGCTTAGCGAAATTTGTTATGATGTATATATCATATTATGACGTTCTACACTGTATGTGTATTATATATATATGGCAGCACGCAGTCTAATCCTATATTTTGAACACGATCTTTGAAAACTGCCTTCTCATTTCCGGGGCAAACTCAGGAAAAACAAAATTACACGTGTCTTTTTATTTTCAGTCTAGATCATAGATCTGAATTTTTGACCCTGAAGTCGCCCTGCTTAGCGAAATCTGCAATGTTTTACAAAACATGCAATACCAGTTTACACTGTATGTGTATTATATATGGCAGCACGCAGTCTAATCCTATATTTTGAACACGATCTTTGAAAACTGCCTGCTCATTTCTGGGGAAAATTCAGGTAAAACAAAATTACACGTGTCTTTTTATTTTCAGTGCAGATCATATATCTGAATTTTTTAACCTGAAGTCGCCCTGCTTAGCGAAATCTGCAATGTTTTACAAATCATGCAATACCGGTTAACACTGTATGTGTATTATATGGCAGCACGCAGTCTAATCCTATATTTTGATCACGATCTTTGGAATCTGCCTGCTCATTTCTGGGGAAAATTCAGGTAAAACAAAATTACACGTGTCTTTTTATTTTCAGTGTAGATCATACATCTGAATTTTTGAACCTGAAGTCGCCCTGCTTAGCGAAATCTGCAATGTTTTACAAATCACGTTATGACATGCTACACTGTATGTGTATTATATTTGACAGCGCGCTGTCCAATCCTATATTTTGAACACGATCTTTGGAATCTGCCTGCTCATTTCTGGTCAAAATTCAGGTAAAACAAAATTACACGTATCTTTTTATTTTCAGTGTAGATCATATATCTGAATTTTTGAACCTGAAATCGCCCTGCTTAGCGAAATCTGCAATGTTTTACAAATCACGTTATGACGTGTTACACTGTATGTGTATTATATATGACAGCGCGCTGTCCAATCCTATATTTTGAATACGATCTTTGAAATCTGCCTGCTCATTTCTGGGTCAAACTCAGTAAAAACAAAATTACACGTGTCTTTTTATTTTCAGTGTAGATCATATATCTGAATTTTTTAACCTGAAGTCGCCATGCTTAGCGAAATCTGCAATGTTTTACAAATCACGTTATGACGTGTTACACTGTATGTGTATTATATATGACAGCGCGCTGTCCAATCCTATATTTTGATTACGATCTTTGAACTCTGCCTGCTCATTTCTGGGGCAAACTCAGGAAAAACAATATAACAGGTGTCTTTTTATTTTAGATCCATATCATAGATCTGAATTTTTGAACCTGAAGTTGCCCTGCTTAGCGAAATTTGTTATGATGTATATATCATATTATGACGTTCTACACTGTATGTGTATTATATATATATGGCAGCACGCAGTCTAATCCTATATTTTGAACACGATCTTTGAAAACTGCCTTCTCATTTCCGGGGCAAACTCAGGAAAAACAAAATTACACGTGTCTTTTTATTTTCAGTCTAGATCATAGAGTTGAATTTTTGACCCTGAAGTCGCCCTGCTTAGCGAAATCTGCAATGTTTTACAAAACATGCAATACCAGTTTACACTGTATGTGTATTATATATGGCAGCACGCAGTCTAATCCTATATTTTGAACACGATCTTTGAAAACTGCCTGCTCATTTCTGGGGAAAATTCAGGTAAAACAAAATTACACGTGTCTTTTTATTTTCAGTGCAGATCATATATCTGAATTTTTTAACCTGAAGTCGCCCTGCTTAGCGAAATCTGCAATGTTTTACAAATCATGCAATACCGGTTAACACTGTATGTGTATTATATGGCAGCACGCAGTCTAATCCTATATTTTGATCACGATCTTTGGAATCTGCCTGCTCATTTCTGGGGAAAATTCAGGTAAAACAAAATTACACGTGTCTTTTTATTTTCAGTGTAGATCATACATCTGAATTTTTGAACCTGAAGTCGCCCTGCTTAGCGAAATCTGCAATGTTTTACAAATCACGTTATGACATGCTACACTGTATGTGTATTATATTTGACAGCGCGCTGTCCAATCCTATATTTTGAACACGATCTTTGAAATCTGCCTGCTCATTTCTGGGTCAAACTCGGGAAAAACAAAATTACACGTGTCTTTTTATTTTCAGTGTAGATCATATATCTGAATTTTTGAACCTGAAGTCGCCCTGCTTAGCGAAATCTGCAATGTTTTACAAATCACGTTATGACATGCTACACTGTATGTGTATTATATTTGACAGCGCGCTGTCCAATCCTATATTTTGAATACGATCTTTGAAATCTGCCTGCTCATTTCTGGGTCAAACTCGGGAAAAACAAAATTACACGTGTCTTTTTATTTTCAGTGTAGATCATATATCTGAATTTTTGAACCTGAAGTCGCCCTGCTTAGCGAAATCTGCAATGTTTTACAAATCACGTTATGACATGCTTCACTGTATGTGTATTATATTTGACAGCGCGCTGTCCAATCCTATATTTTGAATACGATCTTTGAAATCTGCCTGCTCATTTCTGGGGCAAACTCAGTAAAAACAAAATTACACGTGTCTTTTTATTTTCAGTGTAGATCATATATCTGAATTTTTTAACCTGAAGTCGCCATGCTTAGCGAAATCTGCAATGTTTTACAAATCACGTTATGACGTGTTACACTGTATGTGTATTATATATGACAGCGCGCTGTCCAATCCTATATTTTGATTACGATCTTTGAACTCTGCCTGCTCATTTCTGGGGCAAACTCAGGAAAAACAATATAACAGGTGTCTTTTTATTTTAGGTCCAGATCATAGATCTGAATTTTTGAACCTGAAGTTGCCCTGCTTAGCGAAATTTGTTATGATGTATATATCATATTATGACGTTCTACACTGTATGTGTATTATATATATATGGCAGCACGCAGTCTAATCCTATATTTTGAACACGATCTTTGAAAACTGCCTTCTCATTTCCGGGGCAAACTCAGGAAAAACAAAATTACACGTGTCTTTTTATTTTCAGTCTAGATCATAGATCTGAATTTTTGACCCTGAAGTCGCCCTGCTTAGCGAAATCTGCAATGTTTTACAAATCATGCAATACCGGTTAACACTGTATGTGTATTATTTATGGCGGCACGCAGTCTAATCCTATATTTTGAACACGATCTTTGAAAACTGCCTGCTCATTTCTGGGGAAATTTCAGGTAAAACAAAATTACACGTGTCTTTTTATTTTCAGTGCAGATCATATATCTGAATTTTTTAACCTGAAGTCGCCCTGCTTAGCGAAATCTGCAATGTTTTACAAATCATGCAATACCGGTTAACACTGTATGTGTATTATATGGCAGCACGCAGTCTAATCCTATATTTTGATCACGATCTTTGGAATCTGCCTGCTCATTTCTGGGGAAAATTCAGGTAAAACAAAATTACACGTGTCTTTTTATTTTCAGTGTAGATCATACATCTGAATTTTTGAACCTGAAGTCGCCCTGCTTAGCGAAATCTGCAATGTTTTACAAATCACGTTATGACATGCTACACTGTATGTGTATTATATTTGACAGCGCGCTGTCCAATCCTATATTTTGAACACGATCTTTGGAATCTGCCTGCTCATTTCTGGTCAAAATTCAGGTAAAACAAAATTACATGTATCTTTTTATTTTCAGTGTAGATCATATATCTGAATTTTTGAACCTGAAATCGCCCTGCTTAGCGAAATCTGCAATGTTTTACAAATCACGTTATGACGTGTTACACTGTATGTGTATTATATATGACAGCGCGCTGTCCAATCCTATATTTTGAATACGATCTTTGAAATCTGCCTGCTCATTTCTGGGGCAAACTCAGTAAAAACAAAATTACACGTGTCTTTTTATTTTCAGTGTAGATCATATATCTGAATTTTTTAACCTGAAGTCGCCATGCTTAGCGAAATCTGCAATGTTTTACAAATCACGTTATGACGTGTTACACTGTATGTGTATTATATATGACAGCGCGCTGTCCAATCCTATATTTTGAATACGATCTTTGAAATCTGCCTGCTCATTTCTGGGGCAAACTCAGGAAAAACAATATAACAGGTGTCTTTTTATTTTAGGTCCAGATCATAGATCTGAATTTTTGAACCTGAAGTTGCCCTGCTTAGCGAAATTTGTTATGATGTATATATCATATTATGACGTTCTACACTGTATGTGTATTATATATATATGGCAGCACGCAGTCTAATCCTATATTTTGAACACGATCTTTGAAAACTGCCTTCTCATTTCCGGGGCAAACTCAGGAAAAACAAAATTACACGTGTCTTTTTATTTTCAGTCTAGATCATAGATCTGAATTTTTGACCCTGAAGTCGCCCTGCTTAGCGAAATCTGCAATGTTTTACAAAACATGCAATACCAGTTTACACTGTATGTGTATTATATATGGCAGCACGCAGTCTAATCCTATATTTTGAACACGATCTTTGAAAACTGCCTGCTCATTTCTGGGGAAAATTCAGGTAAAACAAAATTACACGTGTCTTTTTATTTTCAGTGCAGAACATATATCTGAATTTTTTAACCTGAAGTCGCCCTGCTTAGCGAAATCTGCAATGTTTTACAAATCATGCAATACCGGTTAACACTGTATGTGTATTATATGGCAGCACGCAGTCTAATCCTATATTTTGATCACGATCTTTGGAATCTGCCTGCTCATTTCTGGGGAAAATTCAGGTAAAACAAAATTACACGTGTCTTTTTATTTTCAGTGTAGATCATACATCTGAATTTTTGAACCTGAAGTCGCCCTGCTTAGCGAAATCTGCAATGTTTTACAAATCACGTTATGACATGCTACACTGTATGTGTATTATATTTGACAGCGCGCTGTCCAATCCTATATTTTGAACACGATCTTTGAAATCTGCCTGCTCATTTCTGGGTCAAACTCGGGAAAAACAAAATTACACGTGTCTTTTTATTTTCAGTGTAGATCATATATCTGAATTTTTGAACCTGAAGTCGCCCTGCTTAGCGAAATCTGCAATGTTTTACAAATCACGTTATGACATGCTACACTGTATGTGTATTATATTTGACAGCGCGCTGTCCAATCCTATATTTTGAATACGATCTTTGAAATCTGCCTGCTCATTTCTGGGTCAAACTCGGGAAAAACAAAATTACACGTGTCTTTTTATTTTCAGTGTAGATCATATATCTGAATTTTTGAACCTGAAGTCGCCCTGCTTAGCGAAATCTGCAATGTTTTACAAATCACGTTATGACATGCTTCACTGTATGTGTATTATATTTGACAGCGCGCTGTCCAATCCTATATTTTGAATACGATCTTTGAAATCTGCCTGCTCATTTCTGGGGCAAACTCAGTAAAAACAAAATTACACGTGTCTTTTTATTTTCAGTGTAGATCATATATCTGAATTTTTTAACCTGAAGTCGCCATGCTTAGCGAAATCTGCAATGTTTTACAAATCACGTTATGACGTGTTACACTGTATGTGTATTATATATGACAGCGCGCTGTCCAATCCTATATTTTGATTACGATCTTTGAACTCTGCCTGCTCATTTCTGGGGCAAACTCAGGAAAAACAATATAACAGGTGTCTTTTTATTTTAGGTCCAGATCATAGATCTGAATTTTTGAACCTGAAGTTGCCCTGCTTAGCGAAATTTGTTATGATGTATATATCATATTATGACGTTCTACACTGTATGTGTATTATATATATATGGCAGCACGCAGTCTAATCCTATATTTTGAACACGATCTTTGAAAACTGCCTTCTCATTTCCGGGGCAAACTCAGGAAAAACAAAATTACACGTGTCTTTTTATTTTCAGTCTAGATCATAGATCTGAATTTTTGACCCTGAAGTCGCCCTGCTTAGCGAAATCTGCAATGTTTTACAAATCATGCAATACCGGTTAACACTGTATGTGTATTATTTATGGCGGCACGCAGTCTAATCCTATATTTTGAACACGATCTTTGAAAACTGCCTGCTCATTTCTGGGGAAATTTCAGGTAAAACAAAATTACACGTGTCTTTTTATTTTCAGTGCAGATCATATATCTGAATTTTTTAACCTGAAGTCGCCCTGCTTAGCGAAATCTGCAATGTTTTACAAATCATGCAATACCGGTTAACACTGTATGTGTATTATATGGCAGCACGCAGTCTAATCCTATATTTTGATCACGATCTTTGGAATCTGCCTGCTCATTTCTGGGGAAAATTCAGGTAAAACAAAATTACACGTGTCTTTTTATTTTCAGTGTAGATCATACATCTGAATTTTTGAACCTGAAGTCGCCCTGCTTAGCGAAATCTGCAATGTTTTACAAATCACGTTATGACATGCTACACTGTATGTGTATTATATTTGACAGCGCGCTGTCCAATCCTATATTTTGAACACGATCTTTGGAATCTGCCTGCTCATTTCTGGTCAAAATTCAGGTAAAACAAAATTACATGTATCTTTTTATTTTCAGTGTAGATCATATATCTGAATTTTTGAACCTGAAATCGCCCTGCTTAGCGAAATCTGCAATGTTTTACAAATCACGTTATGACGTGTTACACTGTATGTGTATTATATATGACAGCGCGCTGTCCAATCCTATATTTTGAATACGATCTTTGAAATCTGCCTGCTCATTTCTGGGGCAAACTCAGTAAAAACAAAATTACACGTGTCTTTTTATTTTCAGTGTAGATCATATATCTGAATTTTTTAACCTGAAGTCGCCATGCTTAGCGAAATCTGCAATGTTTTACAAATCACGTTATGACGTGTTACACTGTATGTGTATTATATATGACAGCGCGCTGTCCAATCCTATATTTTGAATACGATCTTTGAAATCTGCCTGCTCATTTCTGGGGCAAACTCAGGAAAAACAATATAACAGGTGTCTTTTTATTTTAGGTCCAGATCATAGATCTGAATTTTTGAACCTGAAGTTGCCCTGCTTAGCGAAATTTGTTATGATGTATATATCATATTATGACGTTCTACACTGTATGTGTATTATATATATATGGCAGCACGCAGTCTAATCCTATATTTTGAACACGATCTTTGAAAACTGCCTTCTCATTTCCGGGGCAAACTCAGGAAAAACAAAATTACACGTGTCTTTTTATTTTCAGTCTAGATCATAGATCTGAATTTTTGACCCTGAAGTCGCCCTGCTTAGCGAAATCTGCAATGTTTTACAAAACATGCAATACCAGTTTACACTGTATGTGTATTATATATGGCAGCACGCAGTCTAATCCTATATTTTGAACACGATCTTTGAAAACTGCCTGCTCATTTCTGGGGAAAATTCAGGTAAAACAAAATTACACGTGTCTTTTTATTTTCAGTGCAGAACATATATCTGAATTTTTTAACCTGAAGTCGCCCTGCTTAGCGAAATCTGCAATGTTTTACAAATCATGCAATACCGGTTAACACTGTATGTGTATTATATGGCAGCACGCAGTCTAATCCTATATTTTGATCACGATCTTTGGAATCTGCCTGCTCATTTCTGGGGAAAATTCAGGTAAAACAAAATTACACGTGTCTTTTTATTTTCAGTGTAGATCATACATCTGAATTTTTGAACCTGAAGTCGCCCTGCTTAGCGAAATCTGCAATGTTTTACAAATCACGTTATGACATGCTACACTGTATGTGTATTATATTTGACAGCGCGCTGTCCAATCCTATATTTTGAACACGATCTTTGAAATCTGACTGCTCATTTCTGGGTCAAACTCGGGAAAAACAAAATTACACGTGTCTTTTTCTTTTCAGTGTAGATCATATATCTGAATTTTTGAACCTGAAGTCGCCCTGCTTAGCGAAATCTGCAATGTTTTACAAATCACGTTATGACATGCTACACTGTATGTGTATTATATTTGACAGCGCGCTGTCCAATCCTATATTTTGAATACGATCTTTGAAATCTGCCTGCTCATTTCTGGGGCAAACTCAGTAAAAACAAAAATACACGTGTCTTTTTATTTTCAGTGTAGATCATATATCTGAATTTTTTAACCTGAAGTCGCCATGCTTAGTGAAATCTGCAATGTTTTACAAATCACGTTATGACGTGTTACACTGTATGTGTATTATATATGACAGCGCGCTGTCCAATCATATATTTTGACTACGATCTTTGAACTCTGCCTGCTCATTTCTGGGGCAAACTCAGGAAAAACAATATAACAGGTGTCTTTTTATTTTAGGTCCAGATCATAGATCTGAATTTTTGAACCTGAAGTTGCCCTGCTTAGCGAAATTTGTTATGATGTATATATCATATTATGACGTTCTACACTGTATGTGTATTATTTATATATGGCAGCACGCAGTCTAATCCTATATTTTGAACACGATCTTTGAAAACTGCCTTCTCATTTCCGGGGCAAACTCAGGAAAAACAATATAACAGGTGTCTTTTTATTTTAGGTCCAGATCATAGATCTGAATTTTTGAACCTGAAGTTGCCCTGCTTAGCGAAATTTGTTATGATGTATATATCATATTATGACGTTCTACACTGTATGTGTATTATATATATATGGCAGCACGCAGTCTAATCCTATATTTTGAACACGATCTTTGAAAACTGCCTTCTCATTTCCGGGGCAAACTCAGGAAAAACAAAATTACACATGTCTTTTTATTTTCAGTCTAGATCATAGATCTGAATTTTTGACCCTGAAGTCGCCCTGCTTAGCGAAATCTGCAATGTTTTACAAAACATGCAATACCAGTTTACACTGTATGTGTATTATATATGGCAGCACGCAGTCTAATCCTATATTTTGAACACGATCTTTGAAAACTGCCTGCTCATTTCTGGGGAAAATTCAGGTAAAACAAAATTAAACGTGTCTTTTTATTTTCAGTGCAGATCATATATCTGAATTTTTTAACCTGAAGTCGCCCTGCTTAGCGAAATCTGCAATGTTTTACAAATCATGCAATACCGGTTAACACTGTATGTGTATTATATGGCAGCACGCAGTCTAATCCTATATTTTGATCACGATCTTTGGAATCTGCCTGCTCATTTCTGGGGAAAATTCAGGTAAAACAAAATTACACTTGTCTTTTTATTTTCAGTGTAGATCATACATCTGAATTTTTGAACCTGAAGTCGCCCTGCTTAGCGAAATCTGCAATGTTTTAGAAATCACGTTATGACATGCTACACTGTATGTGTATTATATTTGACAGCGCGCTGTCCAATCCTATATTTTGAACACGATCTTTGGAATCTGCCTGCTCATTTCTGGTCAAAATTCAGGTAAAACAAAATTACACGTATCTTTTTATTTTCAGTGTAGATCATATATCTGAATTTTTGAACCTGAAATCGCCCTGCTTAGCGAAATCTGCAATGTTTTACAAATCACGTTATGACGTGTTACACTGTATGTGTATTATATATGACAGTGCGCTGTCCAATCCTATATTTTGAATACGATCTTTGAAATCTGCCTGCTCATTTCTGGGGCAAACTCAGTAAAAACAAAATTACACGTGTCTTTTTATTTTCAGTGTAGATCATATATCTGAATTTTTTAACCTGAAGTCGCCATGCTTAGCGAAATCTGCAATGTTTTACAAATCACGTTATGACGTGTTACACTGTATGTGTATTATATATGACAGCGCGATGTCCAATCCTATATTTTGATTACGATCTTTGAACTCTGCCTGCTCATTTCTGGGGCAAACTCAGGAAAAACAATATAACAGGTGTCTTTTTATTTTAGGTCCAGATCATAGATCTGAATTTTTGAACCTGAAGTTGCCCTGCTTAGCGAAATTTGTTATGATGTATATATCATATTATGACGTTCTACACTGTATGTGTATTATATATATATGGCAGCACGCAGTCTAATCCTATATTTTGAACACGATCTTTGAAAACTGCCTTCTCATTTCCGGGGCAAACTCAGGAAAAACAAAATTACACGTGTCTTTTTATTTTCAGTCTAGATCATAGATCTGAATTTTTGACCCTGAAGTCGCCCTGCTTAGCGAAATCTGCAATGTTTTACAAAACATGCAGTACCAGTTTACACTGTATGTGTATTATATATGGCAGCACGCAGTCTAATCCTATATTTTGAACATGATCTTTGAAAACTGCCTGCTCATTTCTGGGGAAAATTCAGGTAAAACAAAATTACACGTGTCTTTTTATTTTCAGTGCAGATCATATATCTGAATTTTTGAACCTGAAGTCGCCCTGCTTAGCGAAATCTGCAATGTTTTACAAATCATGCAATACCGGTTAACACTGTATGTGTATTATATGGCAGCACGCAGTCTAATCCTATATTTTGATCACGATCTTTGGAATCTGCCTGCTCATTTCTGGGGAAAATTCAGGTAAAACAAAATTACACGTGTCTTTTTATTTTCAGTGTAGATCATACATCTGAATTTTTGAACCTGAAGTCGCCCTGCTTAGCGAAATCTGCAATGTTTTACAAATCACGTTATGACATGCTACACTGTATGTGTATTATATTTGACAGCGCGCTGTCCAATCCTATATTTTGAACACGATCTTTGAAATCTGCCTGCTCATTTCTGGGTCAAACTCGGGAAAAACAAAATTACACGTGTCTTTTTATTTTCAGTGTAGATCATATATCTGATTTTTTGAACCTGAAGTCGCCCTGCTTAGCGAAATCTGCAATGTTTTACAAATCACGTTATGACATGCTACACTGTATGTGTATTATATTTGACAGCGCGCTGTCCAATCCTATATTTTGAACACGATCTTTGGAATCTGCCTGCTCATTTCTGGTCAAAATTCAGGTAAAACAAAATTACACGTATCTTTTTATTTTCAGTGTAGATCATATATATGAATTTTTGAACCTGAAGTCGCCCTGCTTAGCGAAATCTGCAATGTTTTACAAATCACGTTATGACGTGTTACACTGTATGTGTATTATATATGACAGCGCGCTGTCCAATCCTATATTTTGAATACGATCTTTGAAATCTGCCTGCTCATTTCTGGGGCAAACTCAGTAAAAACAAAATTACACGTGTCTTTTTATTTTCAGTGTAGATCATATATCTGAATTTTTTAACCTGAAGTCGCCATGCTTAGCGAAATCTGCAATGTTTTACAAATCACGTTATGACGTGTTACACTGTATGTGTATTATATATGACAGCGCGATGTCCAATCCTATATTTTGATTACGATCTTTGAACTCTGCCTGCTCATTTCTGGGGCAAACTCAGGAAAAACAATATAACAGGTGTCTTTTTATTTTAGGTCCAGATCATAGATCTGAATTTTTGAACCTGAAGTTGCCCTGCTTAGCGAAATTTGTTATGATGTATATATCATATTATGACGTTCTACACTGTATGTGTATTATATATATATGGCAGCACGCAGTCTAATCCTATATTTTGAACACGATCTTTGAAAACTGCCTTCTCATTTCCGGGGCAAACTCAGGAAAAACAAAATTACACGTGTCTTTTTATTTTCAGTCTAGATCATAGATCTGAATTTTTGACCCTGAAGTCGCCCTGCTTAGCGAAATCTGCAATGTTTTACAAAACATGCAATACCAGTTTACACTGTATGTGTATTATATATGGCGGCACGCAGTCTAATCCTATATTTTGAACACGATCTTTGAAAACTGCCTGCTCATTTCTGGGGAAAATTCAGGTAAAACAAAATTACACGTGTCTTTTTATTTTCAGTGCAGATCATATATCTGAATTTTTTTAACCTGAAGTCGCCCTGCTTAGCGAAATCTGCAATGTTTTACAAATCATGCAATACCGGTTAACACTGTACGTGTATTATATGGCAGCACGCAGTCTAATCCTATATTTTGATCACGATCTTTGGAATCTGCCTGCTCATTTCTGGGGAAAATTCAGGTAAAACAAAATTACACGTGTCTTTTTATTTTCAGTGTAGATCATACATCTGAATTTTTGAACCTGAAGTCGCCCTGCTTAGCGAAATCTGCAATGTTTTACAAATCACGTTATGACATGCTACACTGTATGTGTATTATATTTGACAGCGCGCTGTCCAATCCTATATTTTGAACACGATCTTTGAAATCTGCCTGCTCATTTCTGGGTCAAACTCGGGAAAAACAAAATTACACGTGTCTTTTTATTTTCAGTGTAGATCATATATCTGAATTTTTGAACCTGAAGTCGCCCTGCTTAGCGAAATCTGCAATGTTTTACAAATCACGTTATGACATGCTACACTGTATGTGTATTATATTTGACAGCGCGCTGTCCAATCCTATATTTTGAACACGATCTTTGGAATCTGCCTGCTCATTTCTGGTCAAAATTCAGGTAAAACAAAATTACACGTATCTTTTTATTTTCAGTGTAGATCATATATCTGAATTTTTGAACCTGAAATCGCCCTGCTTAGCGAAATCTGCAATGTTTTACAAATCACGTTATGACGTGTTACACTGTATGTGTATTATATATGACAGCGCGCTGTCCAATCCTATATTTTGAATACGATCTTTGAAATCTGCCTGCTCATTTCTGGGGCAAACTCAGTAAAAACAAAATTACACGTGTCTTTTTATTTTCAGTGTAGATCATATATCTGAATTTTTTAACCTGAAGTCGCCATGCTTAGCGAAATCTGCAATGTTTTACAAATCACGTTATGACGTGTTACACTGTATGTGTATTATATATGACAGCGCGATGTCCAATCCTATATTTTGATTACGATCTTTGAACTCTGCCTGCTCATTTCTGGGGCAAACTCAGGAAAAACAATATAACAGGTGTCTTTTTATTTTAGGTCCAGATCATAGATCTGAATTTTTGAACCTGAAGTTGCCCTGCTTAGCGAAATTTGTTATGATGTATATATCATATTATGACGTTCTACACTGTATGTGTATTATATATATATGGCAGCACGCAGTCTAATCCTATATTTTGAACACGATCTTTGAAAACTGCCTTCTCATTTCCGGGGCAAACTCAGGAAAAACAAAATTACACGTGTCTTTTTATTTTCAGTCTAGATCATAGATCTGAATTTTTGACCCTGAAGTCGCCCTGCTTAGCGAAATCTGCAATGTTTTACAAAACATGCAATACCAGTTTACACTGTATGTGTATTATATATGGCAGCACGCAGTCTAATCCTATATTTTGAACATGATCTTTGAAAACTGCCTGCTCATTTCTGGGGAAAATTCAGGTAAAACAAAATTACACGTGTCTTTTTATTTTCAGTGCAGATCATATATCTGAATTTTTGAACCTGAAGTCGCCCTGCTTAGCGAAATCTGCAATGTTTTACAAATCATGCAATACCGGTTAACACTGTATGTGTATTATATGGCAGCACGCAGTCTAATCCTATATTTTGATCACGATCTTTGGAATCTGCCTGCTCATTTCTGGGGAAAATTCAGGTAAAACAAAATTACACCTGTCTTTTTATTTTCAGTGTAGATCATACATCTAAATTTTTGAACCTGAAGTCGCCCTGCTTAGCGAAATCTGCAATGTTTTACAAATCACGTTATGACATGCTACACTGTATGTGTATTATATTTGACAGCGCGCTGTCCAATCCTATATTTTGAACACGATCTTTGAAATCTGCCTGCTCATTTCTGGGTCAAACTCGGGAAAAACAAAATTACACGTGTCTTTTTATTTTCAGTGTAGATCATATATCTGAATTTTTGAACCTGAAGTCGCCCTGCTTAGCGAAATCTGCAATGTTTTACAAATCACGTTATGACATGCTACACTGTATGTGTATTATATTTGACAGCGCGCTGTCCAATCCTATATTTTGAACACGATCTTTGGAATCTGCCTGCTCATTTCTGGTCAAAATTCAGGTAAAACAAAATTACACGTATCTTTTTATTTTCAGTGTAGATCATATATCTGAATTTTTGAACCTGAAGTCGCCCTGCTTAGCGAAATCTGCAATGTTTTACAAATCACGTTATGACGTGTTACACTGTATGTGTATTATAAATGACAGCGCGCTGTCCAATCCTATATTTTGAATACGATCTTTGAAATCTGCCTGCTCATTTCTGGGGCAAACTCAGTAAAAACAAAATTACACGTGTCTTTTTATTTTCAGTGTAGATCATATATCTGAATTTTTTAACCTGAAGTCGCCATGCTTAGCGAAATCTGCAATGTTTTACAAATCACGTTATGACGTGTTACACTGTATGTGTATTATATATGACAGCGCGCTGTCCAATCCTATATTTTGATTACGATCTTTGAACTCTGCCTGCTCATTTCTGGGGCAAACTCAGGAAAAACAATATAACAGGTGTCTTTTTATTTTAGGTCCAGATCATAGATCTGAATTTTTGAACCTGAAGTTGCCCTGCTTAGCGAAATTTGTTATGATGTATATATCATATTATGACGTTCTACACTGTATGTGTATTATATATATATGGCAGCACGCAGTCTAATCCTATATTTTGAACACGATCTTTGAAAACTGCCTGCTCATTTCCGGGGCAAACTCGGGAAAAACAAAATTACACGGGTCTTTTTATTTCCAGTGTAGATCATATATCTGAATTTTTGAACCTGAAGTCGCCCTGCTTAGCGAAATCTACAATGTTTTACAAATCATGCAATACCGGTTAACACTGTATGTGTATTATATATGGCAGCACGCAGTCTAATCCTATATTTTGATCACGATCTTTGGAATCTGCCTGCTCATTTCTGGGGAAAATTCAGGTAAAACAAAATTACACGTGTCTTTTTATTTTCAGTGTAGATCATACATCTGAATTTTTTAACCTGAAGTCGCCCTGCTTAGCGAAATCTGCAATGTTTTACAAATCACGTTATGACGTGTTACACTGTATGTGTATTATATATGACAGCGCGCTGTCCAATCCTATATTTTGAATACGATCTTTGAACTCTGCCTGCTCATTTCTGGGTCAAACTCGGGAAAAACAAAATTACACGGGTCTTTTTATTTCCAGTGTAGATCATATATCTGAATTTTTGAACCTGAAGTCGCCCTGCTTAGCGAAATCTGCAATGTTTTACAAATCATGCAATACCGGTTTACACTGTATGTGTATTATATATGGCAGCACGCAGTCTAATCCTATATTTTGAACACGATCTTTGGAATCTGCCTGCTCATTTCTGGTCAAAATTCATGTGAAACAAAATTACACGTATCTTTTTATTTTCAGTGTAGATCATATATCTGAATTTTTGAACCTGAAGTCGCCCTGCTTAGCGAAATCTGCAATGTTTTACAAATCACGTTATGACGTGTTACACTGTATGTGTATTATATATGACAGCGCGCTGTCCAATCCCATATTTTGAATACGATCTTTGAAATCTGCCTGCTCATTTCTGGGGCAAACTCAGTAAAAACAAAATTACACGTGTCTTTTTATTTTCAGTGTAGATCATATATATCTGAATTTTTTAACCTGAAGTCGCCATGCTTAGCGAAATCTGCAATGTTTTACAAATCACGTTATGACGTGTTACACTGTATGTGTATTATATATGACAGCGCGCTGTCCAATCCTATATTTTGATTACGATCTTTGAACTCTGCCTGCTCATTTCTGGGGCAAACTCAGGAAAAACAATATAACAGGTGTCTTTTTATTTTAGGTCCAGATCATAGATCTGAATTTTTGAACCTGAAGTTGCCCTGCTTAGCGAAATTTGTTATATGGCAGCACGCAGTCTAATCCTATATTTTGAACACGATCTTTGAAAACTGCCTGCTCATTTCCGGGGCAAACTCGGGAAAAACAAAATTACACGGGTCTTTTTATTTCCAGTGTAGATCATATATCTGAATTTTTGAACCTGAAGTCGCCCTGCTTAGCGAAATCTACAATGTTTTACAAATCATGCAATACCGGTTAACACTGTATGTGTATTATATATGGCAGCACGCAGTCTAATCCTATATTTTGATCACGATCTTTGGAATCTGCCTGCTCATTTCTGGGGAAAATTCAGGTAAAACAAAATTACACGTGTCTTTTTATTTTCAGTGTAGATCATACATCTGAATTTTTTAACCTGAAGTCGCCCTGCTTAGCGAAATCTGCAATGTTTTACAAATCACGTTATGACGTGTTACACTGTATGTGTATTATATATGACAGCGCGCTGTCCAATCCTATATTTTGAATACGATCTTTGAACTCTGCCTGCTCATTTCTGGGTCAAACTCGGGAAAAACAAAATTACACGGGTCTTTTTATTTCCAGTGTAGATCATATATCTGAATTTTTGAACCTGAAGTCGCCCTGCTTAGCGAAATCTGCAATGTTTTACAAATCATGCAATACCGGTTTACACTGTATGTGTATTATATATGGCAGCACGCAGTCTAATCCTATATTTTGAACACGATCTTTGGAATCTGCCTGCTCATTTCTGGTCAAAATTCATGTGAAACAAAATTACACGTATCTTTTTATTTTCAGTGTAGATCATATATCTGAATTTTTGAACCTGAAGTCGCCCTGCTTAGCGAAATCTGCAATGTTTTACAAATCACGTTATGACGTGTTACACTGTATGTGTATTATATATGACAGCGCGCTGTCCAATCCCATATTTTGAATACGATCTTTGAAATCTGCCTGCTCATTTCTGGGGCAAACTCAGTAAAAACAAAATTACACGTGTCTTTTTATTTTCAGTGTAGATCATATATATCTGAATTTTTTAACCTGAAGTCGCCATGCTTAGCGAAATCTGCAATGTTTTACAAATCACGTTATGACGTGTTACACTGTATGTGTATTATATATGACAGCGCGCTGTCCAATCCTATATTTTGATTACGATCTTTGAACTCTGCCTGCTCATTTCTGGGGCAAACTCAGGAAAAACAATATAACAGGTGTCTTTTTATTTTAGGTCCAGATCATAGATCTGAATTTTTGAACCTGAAGTTGCCCTGCTTAGCGAAATTTGTTATATGGCAGCACGCAGTCTAATCCTATATTTTGAACACGATCTTTGAAAACTGCCTGCTCATTTCCGGGGCAAACTCAGGAAAAACAAAATTACACGCGTCTTTTTATTTTCAGTCTAGATCATACATCTGAATTTTTGACCCTGAAGTCGCCCTGCTTAGCGAAATCTGCAATGTTTTACAAAACATGCAATACCAGTTTACACTGTATGTGTATTATATATGGCAGCACGCAGTCTAATCCTATATTTTGAACACGATCTTTGAAAACTGCCTGCTCATTTCTGGGGAAAATTCAGGTAAAACAAAATTACACGTGTCTTTTTATTTTCAGTGCAGATCATATATCTGAATTTTTTAACCTGAAGTCGCCCTGCTTAGCGTAATCTGCAATGTTTTACAAATCATGCAATACCGGTTAACACTGTATGTGTATTATATGGCAGCACGCAGTCTAATCCTATATTTTGATCACGATCTTTGGAATCTGCCTGCTCATTTCTGGGGAAAATTCAGGTAAAACAAAATTACACGTGTCTTTTTATTTTCAGTGTAGATCATACATCTGAATTTTTGAACCTGAAGTCGCCCTGCTTAGCGAAATCTGCAATGTTTTACAAATCACGTTATGACATGCTACACTGTATGTGTATTATATTTGACAGCGCGCTGTCCAATCCTATATTTTGAACACGATCTTTGAAATCTGCCTGCTCATTTCTGGGTCAAACTCGGGAAAAACAAAATTACACGTGTCTTTTTATTATTTTTCAGTGTAGATCATATATCTGAATTTTTGAACCTGAAGTCGCCCTGCTTAGCGAAATCTGCATGTTTTACAAATCACGTTATGACATGCTACACTGTATGTGTATTATATTTGACAGCGCGCTGTCCAATCCTATATTTTGAACACGATCTTTGGAATCTGCTTGCTCATTTCTGGTCAAAATTCAGGTAAAACAAAATTACACGTATCTTTTTATTTTCAGTGTAGATCATATATCTGAATTTTTGAACCTGAAGTCGCCCTGCTTAGCGAAATCTGCAATGTTTTACAAATCACGTTATGACGTGTTACACTGTATGTGTATTATATATGACAGCGCGCTGTCCAATCCTATATTTTGAATACGATCTTTGAACTCTGCCTGCTCATTTCTGGGGCAAACTCAGGAAAAACAATATAACAGGTGTCTTTTTATTTTAGGTCCAGATCATAGATCTGAATTTTTGAACCTGAAGTTGCCCTGCTTAGCGAAATTTGTTATGATGTATATATCATATTATGACGTTCTACACTGTATGTGTATTATATATATATGGCAGCACGCAGTCTAATCCTATATTTTGAACACGATCTATGAAAACTGCCTGCTCATTTCCGGGGCGAACTCAGGAAAAACAAAATTACACGTGTCTTTTTATTTTCAGTCTAGATCATAGATCTGAATTTTTGACCCTGAAGTCGCCCTGCTTAGCGAAATCTGCAATGTTTTACAAAACATGCAATACCAGTTTACACTGTAAGTGTATTATATATGGCAGCACGCAGTCTAATCCTATATTTTGAATACGATCTTTGAACTCTGCCTGCTCATTTCCGGGGCAAACTCAGTAAAAACAAAATTACACGTGTCTTTTTATTTTCAGTGTAGATCATATATCTGAATTTTTTAACCTGAAGTCGCCATGCTTAGCGAAATCTGCAATGTTTTACAAATCACGTTATGACGTGTTACACTGTATGTGTATTATATATGACAGCGCGCTGTCCAATCCTATATTTTGATTACGATCTTTGAACTCTGCCTGCTCATTTCTGGGGCAAACTCAGGAAAAACAATATAACAGGTGTCTTTTTATTTTAGGTCCAGATCATAGATCTGAATTTTTGAACCTGAAGTGGCCCTGCTTAGCGAATTTTGTTATGATGTATATATCATATTATGACGTTCTACACTGTATGTGTATTATATATATATGGCAGCACGCAGTCTAATCCTATATTTTGAACACGATCTTTGAAAACTGCCTGCTCATTTCCGGGGCAAATTCAGGAAAAACAAAATTACACGTGTCTTTTTATTTTCAGTCTAGATCATACATCTGAATTTTTGACCCTGAAGTCGCCCTGCTTAGCGAAATCTGCAATGTTTTACAAAACATGCAATACCAGTTTACACTGTATGTGTATTATATATGGGAGCACGCAGTCTAATCCTATATTTTGAACACGATCTTTGAAAACTGCCTGCTCATTTCTGGGGAAAATTCAGGTAAAACAAAATTACACGTGTCTTTTTATTTTCAGTGCAGATCATATATCTGAATTTTTTAACCTGAAGTCGCCCTGCTTAGCGAAATCTGCAATGTTTTACAAATCATGCAATACCGGTTAACACTGTATGTGTATTATATGGCAGCACGCAGTCTAATCCTATATTTTGATCACGAACTTTGGAATCTGCCTGCTCATTTCTGGGGAAAATTCAGGTAAAACAAAATTACACGTGTCTTTTTATTTTCAGTGTAGATCATACATCTGAATTTTTGAACCTGAAGTCGCCCTGCTTAGCGAAATCTGCAATGTTTTACAAATCACGTTATGACATGCTACACTGTATGTGTATTATATTTGACAGCGCGCTGTCCAATCCTATATTTTGAACACGATCTTTGAAATCTGCCTGCTCATTTCTGGGTCAAACTCGGGAAAAACAAAATTACACGTGTCTTTTTATTTTCAGTGTAGATCATATATCTGAATTTTTGAACCTGAAGTCGCCCTGCTTAGCGAAATCTGCATGTTTTACAAATCACGTTATGACATGCTACACTGTATGTGTATTATATTTGACAGCGCGCTGTCCAATCCTATATTTTGAACACGATCTTTGGAATCTGCCTGCTCATTTCTGGTCAAAATTCAGGTAAAACAAAATTACACGTATCTTTTTATTTTCAGTGTAGATCATATATCTGAATTTTTGAACCTGAAGTCGCCCTGCTTAGCGAAATCTGCAATGTTTTACAAATCACGTTATGACGTGTTACACTGTATGTGTATTATATATGACAGCGCGCTGTCCAATCCTATATTTTGAATACGATCTTTGAAATCTGCCTGCTCATTTCTGGGTCAAACTCGGGAAAAACAAAATTACACGTGTCTTTTTATTTTCAGTGTAGATCATATATCTGAATTTTTGAACCTGAAGTCGCCCTGCTTAGCGAAATCTGCATGTTTTACAAATCACGTTATGACATGCTACACTGTATGTGTATTATATTTGACAGCGCGCTGTCCAATCCTATATTTTGAACACGATCTTTGGAATCTGCCTGCTCATTTCTGGTCAAAATTCAGGTAAAACAAAATTACACGTATCTTTTTATTTTCAGTGTAGATCATATATCTGAATTTTTGAACCTGAAGTCGCCCTGCTTAGCGAAATCTGCAATGTTTTACAAATCACGTTATGACGTGTTACACTGTATGTGTATTATATATGACAGCGCGCTGTCCAATCCTATATTTTGAATACGATCTTTGAAATCTGCCTGCTCATTTCTGGGGCAAACTCAGTAAAAACAAAATTACACGTGTCTTTTTATTTTCAGTGTAGATCATATATCTGAATTTTTTAACCTGAAGTCGCCCTGCTTAGCGAAATCTGCAATGTTTTACAAAACATGCAATACCAGTTTACACTGTATGTGTATTATATATGGCAGCACGCAGTCTAATCCTATATTTTGAATACGATCTTTGAACTCTGCCTGCTCATTTCTGGGGAAAATTCAGGTAAAACAAAATTACACGTGTCTTTTTATTTTCAGTGTAGATCATATATCTGAATTTTTTAACCTGAAGTCGCCCTGTTTAGCGAAATCTGCAATGTTTTACAAATCATGCAATACCGGTTTACACTGTATGTGTATTATATGGCAGCACGCAGTCTAATCCTATATTTTGAACACGATCTTTGGAATCTGCCTGCTCATTTCTGGTCAAAATTCAGGTAAAACAAAATTACACGTATCTTTTTATTTTCAGTGTAGATCATATATCTGAATTTTTTAACCTGAAGTCGCCATGCTTAGCGAAATCTGCAATGTATTACAAATCACGTTATGACGTGTTACACTGTATGTGTATTATATATGACAGCGCGCTGTCCAATCCTATATTTTGATTACGATCTTTGAACTCTGCCTGCTCATTTCTGGGGCAAACTCATGAAAAACAATATAACAGGTGTCTTTTTATTTTAGGTCCAGATCATAGATCTGAATTTTTGAACCTGAAGTTGCCCTGCTTAGCGAAATTTGTTATGATGTATATATCATATTATGACGTTCTACACTGTATGTGTATTATATATATATGGCAGCGCGCTGTCAAATCCTATATTTTGAACACGATCTTTGGAATCTGCCTGCTCATTTCCGGGGCAAACTCAGGAAAAACAAAATTACACATGTCTTTTTATTTTCAGTCTAGATCATAGATCTGAATTTTTGACCCTGAAGTCGCCCTGCTTAGCGAAATCTGCAATGTTTTACAAAACATGCAATACCAGTTTACACTGTATGTGTATTTTATATGGCAGCACGCAGTCTAATCCTATATTTTGAACACGATCTTTGAAAACTGCCTGCTCATTTCTGGGGAAAATTCAGGTAAAACAAAATTACACGTGTCTTTTTATTTTCAGTGCAGATCATATATCTGAATTTTTTAACCTGAAGTCGCCCTGCTTAGCGAAATCTGCAATGTTTTACAAATCATGCAATACCGGTTAACACTGTATGTGTATTATATGGCAGCACGCAGTCTAATCCTATATTTTGATCACGATCTTTGGAATCTGCCTGCTCATTTCTGGGGAAAATTCAGGTAAAACAAAATTACACGTGTCTTTTTATTTTCAGTGTAGATCATACATCTGAATTCTTGAACCTGAAGTCGCCCTGCTTAGCGAAATCTGCAATGTTTTACAAATCACGTTATGACATGCTACACTGTATGTGTATTATATTTGACAGCGCGCTGTCCAATCCTATATTTTGAACACGATCTTTGAAATCTGCCTGCTCATTTCTGGGTCAAACTCGGGAAAAACAAAATTACACGTGTCTTTTTATTTTCAGTGTAGATCATATATCTGAATTTTTGAACCTGAAGTCGCCCTGCTTAGCGAAATCTGCAATGTTTTACAAATCACGTTATGACATGCTACACTGTATGTGTATTATATTTGACAGCGCGCTGTCCAATCCTATATTTTGAACACGATCTTTGGAATCTGCCTGCTCATTTCTGGTCAAAATTCAGGTACAACAAAATTACACGTATCTTTTTATTTTCAGTGTAGATCATATATCTGAATTTTTGAACCTGAAGTCGCCCTGCTTAGCGAAATCTGCAATGTTTTACAAATCACGTTATGACGTGTTACACAGTATGTGTATTATATATGACAGCGCGCTGTCCAATCCTATATTTTGAATACGATCTTTGAAATCTGCCTGCTCATTTCTGGGGCAAACTCAGTAAAAACAAAATTACACGTGTCTTTTTATTTTCAGTGTAGATCATATATCTGAATTTTTTAACCTGAAGTCGCCATGCTTAGCGAAATCTGCAATGTTTTACAAATCACGTTATGACGTGTTACACTGTATGTGTATTATATATGACAGCGCGCTGTCCAATCCTATATTTTGATTACGATCTTTGAACTCTGCCTGCTCATTTCTGGGGCAAACTCAGGAAAAACAATATAACAGGTGTCTTTTTATTTTAGGTCCAGATCATAGATCTGAATTTTTGAACCTGAAGTTGCCCTGCTTAGCGAAATTTGTTATGATGTATATATCATATTATGACGTTCTACACTGTATGTGTATTATATATATATGGCAGCACGCAGTCTAATCCTATATTTTGCACACGATCTTTGAAAACTGCCTGCTCATTTCTGGGGAAAATTCAGGTAAAACAAAATTACACGTGTCTTTTTATTTTCAGTGTAGATCATACATCTGAATTTTTGAACCTAAAGTCGCCCTGCTTAGCGAAATCTGCAATGTTTTACAAATCATGCAATACCGGTTAACACTGTATGTGTATTATATTTGACAGCGCGCTGTCCAATCCTATATTTTGAACACGATCTTTGAAATCTGCCTGCTCATTTCTGGGTCAAACTCGGGAAAAACAAAATTACACGTGTCTTTTTATTTTCAGTGTAGATCATATATCTGAATTTTTGAACCTGAAGTCGCCCTGCTTAGCGAAATCTGCAATGTTTTACAAATCATGCTTTACCGGTTAACACTGTATGTTTATTATATGGCAGCACGCAGTCTAATCCTATATTTTGATCACGATCTTTGGAATCTGCCTGCTCATTTCTGGGGAAAATTTATGTAAAACAAAATTACACGTGTCTTTTTATTTTCAGTGTAGATCATACATCTGAATTCTTGAACCTGAAGTCGCCCTGCTTAGCGAAATCTGCAATGTTTTACAAATCACGTTATGACGTGCTACACTGTATGTGTATTATATATGACAGCGCGCTGTCCAATCCTATATTTTGAACACGATCTTTGAAATCTGCCTGCTCATTTCTGGGTCAAACTCGGGAAAAACAAAATAACACGTGTCTTTTTATTTTCAGTGTAGATCATATATCTGAATTTTTTTACCTGAAGTCGCCCTGCTTAGCGAAATCTGCAATGTTTTACAAATCATGCAATACCGGTTAACACTGTATGTGTATTATATGGCAGCACGCAGTCTAATCCTATATTTTGATCACGATCTTTGGAATCTGCCTGCTCATTTCTGGGGAAAATTCATGTAAAACAAAATTACACGTGTCTTTTTATTTTCAGTGTAGATCATACATCTGAATTCTTGAACCTGAAGTCGCCCTGCTTAGCGAAATCTGCAATGTTTTACAAATCACGTTATGACATGCTACACTGTATGTGTATTATATTTGACAGCGCGCTGTCCAATCCTATATTTTGAACACGATCTTTGAAATCTGCCTGCTCATTTCTGGGTCAAACTCGGGAAAAACAAAATTACACGTGTCTTTTTATTTTCAGTGTATATCATATATCTGAATTTTTGAACCTGAAGTCGCCCTGCTTAGCGAAATCTGCAATGTTTTACAAATCATGCAATACCGGTTAACACTGTATGTGTATTTTATATGGCAGCACGCAGTCTAATCCTATATTTTGATCATGATCTTTGGAATCTGCCTGCTCATTTCTGGGGAAAATTGAGGTAAAACAAAATTACACGTGTCTTTTTATTTTCAGTGTAGATCATACATCTGAATTTTTGAACCTGAAGTCGCCCTGCTTAGCGAAATCTGCAATGTTTTACAAATCACGTTATTACATGCTACACTGTATGTGTATTATATGTGACAGCGCGCTGTCCAATCCTATATTTTGAACACGATCTTTGAAATTTGCCTGCTCATTTCTGGGTCAAACTCGGGAAAAACAAAATAACACGTGTCTTTTTATTTTCGGTGTAGATCATATATCTGAATTTTTTAACCTGAAGTCGCCCTGCTTAGCGAAATCTGCAATGTTTTACAAATCATGCATTACCGGTTAACACTGTATGTGTATTATATGGCAGCACGCAGTCTAATCCTATATTTTGATCACGATCTTTGGAATCTGCCTGCTCATTTCTGGGGAAAATTTATGTAAAACAAAATTACACGTGTCTTTTTATTTTCAGTGTAGATCATACATCTGAATTCTTGAACCTGAAGTCGCCCTGCTTAGCGAAATCTGCAATGTTTTACAAATCACGTTATGACATGCTACACTGTATGTGTATTATATTTGACAGCGCGCTGTCCAATCCTATATTTTGAACACGATCTTTGAAATCTGCCTGCTCATTTCTGGGTCAATCTCGGGAAAAACAAAATTACACGTGTCTTTTTATTTTCAGTGTAGATCATATATCTGAATTTTTGAACCTGAAGTCGCCCTGCTTAGCGAAATCTGCAATGTTTTACAAATCATGCAATACCGGTTTACACTGTATGTGTATTATATATGGCAGCACGCAGTCTAATCCTATATTTTGAACACGATCTTTGGAATCTGCCTGCTCATTTCTGGTCAAAATGTAGGTAAAACAAAATTACACGTATCTTTTTATTTTCAGTGTAGATCATATATCTGAATTTTTGAACCTGAAGTCGCCCTGCTTAGCGAAATCTGCAATGTTTTACAAATCACGTTATGACGTGCTACACTGTATGTGTATTATATATGACAGCGCGCTGTCCAATCCTATATTTTGAACACGATCTTTGAAATCTGCCTGCTCATTTCTGGGTCAAACTCAGGAAAAACAAAATTACACTTGTCTTTTTATTTTCAGTGTAGATCATACATCTGAATTTTTAAACCTGAAGTCGCCCTGCTTAGCGAAATCTGCAATGTTTTACAAATCACGTTATGACGTGTTACACTGTATGTGTATTATATATGACAGCGCGCTGTCCAATCCTATATTTTGAATACGATCTTTGAACTCTGCCTGCTCATTTCTGGGTCAAACTCGGGAAAAACAAAATTACACGTGTCTTTTTATTTCCAGTGTAGATCATATATCTGAATTTTTGAACCTGAAGTCGCCCTGCTTAGCGAAATCTGCAATGTTTTACAAATCACGTTATTACATGCTACACTGTATGTGTATTATATGTCACAGCGCTCGGTCCAATCCTATATTTTGAACACGATCTTTGAAATCTGCCTGCTCATTTCTGGGTCAAACTCGGGAAAAACAAAATAACACGTGTCTTTTTATTTTCAGTGTAGATCATATATCTGAATTTTTGAACCTGAAGTCGCCCTGCTTAGCGAAATCTGCAATGTTTTACAAATCACGTTATTACATGCTACACTGTATGTGTATTATATGTGACAGCGCGCTGTCCAATCCTATATTTTGAACACGATCTTTGAAATCTGCCTGCTCATTTCTGGGTCAAACTCGGGAAAAACAAAATAACACGTGTCTTTTTATTTTCAGTGTAGATCATATATCTGAATTTTTTAACCTGAAGTCGCCCTGCTTAGCGAAATCTGCAATGTTTTACAAATCATGCAATACCGGTTAACACTGTATGTGTATTATATGGCAGCACGCAGTCTAATCCTATATTTTGATCACGATCTTTGGAATCTGCCTGCTCATTTCTGGGGAAAATTCATGTAAAACAAAATTACACGTGTCTTTTTATTTTCAGTGTAGATCATACATCTGAATTCTTGAACCTGAAGTCGCCCTGCTTAGCGAAATCTGCAATGTTTTACAAATCATGCAATACCGGTTAACACTGTATGTGTATTATATGGCAGCACGCAGTCTAATCCTATATTTTGATCACGATCTTTGGAATCTGCCTGCTCATTTCTGGGGAAAATTCATGTAAAACAAAATTACACGTGTCTTTTTATTTTCAGTGTAGATCATACATCTGAATTCTTGAACCTGAAGTCGCCCTGCTTAGCGAAATCTGCAATGTTTTACAAATCACGTTATGACATGCTACACTGTATGTGTATTATATTTGACAGCGCGCTGTCCAATCCTATATTTTGAACACGATCTTTGAAATCTGCCTGCTCATTTCTGGGTCAAACTCGGGAAAAACAAAATTACACGTGTCTTTTTATTTTCAGTGTATATCATATATCTGAATTTTTGAACCTGAAGTCGCCCTGCTTAGCGAAATCTGCAATGTTTTACAAATCATGCAATACCGGTTAACACTGTATGTGTATTTTATATGGCAGCACGCAGTCTAATCCTATATTTTGATCACGATCTTTGGAATCTGCCTGCTCATTTCTGGGGAAAATTGAGGTAAAACAAAATTACACGTGTCTTTTTATTTTCAGTGTAGATCATACATCTGAATTTTTGAACCTGAAGTCGCCCTGCTTAGCGAAATCTGCAATGTTTTACAAATCACGTAATTACATGCTACACTGTATGTGTATTATATGTGACAGCGCGCTGTCCAATCCTATATTTTGAACACGATCTTTGAAATTTGCCTGCTCATTTCTGGGTCAAACTCGGGAAAAACAAAATAACACGTGTCTTTTTATTTTCAGTGTAGATCATATATCTGAATTTTTTAACCTGAAGTCGCCCTGCTTAGCGAAATCTGCAATGTTTTACAAATCATGCATTACCGGTTAACACTGTATGTGTATTATATGGCAGCACGCAGTCTAATCCTATATTTTGATCACGATCTTTGGAATCTGCCTGCTCATTTCTGGGGAAAATTTATGTAAAACAAAATTACACGTGTCTTTTTATTTTCAGTGTAGATCATACATCTGAATTCTTGAACCTGAAGTCGCCCTGCTTAGCGAAATCTGCAATGTTTTACAAATCACGTTATGACATGCTACACTGTATGTGTATTATATTTGACAGCGCGCTGTCCAATCCTATATTTTGAACACGATCTTTGAAATCTGCCTGCTCATTTCTGGGTCAATCTCGGGAAAAACAAAATTACACGTGTCTTTTTATTTTCAGTGTAGATCATATATCTGAATTTTTGAACCTGAAGTCGCCCTGCTTAGCGAAATCTGCAATGTTTTACAAATCATGCAATACCGGTTTACACTGTATGTGTATTATATATGGCAGCACGCAGTCTAATCCTATATTTTGAACACGATCTTTGGAATCTGCCTGCTCATTTCTGGTCAAAATGTAGGTAAAACAAAATTACACGTATCTTTTTATTTTCAGTGTAGATCATATATCTGAATTTTTGAACCTGAAGTCGCCCTGCTTAGCGAAATCTGCAATGTTTAACAAATCACGTTATGACGTGCTACACTGTATGTGTATTATATATGACAGCGCGCTGTCCAATCCTATATTTTGAACACGATCTTTGAAATCTGCCTGCTCATTTCTGGGTCAAACTCAGGAAAAACAAAATTACACTTGTCTTTTTATTTTCAGTGTAGATCATACATCTGAATTTTTGAACCTGAAGTCGCCCTTCTTAGCGAAATCTGCAATGTTTTACAAATCACGTTATGACGTGTTACACTGTATGTGTATAATATATGACAGCGCGCTGTCCAATCCTATATTTTGAATACGATCTTTGAACTCTGCCTGCTCATTTCTGGGTCAAACTCGGGAAAAACAAAATTACACGTGTCTTTTTATTTCCAGTGTAGATCATATATCTGAATTTTTGAACCTGAAGTCGCCCTGCTTAGCGAAATCTGCAATGTTTTACAAATCACGTTATTACATGCTACACTGTATGTGTATTATATGTGACAGCGCTCGGTCCAATCCTATATTTTGAACACGATCTTTGAAATCTGCCTGCTCATTTCTGGGTCAAACTCGGGAAAAACAAAATAACACGTGTCTTTTTATTTTCAGTGTAGATCATATATCTGAATTTTTGAACCTGAAGTCGCCCTGCTTAGCGAAATCTGCAATGTTTTACAAATCACGTTATTACATGCTACACTGTATGTGTATTATATGTGACAGCGCGCTGTCCAATCCTATATTTTGAACACGATCTTTGAAATCTGCCTGCTCATTTCTGGGTCAAACTCGGGAAAAACAAAATAACACGTGTCTTTTTATTTTCAGTGTAGATCATATATCTGAATTTTTTAACCTGAAGTCGCCCTGCTTAGCGAAATCTGCAATGTTTTACAAATCATGCAATACCGGTTAACACTGTATGTGTATTATATGGCAGCACGCAGTCTAATCCTATATTTTGATCACGATCTTTGGAATCTGCCTGCTCATTTCTGGGGAAAATTCATGTAAAACAAAATTACACGTGTCTTTTTATTTTCAGTGTAGATCATACATCTGAATTCTTGAACCTGAAGTCGCCCTGCTTAGCGAAATCTGCAATGTTTTACAAATCACGTTATTACATGCTACACTGTATGTGTATTATATTTGACAGCGCGCTGTCCAATCCTATATTTTGAAAACGATCTTTGAAATCTGCCTGCTCATTTCTGGGTCAAACTCGGGAAAAACAAAATAACACGTGTCTTTTTATTTTCAGTGTATATCATATATCTGAATTTTTTAACCTGAAGTCGCCCTGCTTAGCGAAATCTGCAATGTTTTACAAATCATGCAATACCGGTTAACACTGTATGTGTATTATATGGCAGCACGCAGTCTAATCCTATATTTTGATCACGATCTTTGGAATCTGCCTGCTCATTTCTGGGGAAAATTCATGTAAAACAAAATTACACGTGTCTTTTTATTTTCAGTGTAGATCATACATCTGAATTCTTGAACCTGAAGTCGCCCTGCTTAGCGAAATCTGCAATGTTTTACAAATCACGTTATGACATGCTACACTGTATGTGCATTATATTTGACAGCGCGCTGTCCAATCCTATATTTTGAACACGATCTTTGAAATCTGCCTGCTCATTTCTGGGTCAAACTCGGGAAAAACAAAATTACACGTGTCTTTTTATTTTCAGTGTAGATCATATATCTGAATTTTTTAACCTGAAGTCGCCCTGCTTAGCGAAATCTGCAATGTTTTACAAATCATGCAATACCGGTTAACACTGTATGTGTATTTTATATGGCAGCACGCAGTCTAATCCTATATTTTGATCACGATCTTTGGAATCTGCCTGCTCATTTCTGGGGAAAATTGAGGTAAAACAAAATTACACGTGTCTTTTTATTTTCAGTGTAGATCATACATCTGAATTTTTGAACCTGAAGTCGCCCTGCTTAGCGAAATCTGCAATGTTTTACAAATCACGTTATTACATGCTACACTGTATGTGTATTATATGTGACAGCGCGCTGTCCAATCCTATATTTTGAACACGATCTTTGAAATTTGCCTGCTCATTTCTGGGTCAAACTCGGGAAAAACAAAATAACACGTGTCTTTTTATTTTCAGTGTAGATCATATATCTGAATTTTTTAACCTGAAGTCGCCCTGCTTAGCGAAATCTGCAATGTTTTACAAATCATGCATTACCGGTTAACACTGTATGTGTATTATATGGCAGCACGCAGTCTAATCCTATATTTTGATCACGATCTTTGGAATCTGCCTGCTCATTTCTGGGGAAAATTTATGTAAAACAAAATTACACGTGTCTTTTTATTTTCAGTGTAGATCATACATCTGAATTCTTGAACCTGAAGTCGCCCTGCTTAGCGAAATCTGCAATGTTTTACAAATCACGTTATGACATGCTACACTGTATGTGTATTATATTTGACAGCGCGCTGTCCAATCCTATATTTTGAACACGATCTTTGAAATCTGCCTGCTCATTTCTGGGTCAATCTCAGGAAAAACAAAATTACACATGTCTTTTTATTTTCAGTTTAGATCATATATCTGAATTTTTGAACCTGAAGTCGCCCTGCTTAGCGAAATCTGCAATGTTTTACAAATCATGCAATACCGGTTTACACTGTATGTGTATTATATATGGCAGCACGCAGTCTAATCCTATATTTTGAACACGATCTTTGGAATCTGCCTGCTCATTTCTGGTCAAAATGTAGGTAAAACAAAATTACACGTATCTTTTTATTTTCAGTGTAGATCATATATCTGAATTTTTGAACCTGAAGTCGCCCTGCTTAGCGAAATCTGCAATGTTTTACAAATCACGTTATGACGTGCTACACTGTATGTGTATTATATATGACAGCGCGCTGTCCAATCCTATATTTTGAACACGATCTTTGAAATCTGCCTGCTCATTTCTGGGTCAAACTCAGGAAAAACAAAATTACACTTGTCTTTTTATTTTCAGTGTAGATCATATATCTGAATTTTTGAACCTGAAGTCGCCCTGCTTAGCGAAATCTGCAATGTTTTACAAATCACGTTATTACATGCTACACTGTATGTGTATTATATGTGACAGCGCTCGGTCCAATCCTATATTTTGAACACGATCTTTGAAATCTGCCTGCTCATTTCTGGGTCAAACTCGGGAAAAACAAAATAACACGTGTCTTTTTATTTTCAGTGTAGATCATATATCTGAATTTTTGAACCTGAAGTCGCCCTGCTTAGCGAAATCTGCAATGTTTTACAAATCACGTTATTACATGCTACACTGTATGTGTATTATATGTGACAGCGCGCTGTCCAATCCTATATTTTGAACACGATCTTTGAAATCTGCCTGCTCATTTCTGGGTCAAACTCGGGAAAAACTAAATTACACGTGTCTTTTTATTTTCAGTGTATATCATATATCTGAATTTTTGAACCTGAAGTCGCCCTGCTTAGCGAAATCTGCAATGTTTTACAAATCATGCAATACCGGTTAACACTGTATGTGTATTTTATATGGCAGCACGCAGTCTAATCCTATATTTTGATCACGATCTTTGGAATCTGCCTGCTCATTTCTGGGGAAAATTGAGGTAAAACAAAATTACACGTGTCTTTTTATTTTCAGTGTAGATCGTACATCTGAATTTTTGAACCTGAAGTCGCCCTGCTTAGCGAAATCTGCAATGTTTTACAAATCACGTTATTACATGTTACACTGTATGTGTATTATATGTGACA
The DNA here is from genome assembly GCA_963971285.1 of Astropecten irregularis. Taxonomy (NCBI): domain Eukaryota; kingdom Metazoa; phylum Echinodermata; class Asteroidea; order Paxillosida; family Astropectinidae; genus Astropecten; species Astropecten irregularis. Next base: position 7,909,873 of record OZ020247.1, read on the forward strand.
GCGCGCTGTCCAATCCTATATTTTGAACACGATCTTTGAAATTTGCCTGCTCATTTCTGGGTCAAACTCGGGAAAAACAAAATAACACGTGTCTTTTTATTTTCAGTGTAGATCATATATCTGAATTTTTTAACCTGAAGTCGCCCTGCTTAGCGAAATCTGCAATGTTTTACAAATCATGCATTACCGGTTAACACTGTATGTGTATTATATGGCAGCACGCAGTCTAATCCTATATTTTGATCACGATCTTTGGAATCTGCCTGCTCATTTCTGGGGAAAATTTATGTAAAACAAAATTACACGTGTCTTTTTATTTTCAGTGTAGATCATACATCTGAATTCTTGAACCTGAAGTCGCCCTGCTTAGCGAAATCTGCAATGTTTTACAAATCACGTTATGACATGCTACACTGTATGTGTATTATATTTGACAGCGCGCTGTCCAATCCTATATTTTGAACACGATCTTTGAAATCTGCCTGCTCATTTCTGGGTCAATCTCGGGAAAAACAAAATTACACGTGTCTTTTTATTTTCAGTGTAGATCATATATCTGAATTTTTGAACCTGAAGTCGCCCTGCTTAGCGAAATCTGCAATGGTTTACAAATCATGCAATACCGGTTTACACTGTATGTGTATTATATATGGCAGCACGCAGTCTAATCCTATATTTTGAACACGATCTTTGGAATCTGCCTGCTCATTTCTGGTCAAAATGTAGGTAAAACAAAATTACACGTATCTTTTTATTTTCAGTGTAGATCATATATCTGAATTTTTGAACCTGAAGTCGCCCTGCTTAGCGAAATCTGCAATGTTTTACAAATCACGTTATTACATGCTACACTGTATGTGTATTATATGTGACAGCGCTCGGTCCAATCCTATATTTTGAACACGATCTTTGAAATCTGCCTGCTCATTTCTGGGTCAAACTCGGGAAAAACAAAATAACACGTGTCTTTTTATTTTCAGTGTAGATCATATATCTGAATTTTTGAACCTGAAGTCGCCCTGCTTAGCGAAATCTGCAATGTTTTACAAATCACGTTATTACATGCTACACTGTATGTGTATTATATGTGACAGCGCGCTGTCCAATCCTATATTTTGAACACGATCTTTGAAATCTGCCTGCTCATTTCTGGGTCAAACTCGGGAAAAACAAAATAACACGTGTCTTTTTATTTTCAGTGTAGATCATATATCTGAATTTTTTAACCTGAAGTCGCCCTGCTTAGCGAAATCTGCAATGTTTTACAAATCATGCAATACCGGTTAACACTGTATGTGTATTATATGGCAGCACGCAGTCTAATCCTATATTTTGATCACGATCTTTGGAATCTGCCTGCTCATTTCTGGGGAAAATTCATGTAAAACAAAATTACACGTGTCTTTTTATTTTCAGTGTAGATCATACATCTGAATTCTTGAACCTGAAGTCGCCCTGCTTAGCGAAATCTGCAATGTTTTACAAATCACGTTATGACATGCTACACTGTATGTGTATTATATTTGACAGCGCGCTGTCCAATCCTATATTTTGAACACGATCTTTGAAATCTGCCTGCTCATTTCTGGGTCAAACTCGGGAAAAACTAAATTACACGTGTCTTTTTATTTTCAGTGTATATCATATATCTGAATTTTTGAACCTGAAGTCGCCCTGCTTAGCGAAATCTGCAATGTTTTACAAATCATGCAATACCGGTTAACACTGTATGTGTATTTTATATGGCAGCACGCAGTCTAATCCTATATTTTGATCACGATCTTTGGAATCTGCCTGCTCATTTCTGGGGAAAATTGAGGTAAAACAAAATTACACGTGTCTTTTTATTTTCAGTGTAGATCGTACATCTGAATTTTTGAACCTGAAGTCGCCCTGCTTAGCGAAATCTGCAATGTTTTACAAATCACGTTATTACATGCTACACTGTATGTGTATTATATGTGACAGCGCGCTGTCCAATCCTATATTTTGAACACGATCTTTGAAATTTGCCTGCTCATTTCTGGGTCAAACTCGGGAAAAACAAAATAACACGTGTCTTTTTATTTTCAGTGTAGATCATATATCTGAATTTTTTAACCTGAAGTCGCCCTGCTTAGCGAAATCTGCAATGTTTTACAAATCATGCATTACCGGTTAACACTGTATGTGTATTATATGGCAGCACGCAGTCTAATCCTATATTTTGATCACGATCTTTGGAATCTGCCTGCTCATTTCTGGGGAAAATTTATGTAAAACAAAATTACACGTGTCTTTTTATTTTCAGTGTAGATCATACATCTGAATTCTTGAACCTGAAGTCGCCCTGCTTAGCGAAATCTGCAATGTTTTACAAATCACGTTATGACATGCTACACTGTATGTGTATTATATTTGACAGCGCGCTGTCCAATCCTATATTTTGAACACGATCTTTGAAATCTGCCTGCTCATTTCTGGGTCAATCTCGGGAAAAACAAAATTACACGTGTCTTTTTATTTTCAGTGTAGATCATATATCTGAATTTTTGAACCTGAAGTCGCCCTGCTTAGCGAAATCTGCAATGTTTTACAAATCATGCAATACCGGTTTACACTGTATGTGTATTATATATGGCAGCACGCAGTCTAATCCTATATTTTGAACACGATCTTTGGAATCTGCCTGCTCATTTCTGGTCAAAATGTAGGTAAAACAAAATTACACGTATCTTTTTATTTTCAGTGTAGATCATATATCTGAATTTTTGAACCTGAAGTCGCCCTGCTTAGCGAAATCTGCAATGTTTTACAAATCACGTTATGACGTGCTACACTGTATGTGTATTATATATGACAGCGCGCTGTCCAATCCTATATTTTGAACACGATCTTTGAAATCTGCCTGCTCATTTCTGGGTCAAACTCAGGAAAAACAAAATTACACTTGTCTTTTTATTTTCAGTGTAGATCATATATCTGAATTTTTTAACCTGAAGTCGCCCTGCTTAGCGAAATCTGCAATGTTTTACAAATCATGTTATGACGTGCTACACTGTATGTGTATTATATATGACAGCGCGCTGTCCAATCCTATATATTGAATACGATCTTTGAAATCTGCCTGCTCATTTCTGGGTCAAACTCGGGAAAAACAAAATTACACGTGTCTTTTTATTTTCAGTGTAGATCATATATCTGAATTTTTTAACCTGAAGTCGCCCTGCTTAGCGAAATCTGCAATGTTTTACAAATCACGTTATGACGTGTTACACTGTATGTGTATTTTATATGACAGCGCGCTGTCCAATCCTATATTTTGAATACGATCTTTGAAATCTGCCTGCTCATTTCTGGGTCAAACTCAGGAAAAACAAAATTACACTTGTCTTTTTATTTTCAGTGTAGATCATATATCTGAATTTTTTAACCTGAAGTCGCCCTGCTTAGCGAAATCTGCAATGTTTTACAAATCACGTTATGACGTGTTACACTGTATGTGTATTTTATATGACAGCGCGCTGTCCAATCCTATATTTTGAATACGATCTTTAAAATCTGCCTGCTCATTTCTGGGGCAAACTCAGGAAAAACAATATAACAGGTGTCTTTTTTTTTTAGGTCCAGATCATAGATCTGAATTTTTGAACCTGAAGTTGCCCTGCTTAGCGAAATTTGTTATGATGTATATATCATATTTTGACGTTCTACACTGTATGTGTATTATATATATATGGCAGCGCGCGGTCAAATCCTATATTTTGAATACATCTTTGGAATCTGCCTGCTCATTTCCGGGGCAAACTCAGGAAAAACAAAATTACTCGTGTCTTTTTATTTTCAGTCTAGATCATAGATCTGAATTTTTGACCCTGAAGTCGCCCTGCTCAGCGAAATCTGCAATGTTTTACAAATCACGTTATTACATGCTACACTGTATGTGTATTATATGTGACAGCGCGCTGTCCAATCCTATATTTTGAACACGATCTTTGAAATCTGCCTGCTCATTTCTGGGTCAAACTCGGATTTTTTAACCTGAAGTCGCCCTGCTTAACGAAATCTGCAATGTTTTACAAATCACGTTATGACGTGCTACACTGTATGTGTATTATATATGACAGCGCGCTGTCCAATCCTATATATTGAATACGATCTTTGAAATCTGCCTGCTCATTTCTGGGTCAAACTCGGGAAAAACAAAATTACACGTGTCTTTTTATTTTCAGTGTAGATCATATATCTGAATTTTTTAACCTGAAGTCGCCCTGCTTAGCGAAATCTGCAATGTTTTACAAATCACGTTATGACGTGTTACACTGTATGTGTATTTTATATAACAGCGCGCTGTCCAATCCTATATTTTGAATACGATCTTTGAAATCTGCCTGCTCATTTCTGGGTCAAACTCAGGAAAAACAAAATTACACTTGTCTTTTTATTTTCAGTGTAGATCATATATCTGAATTTTTTAACCTGAAGTCGCCCTGCTTAGCGAAATCTGCAATGTTTTACAAATCACGTTATTACATGCTACACTGTATGTGTATTATATGTGACAGCGCTCGGTCCAATCCTATATTTTGAACACGATCTTTGAAATCTGCCTGCTCATTTCTGGGTCAAACTCGGGAAAAACAAAATAACACGTGTCTTTTTATTTTCAGTGTAGATCATATATCTGAATTTTTGAACCTGAAGTCGCCCTGCTTAGCGAAATCTGCAATGTTTTACAAATCACGTTATTACATGCTACACTGTATGTGTATTATATGTGACAGCGCGCTGTCCAATCCTATATTTTGAACACGATCTTTGAAATCTGCCTGCTCATTTCTGGGTCAAACTCGGGAAAAACAAAATAACACGTGTCTTTTTATTTTCAGTGTAGATCATATATCTGAATTTTTTAACCTGAAGTCGCCCTGCTTAGCGAAATCTGCAATGTTTTACAAATCATGCAATACCGGTTAACACTGTATGTGTATTATATGGCAGCACGCAGTCTAATCCTATATTTTGATCACGATCTTTGGAATCTGCCTGCTCATTTCTGGGGAAAATTCATGTAAAACAAAATTACACGTGTCTTTTTATTTTCAGTGTAGATCATACATCTGAATTCTTGAACCTGAAGTCGCCCTGCTTAGCGAAATCTGCAATGTTTTACAAATCACGTTATGACATGCTACACTGTATGTGTATTATATTTGACAGCGCGCTGTCCAATCCTATATTTTGAACACGATCTTTGAAATCTGCCTGCTCATTTCTGGGTCAAACTCGGGAAAAACAAAATTACACGTGTCTTTTTATTTTCAGTGTATATCATATATCTGAATTTTTGAACCTGAAGTCGCCCTGCTTAGCGAAATCTGCAATGTTTTACAAATCATGCAATACCGGTTAACACTGTATGTGTATTTTATATGGCAGCACGCAGTCTAATCCTATATTTTGATCACGATCTTTGGAATCTGCCTGCTCATTTCTGGGGAAAATTGAGGTAAAACAAAATTACACGTGTCTTTTTATTTTCAGTGTAGATCATACATCTGAATTTTTGAACCTGAAGTCGCCCTGCTTAGCGAAATCTGCAATGTTTTACAAATCACGTTATTACATGCTACACTGTATGGGTATTATATGTGACAGCGCGCTGTCCAATCCTATATTTTGAACACGATCTTTGAAATTTGCCTGCTCATTTCTGGGTCAAACTCGGGAAAAACAAAATAACACGTGTCTTTTTATTTTCAGTGTAGATCATACATCTGAATTCTTGAACCTGAAGTCGCCCTGCTTAGCGAAATCTGCAATGTTTTACAAATCACGTTATGACATGCTACACTGTATGTGTATTATATTTGACAGCGCGCTGTCCAATCCTATATTTTGAACACGATCTTTGAAATCTGCCTGCTCATTTCTGGGTCAATCTCGGGAAAAACAAAATTACACGTGTCTTTTTATTTTCAGTGTAGATCATATATCTGAATTTTTGAACCTGAAGTCGCCCTGCTTAGCGAAATCTGCAATGTTTTACAAATCATGCAATACCGGTTTACACTGTATGTGTATTATATATGGCAGCACGCAGTCTAATCCTATATTTTGAACACGATCTTTGGAATCTGCCTGCTCATTTCTGGTCAAAATGTAGGTAAAACAAAATTACACGTATCTTTTTATTTTCAGTGTAGATCATATATCTGAATTTTTTAACCTGAAGTCGCCCTGCTTAGCGAAATCTGCAATGTTTTACAAATCACGTTATGACGTGTTACACTGTATGTGTATTTTATATGACAGCGCGCTGTCCAATCCTATATTTTGAATACGATCTTTGAAATCTGCCTGCTCATTTCTGGGTCAAACTCAGGAAAAACAAAATTACACTTGTCTTTTTATATTCAGTGTAGATCATATATCTGAATTTTTTAACCTGAAGTCGCCCTGCTTAGCGAAATCTGCAATGTTTTACAAATCATGCATTACCGGTTAACACTGTATGTGTATTATATGGCAGCACGCAGTCTAATCCTATATTTTGATCACGATCTTTGGAATCTGCCTGCTCATTTCTGGGGAAAATTTATGTAAAACAAAATTACACGTGTCTTTTTATTTTCAGTGTAGATCATACATCTGAATTCTTGAACCTGAAGTCGCCCTGCTTAGCGAAATCTGCAATGTTTTACAAATCACGTTATGACATGCTACACTGTATGTGTATTATATTTGACAGCGCGCTGTCCAATCCTATATTTTGAACACGATCTTTGAAATCTGCCTGCTCATTTCTGGGTCAATCTCGGGAAAAACAAAATTACACGTGTCTTTTTATTTTCAGTGTAGATCATATATCTGAATTTTTGAACCTGAAGTCGCCCTGCTTAGCGAAATCTGCAATGTTTTACAAATCATGCAATACCGGTTTACACTGTATGTGTATTATATATGGCAGCACGCAGTCTAATCCTATATTTTGAACACGATCTTTGGAATCTGCCTGCTCATTTCTGGTCAAAATGTAGGTAAAACAAAATTACACGTATCTTTTTATTTTCAGTGTAGATCATATATCTGAATTTTTTAACCTGAAGTCGCCCTGCTTAGCGAAATCTGCAATGTTTTACAAATCACGTTATGACGTGTTACACTGTATGTGTATTTTATATGACAGCGCGCTGTCCAATCCTATATTTTGAATACGATCTTTGAAATCTGCCTGCTCATTTCTGGGTCAAACTCAGGAAAAACAAAATTACACTTGTCTTTTTATATTCAGTGTAGATCATATATCTGAATTTTTTAACCTGAAGTCGCCCTGCTTAGCGAAATCTGCAATGTTTTACAAATCACGTTATGACGTGTTACACTGTATGTGTATTTTATATGACACCGCGCTGTCCAATCCTATATTTTGAATACGATCTTTAAAATCTGCCTGCTCATTTCTGGGGCAAACTCAGGAAAAACAATATAACAGGTGTCTTTTTTTTTTAGGTCCAGATCATAGATCTGAATTTTTGAACCTGAAGTTGCCCTGCTTAGCGAAATTTGTTATGATGTATATATCATATTTTGACGTTCTACACTGTATGTGTATTATATATATATGGCAGCGCGCGGTCAAATCCTATATTTTGAATACGATCTTTGGAATCTGCCTGCTCATTTCCGGGGCAAACTCAGGAAAAACAAAATTACACGTGTCTTTTTATTTTCAGTCTAGATCATAGATCTGAATTTTTGACCCTGAAGTCGCCCTGCTTAGCGAAATCTGCAATGTTTTACAAATCACGTTATTACATGCTACACTGTATGTGTATTATATGTGACAGCGCGCTGTCCAATCCTATATTTTGAACACGATCTTTGAAATCTGCCTGCTCATTTCTGGGTCAAACTCGGATTTTTTAACCTGAAGTCGCCCTACTTAGCGAAATCTGCAATGTTTTACAAATCACGTTATGACGTGCTACACTGTATGTGTATTATATATGACAGCGCGCTGTCCAATCCTATATATTGAATACGATCTTTGAAATCTGCCTGCTCATTTCTGGGTCAAACTCGGGAAAAACAAAATTACACGTGTCTTTTTATTTTCAGTGTAGATCATATATCTGAATTTTTTAACCTGAAGTCGCCCTGCTTAGCGAAATCTGCAATGTTTTACAAATCACGTTATGACGTGTTACACTGTATGTGTATTTTATATAACAGCGCGCTGTCCAATCCTATATTTTGAATACGATCTTTGAAATCTGCCTGCTCATTTCTGGGTCAAACTCAGGAAAAACAAAATTACACTTGTCTTTTTATTTTCAGTGTAGATCATATATCTGAATTTTTTAACCTGAAGTCGCCCTGCTTAGCGAAATCTGCAATGTTTTACAAATCACGTTATGACGTGTTACACTGTATGTGTATTTTATATGACAGCGCGCTGTCCAATCCTATATTTTGAATACGATCTTTAAAATCTGCCTGCTCATTTCTGGGGCAAACTCAGGAAAAACAATATAACAGGTGTCTTTTTTTTTTAGGTCCAGATCATAGATCTGAATTTTTGAACCTGAAGTTGCCCTGCTTAGCGAAATTTGTTATGATGTATATATCATATTTTGACGTTCTACACTGTATGTGTATTATATATATATGGCAGCGCGCGGTCAAATCCTATATTTTGAATACGATCTTTGGAATCTGCCTGCTCATTTCCGGGGCAAACTCAGGAAAAACAAAATTACACGTGTTTTTTTATTTTCAGTCTAGATCATAGATCTGAATTTTTGACCCTGAAGTCGCCCTGCTTAGCGAAATCTGCAATGTTTTACAAATCACGTTATTACATGCTACACTGTATGTGTATTATATGTGACAGCGCGCTGTCCAATCCTATATTTTGAACACGATCTTTGAAATCTGCCTGCTCATTTCTGGGTCAAACCCGGATTTTATAACCTGAAGTCGCCCTGCTTAGCGAAATCTGCAATGTTTTACAAATCATGTTATGACGTGCTACACTGTATGTGTATTATATATGACAGCGCGCTGTCCAATCCTATATATTGAATACGATCTTTAAAATCTGCCTGCTCATTTCTGGGTCAAACTCGGGAAAAACAAAATTACACGTGTCTTTTTATTTTCAGTGTAGATCATATATCTGAATTTTTTAACCTGAAGTCGCCCTGCTTAGCGAAATCTGCAATGTTTTACAAATCACGTTATGACGTGTTACACTGTATGTGTATTTTATATGACAGCGCGCTGTCCAATCCTATATTTTGAATACGATCTTTGAAATCTGCCTGCTCATTTCTGGGTCAAACTCAGGAAAAACAAAATTACACTTGTCTTTTTATTTTCAGTGTAGATCATATATCTGAATTTTTTAACCTGAAGTCGCCCTGCTTAGCGAAATCTGCAATGTTTTACAAATCACGTTATGACGTGTTACACTGTATGTGTTTTTTATATGACAGCGCGCTGTCCAATCCTATATTTTGAATACGATCTTTGAAATCTGCCTGCTCATTTCTGGGGCAAACTCAGGAAAAACAATATAACAGGTGTCTTTTTTTTTAGGTCCAGATCATAGATCTGAATTTTTTAACCTGAAGTCGCCCTGCTTAGCGAAATCTGCAATGTTTTACAAATCACGTTATGACGTGCTACACTGTATGTGTATTATATATGACAGCGCGCTGTCCAATCCTATATATTGAATACGATCTTTGAAATCTGCCTGCTCATTTCTGGGTCAAACTCGGGAAAAACAAAATTACACGTGTCTTTTTATTTTCAGTGTAGATCATATATCTGAATTTTTTAACCTGAAGTCGCCCTGCTTAGCGAAATCTGCAATGTTTTACAAATCACGTTATGACGTGTTACACTGTATGTGTATTTTATATAACAGCGCGCTGTCCAATCCTATATTTTGAATACGATCTTTGAAATCTGCCTGCTCATTTCTGGGTCAAACTCAGGAAAAACAAAATTACACTTGTCTTTTTATTTTCAGTGTAGATCATATATCTGAATTTTTGAACCTGAAGTCGCCCTGCTTAGCGAAATCTGCAATGTTTTACAAATCACGTTATTACATGCTACACTGTATGTGTATTATATGTGACAGCGCTCGGTCCAATCCTATATTTTGAACACGATCTTTGAAATCTGCCTGCTCATTTCTGGGTCAAACTCGGGAAAAACAAAATAACACGTGTCTTTTTATTTTCAGTGTAGATCATATATCTGAATTTTTGAACCTGAAGTCGCCCTGCTTAGCGAAATCTGCAATGTTTTACAAATCACGTTATTACATGCTACACTGTATGTGTATTATATGTGACAGCGCGCTGTCCAATCCTATATTTTGAACACGATCTTTGAAATCTGCCTGCTCATTTCTGGGTCAAACTCGGGAAAAACAAAATAACACGTGTCTTTTTATTTTCAGTGTAGATCATATATCTGAATTTTTTAACCTGAAGTCGCCCTGCTTAGCGAAATCTGCAATGTTTTACAAATCATGCAATACCGGTTAACACTGTATGTGTATTATATGGCAGCACGCAGTCTAATCCTATATTTTGATCACGATCTTTGGAATCTGCCTGCTCATTTCTGGGGAAAATTCATGTAAAACAAAATTACACGTGTCTTTTTATTTTCAGTGTAGATCATACATCTGAATTCTTGAACCTGAAGTCGCCCTGCTTAGCGAAATCTGCAATGTTTTACAAATCACGTTATGACATGCTACACTGTATGTGTATTATATTTGACAGCGCGCTGTCCAATCCTATATTTTGAACACGATCTTTGAAATCTGCCTGCTCATTTCTGGGTCAAACTCGGGAAAAACAAAATTACACGTGTCTTTTTATTTTCAGTGTATATCATATATCTGAATTTTTGAACCTGAAGTCGCCCTGCTTAGCGAAATCTGCAATGTTTTACAAATCATGCAATACCGGTTAACACTGTATGTGTATTTTATATGGCAGCACGCAGTCTAATCCTATATTTTGATCACGATCTTTGGAATCTGCCTGCTCATTTCTGGGGAAAATTGAGGTAAAACAAAATTACACGTGTCTTTTTATTTTCAGTGTAGATCATACATCTGAATTTTTGAACCTGAAGTCGCCCTGCTTAGCGAAATCTGCAATGTTTTACAAATCACGTTATTACATGCTACACTGTATGTGTATTATATGTGACAGCGCGCTGTCCAATCCTATATTTTGAACACGATCTTTGAAATTTGCCTGCTCATTTCTGGGTCAAACTCGGGAAAAACAAAATAACACGTGTCTTTTTATTTTCAGTGTAGATCATATATCTGAATTTTTTAACCTGAAGTCGCCCTGCTTAGCGAAATCTGCAATGTTTTACAAATCACGTTATGACGTGTTACACTGTATGTGTATTTTATATGACAGCGCGCTGTCCAATCCTATATTTTGAATACGATCTTTAAAATCTGCCTGCTCATTTCTGGGGCAAACTCAGGAAAAACAATATAACAGGTGTCTTTTTTTTTTAGGTCCAGATCATAGATCTGAATTTTTGAACCTGAAGTTGCCCTGCTTAGCGAAATTTGTTATGATGTATATATCATATTTTGACGTTCTACACTGTATGTGTATTATATATATATGGCAGCGCGCGGTCAAATCCTATATTTTGAATACGATCTTTGGAATCTGCCTGCTCATTTCCGGGGCAAACTCAGGAAAAACAAAATTACACGTGTCTTTTTATTTTCAGTCTAGATCATAGATCTGAATTTTTGACCCTGAAGTCGCCCTGCTTAGCGAAATCTGCAATGTTTTACAAATCACGTTATTACATGCTACACTGTATGTGTATTATATGTGACAGCGCGCTGTCCAATCCTATATTTTGAACACGATCTTTGAAATCTGCCTGCTCATTTCTGGGTCAAACTCGGATTTTTTAACCTGAAGTCGCCCTACTTAGCGAAATCTGCAATGTTTTACAAATCACGTTATGACGTGCTACACTGTATGTGTATTATATATGACAGCGCGCTGTCCAATCCTATATATTGAATACGATCTTTGAAATCTGCCTGCTCATTTCTGGGTCAAACTCGGGAAAAACAAAATTACACGTGTCTTTTTATTTTCAGTGTAGATCATATATCTGAATTTTTTAACCTGAAGTCGCCCTGCTTAGCGAAATCTGCAATGTTTTACAAATCACGTTATGACGTGTTACACTGTATGTGTATTTTATATAACAGCGCGCTGTCCAATCCTATATTTTGAATACGATCTTTGAAATCTGCCTTCTCATTTCTGGGTCAAACTCAGGAAAAACAAAATTACACTTGTCTTTTTATTTTCAGTGTAGATCATATATCTGAATTTTTTAACCTGAAGTCGCCCTGCTTAGCGAAATCTGCAATGTTTTACAAATCACGTTATGACGTGTTACACTGTATGTGTATTTTATATGACAGCGCGCTGTCCAATCCTATATTTTGAATACGATCTTTAAAATCTGCCTGCTCATTTCTGGGGCAAACTCAGGAAAAACAATATAACAGGTGTCTTTTTTTTTTAGGTCCAGATCATAGATCTGAATTTTTGAACCTGAAGTTGCCCTGCTTAGCGAAATTTGTTATGATGTATATATCATATTTTGACGTTCTACACTGTATGTGTATTATATATATATGGCAGCGCGCGGTCAAATCCTATATTTTGAATACGATCTTTGGAATCTGCCTGCTCATTTCCGGGGCAAACTCAGGAAAAACAAAATTACACGTGTCTGTTTATTTTTAGTCTAGATCATAGATCTGAATTTTTGACCATGAAGTGGCCCTGCTTAGCGAAATCTGCAATGTTTTACAAATCACGTTATTACATGCTACACTGTATGTGTATTATATGTGACAGCGCGCTGTCCAATCCTATATTTTGAACACGATCTTTGAAATCTGCCTGCTCATTTCTGGGTCAAACTCGGATTTTTTAACCTGAAGTCGCCCTGCTTAGCGAAATCTGCAATGTTTTACAAATCACGTTATGACGTGTTACACTGTATGTGTATTTTATATGACAGCGCGCTGTCCAATCCTATATTTTGAATACGATCTTTGAAATCTGCCTGCTCATTTCTGGGGCAAACTCAGGAAAAACAATATAACAGGTGTCTTTTTTTTTTAGGTCCAGATCATAGATCTGAATTTTTGAACCTGAAGTTGCCCTGCTTACCGAAATTTGTTATGATGTATATATCATATTTTGACGTTCTACACTGTATGTGTATTATATATATATGGCAGCGCGCGGTCAAATCCTATATTTTGAATACGATCTTTGGAATCTGCCTGCTCATTTCCGGGGAAAACTCAGGAAAAACAAAATTACACGTGTCTTTTTATTTTCAGTCTAGATCATAGATCTGAATTTTTGACCCTGAAGTCGCCCTGCTTAGCGAAATCTGCAATGTTTTACAAATCACGTTATTACATGCTACACTGTATGTGTATTATATATGGCAGCACGCAGTCTAATCCTATATTTTGAACATGATCTTTGAAAACTGCCTGCTCATTTCTGGGGAAAATTCAGGTAAAACAAAATTACACGTGTCTTTTTATTTTCAGTGTAGATCATATATCTGAATTTTTGAACCTGAAGTCGCCCTGCTTAGCGAAATCTGCAATGTTTTACAAATCATGCAATACCGGTTTACACTGTATGTGTATTATATATGGCAGCACGCAGTCTAATCCTATATTTTGAACACGATCTTTGGAATCTTCCTGCTCATTTCTGGTCAAAATTCAGGTAAAACAAAATTACACGTATCTTTTTATTTTCAGTGTAGATCATATATCTGAATTTTTGAACCTGAAGTCGCCCTGCTTAGCGAAATCTGCAATGTTTTACAAATCACGTTATGACGTGTTACACTGTATGTGTATTATATATGACAGCGCGCTGTCCAATCCTATATTTTGAATACGATCTTTGAAATCTGCCTGCTCATTTCTGGGGCAAACTCAGTAAAAACAAAATTACACGTGTCTTTTTATTTTCAGTGTAGATCATATATCTGAATGTTTTAACCTGAAGTCGCCCTGCTTAGCGAAATCTGCAATGTTTTACAAATCACGTTATGACGTGTTACACTGTATGTGTATTTTATATGACAGCGCGCTGTCCAATCCTATATTTTGAATACGATCTTTGAAATCTGCCTGCTCATTTCTGGGGCAAACTCAGGAAAAACAATATAACAGGTGTCTTTTTTTTTTAGGTCCAGATCATAGATCTGAATTTTTGAACCTGAAGTTGCCCTGCTTAGCGAAATTTGTTATGATGTATATATCATATTTTGACGTTCTACACTGTATGTGTATTATATATATATGGCAGCGCGCGGTCAAATCCTATATTTTGAATACGATCTTTGGAATCTGCCTGCTCATTTCCGGGGCAAACTCAGGAAAAACAAAATTACACGTGTTTTTTTATTTTCAGTCTAGATCATAGATCTGAATTTTTGACCCTGAAGTCGCCCTGCTTAGCGAAATCTGCAATGTTTTACAAATCACGTTATTACATGCTACACTGTATGTGTATTATATGTGACAGCGCGCTGTCCAATCCTATATTTTGAACACGATCTTTGAAATCTGCCTGCTCATTTCTGGGTCAAACTCGGATTTTATAACCTGAAGTCGCCCTGCTTAGCGAAATCTGCAATGTTTTACAAATCATGTTATGACGTGCTACACTGTATGTGTATTATATATGACAGCGCGCTGTCCAATCCTATATATTGAATACGATCTTTAAAATCTGCCTGCTCATTTCTGGGTCAAACTCGGGAAAAACAAAATTACACGTGTCTTTTTATTTTCAGTGTAGATCATATATCTGAATTTTTTAACCTGAAGTCGCCCTGCTTAGCGAAATCTGCAATGTTTTACAAATCACGTTATGACGTGTTACACTGTATGTGTATTTCATATGACAGCGCGCTGTCCAATCCTATATTTTGAATACGATCTTTGAAATCTGCCTGCTCATTTCTGGGTCAAACTCAGGAAAAACAAAATTACACTTGTCTTTTTATTTTCAGTGTAGATCATATATCTGAATTTTTTAACCTGAAGTCGCCCTGCTTAGCGAAATCTGCAATGTTTTACAAATCACGTTATGACGTGTTACACTGTATGTGTTTTTTATATGACAGCGCGCTGTCCAATCCTATATTTTGAATACGATCTTTGAAATCTGCCTGCTCATTTCTGGGGCAAACTCAGGAAAAACAATATAACAGGTGTCTTTTTTTTTTAGGTCCAGATCATAGATCTGAATTTTTGAACCTGAAGTTGCCCTGCTTAGCGAAATTTGTTATGATGTATATATCATATTTTGACGTTCTACACTGTATGTGTATTATATATATATGGCAGCGCGCGGTCAAATCCTATATTTTGAATACGATCTTTGGAATCTGCCTGCTCATTTCCGGGGCAAACTCAGGAAAAACAAAATTACACGTGTCTTTTTATTTTCAGTCTAGATCATAGATCTGAATTTTTGACCCTGAAGTCGCCCTGATTAGCGAAATCTGCAATGTTTTACAAAACATGCGATACCAGTTTACACTGTATGTGTATTATATATGGCAGCACGCAGTCTAATCCTATATTTTGATCACGATCTTTGGAATCTGCCTGCTCATTTCTGGGGAAAATTCAGGTAAAACAAAATTACACGTGTCTTTTTATTTTCAGTGTAGATCATACATCTGAATTTTTGAACCTGAAGTCGCCCTGCTTAGCGAAATCTGCAATGTTTTACAAATCACGTTATTACATGCTACACTGTATGTGTATTATATGTGACAGCGCGCTGTCCAATCCTATATTTTGAACACGATCTTTGAAATCTGCCTGCTCATTTCTGGGTCAAACTCGGGAAAAACAAAATAACACGTGTCTTTTTATTTTCAGTGTAGATCATATATCTGAATTTTTGAACCTGAAGTCGCCCTGCTTAGCGAAATCTGCAATGTTTTACAAATCATGCAATACCGGTTTACACTGTATGTGTATTATATATGGCAGCACGCAGTCTAATCCTATATTTTGAACACGATCTTTGGAATCTGCCTGCTCATTTCCGGTCAAAATTCAGGTAAAACAAAATTACACGTATCTTTTTATTTTCAGTGTAGATCATATATCTGAATTTTTGAACCTGAAGTCGCCCTGCTTAGCGAAATCTGCAATGTTTTACAAAACATGCAATACCAGTTTACACTGTATGTGTATTATATATGGCAGCACGCAGTCTAATCCTATATTTTGAACATGATCTTTGAAAACTGCCTGCTCATTTCTGGGGAAAATTCAGGTAAAAAAAAATTACACGTGTCTTTTTATTTTCAGTGTAGATCATATATCTGAATTTTTTAACCTGAAGTCGCCCTGCTTAGCGAAATCTGCAATGTTTTACAAATCATGCAATACCGGTTTACACTGTATGTGTATTATATATGGCAGCACGCAGTCTAATCCTATATTTTGAACACGATCTTTGGAATCTTCCTGCTCATTTCTGGTCAAAATTCAGGTAAAACAAAATTACACGTATCTTTTTATTTTCAGTGTAGATCATATATCTGAATTTTTGAACCTGAAGTCGCCCTGCTTAGCGAAATCTGCAATGTTTTAAAAATCACGTTATGACGTGTTACACTGTATGTGTATTATATATGACAGCGCGCTGTCCAATCCTATATTTTGAATACGATCTTTGAAATCTGCCTGCTCATTTCTGGGGCAAACTCAGTAAAAACAAAATTACACGTGTCTTTTTATTTTCAGTGTAGATCATATATCTGAATGTTTTAACCTGAAGTCGCCCTGCTTAGCGAAATCTGCAATGTTTTACAAATCACGTTATGACGTGTTACACTGTATGTGTATTTTATATGACAGCGCGCTGTCCAATCCTATATTTTGAATACGATCTTTGAAATCTGCCTGCTCATTTCTGGGGCAAACTCAGGAAAAACAATATAACAGGTGTCTTTTTTTTTTAGGTCCAGATCATAGATCTGAATTTTTGAACCTGAAGTTGCCCTGCTTAGCGAAATTTGTTATGATGTATATATCATATTTTGACGTTCTACACTGTATGTGTATTATATATATATGGCAGCGCGCGGTCAAATCCTATATTTTGAATACGATCTTTGGAATCTGCCTGCTCATTTCCGGGGCAAACTCAGGAAAAACAAAATTACACGTGTTTTTTTATTTTCAGTCTAGATCATAGATCTGAATTTTTGACCCTGAAGTCGCCCTGCTTAGCGAAATCTGCAATGTTTTACAAATCACGTTATTACATGCTACACTGTATGTGTATTATATGTGACAGCGCGCTGTCCAATCCTATATTTTGAACACGATCTTTGAAATCTGCCTGCTCATTTCTGGGTCAAACTCGGATTTTATAACCTGAAGTCGCCCTGCTTAGCGAAATCTGCAATGTTTTACAAATCATGTTATGACGTGCTACACTGTATGTGTATTATATATGACAGCGCGCTGTCCAATCCTATATATTGAATACGATCTTTAAAATCTGCCTGCTCATTTCTGGGTCAAACTCGGGAAAAACAAAATTACACGTGTCTTTTTATTTTCAGTGTAGATCATATATCTGAATTTTTTAACCTGAAGTCGCCCTGCTTAGCGAAATCTGCAATGTTTTACAAATCACGTTATGACGTGTTACACTGTATGTGTATTTTATATGACAGCGCGCTGTCCAATCCTATATTTTGAATACGATCTTTGAAATCTGCCTGCTCATTTCTGGGTCAAACTCAGGAAAAACAAAATTACACTTGTCTTTTTATTTTCAGTGTAGATCATATATCTGAATTTTTTAACCTGAAGTCGCCCTGCTTAGCGAAATCTGCAATGTTTTACAAATCACGTTATGACGTGTTACACTGTATGTGTTTTTTATATGACAGCGCGCTGTCCAATCCTATATTTTGAATACGATCTTTGAAATCTGCCTGCTCATTTCTGGGGCAAACTCAGGAAAAACAATATAACAGGTGTCTTTTTTTTTTAGGTCCAGATCATAGATCTGAATTTTTGAACCTGAAGTTGCCCTGCTTAGCGAAATTTGTTATGATGTATATATCATATTTTGACGTTCTACACTGTATGTGTATTATATATATATGGCAGCGCGCGGTCAAATCCTATATTTTGAATACGATCTTTGGAATCTGCCTGCTCATTTCCGGGGCAAACTCAGGAAAAACAAAATTACACGTGTCTTTTTATTTTCAGTCTAGATCATAGATCTGAATTTTTGACCCTGAAGTCGCCCTGATTAGCGAAATCTGCAATGTTTTACAAAACATGCGATACCAGTTTACACTGTATGTGTATTATATATGGCAGCACGCAGTCTAATCCTATATTTTGATCACGATCTTTGGAATCTGCCTGCTCATTTCTGGGGAAAATTCAGGTAAAACAAAATTACACGTGTCTTTTTATTTTCAGTGTAGATCATACATCTGAATTTTTGAACCTGAAGTCGCCCTGCTTAGCGAAATCTGCAATGTTTTACAAATCACGTTATTACATGCTACACTGTATGTGTATTATATGTGACAGCGCGCTGTCCAATCCTATATTTTGAACACGATCTTTGAAATCTGCCTGCTCATTTCTGGGTCAAACTCGGGAAAAACAAAATAACACGTGTCTTTTTATTTTCAGTGTAGATCATATATCTGAATTTTTGAACCTGAAGTCGCCCTGCTTAGCGAAATCTGCAATGTTTTACAAATCATGCAATACCGGTTTACACTGTATGTGTATTATATATGGCAGCACGCAGTCTAATCCTATATTTTGAACACGATCTTTGGAATCTGCCTGCTCATTTCCGGTCAAAATTCAGGTAAAACAAAATTACACGTATCTTTTTATTTTCAGTGTAGATCATATATCTGAATTTTTGAACCTGAAGTCGCCCTGCTTAGCGAAATCTGCAATGTTTTACAAATCACGTTATGACATGCTACACTGTATGTGTATTATATATGGCAGCACGCAGTCTAATTCTATATATTGAATACGATCTTTGAAATCTGCCTGCTCATTTCTGGGTCAAACTCGGGAAAAACAAAATTACACGTGTCTTTTTATTTTCAGTGTAGATCATATATCTGAATTTTTTAACCTGAAGTCGCCCTGCTTAGCGAAATCTGCAATGTTTTACAAATCACGTTATGACGTGCTACACTGTATGTGTATTATATATGACAGCGCGCTGTCCAATCCTTTATTTTGAACACGATCTTTGAAATCTGCCTGCTCATTTCTGGGTCAAACTCAGGAAAAACAAAATTACACGTGTCTTTTTATTTTCAGTGTAGATCATATATCTGAATTTTTTAACCTGAAGTCGCCCTGCTTAGCGAAATCTGCAATGTTTTACAAATCATGTTATGACGTGCTACACTGTATGTGTATTATATATGACAGCGCGCTGTCCAATCCTATATATTGAATACGATCTTTGAAATCTGCCTGCTCATTTCTGGGTCAAACTCGGGAAAAACAAAATTACACGTGTCTTTTTATTTTCAGTGTAGATCATATATCTGAATTTTTTAACCTGAAGTCGCCCTGCTTAGCGAAATCTGCAATGTTTTACAAATCACTTTATGACGTGTTACACTGTATGTGTATTTTATATGACAGTGCGCTGTCCAATCCTATATTTTGAATACGATCTTTGAAATCTGCCTGCTCATTTCTGGGGCAAACTCAGGAAAAACAATATAACAGGTGTCTTTTTATTTTAGGTCCAGATCATAGATCTGAATTTTTGAACCTGAAGTTGCCCTGCTTAGCGAAATTTGTTATGATGTATATATCATATTATGACGTTCTACACTGTATGTGTATTATATATATATGGCAGCGCGCGGTCAAATCCTATATTTTGAATACGATCTTTGGAATCTGCCTGCTCATTTCCGGGGCAAACTCAGGAAAAACAAAATTACACGTGTCTTTTTATTTTCAGTCTAGATCATAGATCTGAATTTTTGACCCTGAAGTCGCCCTGCTTAGCGAAATCTGCAATGTTTTACAAAACATGCAATACCAGTTTACACTGTATGTGTATTATATATGGCAGCACGCAGTCTAATCCTATATTTTGAACACGATCTTTGAAAACTGCCTGCTCATTTCTGGGGAAAATTCAGGTAAAACAAAATTACACGTGTCTTTTTATTTTCAGTGTAGATCATATATCTGAATTTTTTAACCTGAAGTCGCCCTGCTTAGCGAAATCTGCAATGTTTTACAAATCATGCAATACCGGTTAACACTGTATGTGTATTATATATGGCAGCACGCAGTCTAATCCTATATTTTGATCACGATCTTTGGAATCTGCCTGCTCATTTCTGGTGAAAATTCAGGTAAAACAAAATTACACGTGTCTTTTTATTTTCAGTGTAGATCATACATCTGAATTTTTGAACCTGAAGTCGCCCTGCTTAGCGAAATCTGCAATGTTTTACAAATCACGTTATGACGTGTTACTCTGTATGTGTATTATATATGACAGCGCGCTGTCCAATCCTATATTTTGAATACGATCTTTGAACTCTGCCTGCTCATTTCTGGGTCAAACTCGGGAAAAACAAAATTTCACGTGTCTTTTTATTTCCAGTGTAGATCATATATCTGAATTTTTGAACCTGAAGTCGCCCTGCTTAGCGAAATCTGCAATGTTTTACAAATCATGCAATACCGGTTTACACTGTATGTGTATTATATATGGCAGCACGCAGTCTAATCCTATATTTTGAACACGATCTTTGGAATCTGCCTGCTCATTTCTGGTCAAAATTCAGGTAAAACAAAATTACACTTATCTTTTTATTTTCAGTGTAGATCATATATCTGAATTTTTGAACCTGAAGTCGCCCTGCTTAGCGAAATCTGCAATGTTTTACAAATCACGTTATGACGTGTTACACTGTATGTGTATTATATATGACAGCGCGCTGTCCAATCCTATATTTTGAATACGATCTTTGAAATCTGCCTGCTCATTTCTGGGGCAAACTCAGTAAAAACAAAATTACACGTGTCTTTTTATTTTCAGTGTAGATCATATATCTGAATTTTTGAACCTGAAGTCGCCCTGCTTAGCGAAATCTGCAATGTTTTACAAATCACGTTATGACGTGTTACACTGTATGTGTATTATATATGGCAGCACGCAGTCTAATCCTATATTTTGAACACGATCTTTGGAATCTGCCTGCTCATTTCCGGTCAAAATTCAGGTAAAACAAAATTACACGTATCTTTTTATTTTCAGTGTAGATCATATATCTGAATTTTTGAACCTGAAGTCGCCCTGCTTAGCGAAATCTGCAATGTTTTACAAATCACGTTATGACATGCTACACTGTATGTGTATTATATATGGCAGCACGCAGTCTAATTCTATATATTGAATACGATCTTTGAAATCTGCCTGCTCATTTCTGGGTCAAACTCGGGAAAAACAAAATTACACGTGTCTTTTTATTTTCAGTGTAGATCATATATCTGAATTTTTTAACCTGAAGTCGCCCTGCTTAGCGAAATCTGCAATGTTTTACAAATCACGTTATGACGTGCTACACTGTATGTGTATTATATATGACAGCGCGCTGTCCAATCCTTTATTTTGAACACGATCTTTGAAATCTGCCTGCTCATTTCTGGGTCAAACTCAGGAAAAACAAAATTACACGTGTCTTTTTATTTTCAGTGTAGATCATATATCTGAATTTTTTAACCTGAAGTCGCCCTGCTTAGCGAAATCTGCAATGTTTTACAAATCATGTTATGACGTGCTACACTGTATGTGTATTATATATGACAGCGCGCTGTCCAATCCTATATATTGAATACGATCTTTGAAATCTGCCTGCTCATTTCTGGGTCAAACTCGGGAAAAACAAAATTACACGTGTCTTTTTATTTTCAGTGTAGATCATATATCTGAATTTTTTAACCTGAAGTCGCCCTGCTTAGCGAAATCTGCAATGTTTTACAAATCACTTTATGACGTGTTACACTGTATGTGTATTTTATATGACAGTGCGCTGTCCAATCCTATATTTTGAATACGATCTTTGAAATCTGCCTGCTCATTTCTGGGGCAAACTCAGGAAAAACAATATAACAGGTGTCTTTTTATTTTAGGTCCAGATCATAGATCTGAATTTTTGAACCTGAAGTTGCCCTGCTTAGCGAAATTTGTTATGATGTATATATCATATTATGACGTTCTACACTGTATGTGTATTATATATATATGGCAGCGCGCGGTCAAATCCTATATTTTGAATACGATCTTTGGAATCTGCCTGCTCATTTCCGGGGCAAACTCAGGAAAAACAAAATTACACGTGTCTTTTTATTTTCAGTCTAGATCATAGATCTGAATTTTTGACCCTGAAGTCGCCCTGCTTAGCGAAATCTGCAATGTTTTACAAAACATGCAATACCAGTTTACACTGTATGTGTATTATATATGGCAGCACGCAGTCTAATCCTATATTTTGAACACGATCTTTGAAAACTGCCTGCTCATTTCTGGGGAAAATTCAGGTAAAACAAAATTACACGTGTCTTTTTATTTTCAGTGTAGATCATATATCTGAATTTTTTAACCTGAAGTCGCCCTGCTTAGCGAAATCTGCAATGTTTTACAAATCATGCAATACCGGTTAACACTGTATGTGTATTATATATGGCAGCACGCAGTCTAATCCTATATTTTGATCACGATCTTTGGAATCTGCCTGCTCATTTCTGGTGAAAATTCAGGTAAAACAAAATTACACGTGTCTTTTTATTTTCAGTGTAGATCATACATCTGAATTTTTGAACCTGAAGTCGCCCTGCTTAGCGAAATCTGCAATGTTTTACAAATCACGTTATGACGTGTTACTCTGTATGTGTATTATATATGACAGCGCGCTGTCCAATCCTATATTTTGAATACGATCTTTGAACTCTGCCTGCTCATTTCTGGGTCAAACTCGGGAAAAACAAAATTTCACGTGTCTTTTTATTTCCAGTGTAGATCATATATCTGAATTTTTGAACCTGAAGTCGCCCTGCTTAGCGAAATCTGCAATGTTTTACAAATCATGCAATACCGGTTTACACTGTATGTGTATTATATATGGCAGCACGCAGTCTAATCCTATATTTTGAACACGATCTTTGGAATCTGCCTGCTCATTTCTGGTCAAAATTCAGGTAAAACAAAATTACACTTATCTTTTTATTTTCAGTGTAGATCATATATCTGAATTTTTGAACCTGAAGTCGCCCTGCTTAGCGAAATCTGCAATGTTTTACAAATCACGTTATGACGTGTTACACTGTATGTGTATTATATATGACAGCGCGCTGTCCAATCCTATATTTTGAATACGATCTTTGAAATCTGCCTGCTCATTTCTGGGGCAAACTCAGTAAAAACAAAATTACACGTGTCTTTTTATTTTCAGTGTAGATCATATATCTGAATTTTTGAACCTGAAGTCGCCCTGCTTAGCGAAATCTGCAATGTTTTACAAATCACGTTATGACGTGTTACACTGTATGTGTATTATATATGACAGCGCGCTGTCCAATCCTATATTTTGATTACGATCTTTGAACTCTGCCTGCTCATTTCTGGGGCAAACGCAGGAAAAACAATATAACAGGTGTCTTTTTATTTTAGGTCCAGATCATAGATCTGAATTTTTGAACTTGAAGTTGCCCTGCTTAGCGAAATTTGTTATGATGTATATATCATATTATGACGTTCTACACTGTATGTGTATTATATATATATGGCAGCGCGCGGTCAAATCCTATATTTTGAACACGATCTTTGGAATCTGCCTGCTCATTTCCGGGGCAAACTCAGGAAAAACAAAATTACACGTGTCTTTTTATTTTCAGTCTAGATCATAGATCTGAATTTTTGACCCTGAAGTCGCCCTGCTTAGCGAAATCTGCAATGTTTTACAAAACATGCAATACCGGTTTACACTGAATGTGTATTATATATGGCAGCACGCAGTCTAATCCTATATTTTGAACACGATCTTTGAAAACTGCCTGCTCATATCTGGGGAAAACTCAGGTAAAACAATATTACACGTGTCTTTTTATTTTCAGTGCAGATCATATATCTGAATTTTTTAACCTAAAGTCGCCCTGCTTAGCGAAATCTGCAATGTTTTACAAATCATGCAATACCGGTTTACACTGTATGTGTATTATATATGGCAGCACGCAGTCTAATCCTATATTTTGAACACGATCTTTGGAATCTGCCTGCTCATTTCTGGTAAAAATTCAGGTAAAACAAAATTACACTTATCTTTTTATTTTCAGTGTAGATCATATATCTGAATTTTTGAACCTGAAGTCGCCCTGCTTAGCGAAATCTGCAATGTTTTACAAATCACGTTATGACGTGTTACACTGTATGTGTATTATATATGACAGCGCGCTGTCCAATCCTATATTTTGAATACGATCTTTGAAATCTGCCTGCTCATTTCTGGGGCTAACTCAGTTAAAACAAAATTACACGTGTCTTTTTATTTTCAGTCTAGATCATAGATCTGAATTTTTGACCCTGAAGTCGCCCTGCTTAGCGAAATCTGCAATGTTTTACAAAACATGCAATACCAGTTTACACTGTATGTGTATTATATATGGCAGCACGCAGTCTAATCCTATATTTTGAACACGATCTTTGAAAACTGCCTGCTCATTTCTGGGGAAAATTCAGGTAAAACAAAATTACACGTGTCTTTTTATTTTCAGTGCAGATCATGTATTTGAATTTTTTAACCTGAAGTCGCCCTGCTTAGCGAAATCTGCAATGTTTTACAAATCATGCAATACCGGTTAACACTGTATGTGTATTATATGGCAGCACGCAGTCTAATCCTATATTTTGATCACGATCTTTGGAATCTGCCTGCTCATTTCTGGGGAAAATTCAGGTAAAACAAAATTACACGTGTCTTTTTATTTTCAGTGTAGATCATACATCTGAATTTTTGAACCTGAAGTCGCCCTGCTTAGCGAAATCTGCAATGTTTTACAAATCACGTTATGACGTTTTACACTGTATGTGTATTATATATGACAGCGCGCTGTCCAATCCTATATTTTGAATACGATCTTTGAACTCTGCCTGCTCATTTCTGGGTCAAACTCGGGAAAAACAAAATTACATGTGTCTTTTTATTTCCAGTGTAGATCATATATCTGAATTTTTGAACCTGAAGTTGCCCTGCTTAGCGAAATCTGCAATGTTTTACAAATCATGCAATACCGGTTTACACTGTATGTGTATTATATATGGCAGCACGCAGTCTAATCCTATATTTTGAACACGATCTTTGGAATCTGCCTGCTCATTTCTGGGGAAAATTCAGGTAAAACAAAATTACACGTGTCTTTTTATTTTCAGTGCAGATCATATATCTGAATTTTTGAACCTGAAGTCGCCCTGCTTAGCGAAATCTGCAATGTTTTACAAATCACGTTATGACGTGTTACACTGTATGTGTATTATATATGACAGCGCGCTGTCCAATCCTATATTTTGATTACGATCTTTGAACTCTGCCTGCTCATTTCTGGGGCAAACGCAGGAAAAACAATATAACAGGTGTCTTTTTATTTTAGGTCCAGATCATAGATCTGAATTTTTGAACTTGAAGTTGCCCTGCTTAGCGAAATTTGTTATGATGTATATATCATATTATGACGTTCTACACTGTATGTGTATTATATATATATGGCAGCGCGCGGTCAAATCCTATATTTTGAACACGATCTTTGGAATCTGCCTGCTCATTTCCGGGGCAAACTCAGGAAAAACAAAATTACACGTGTCTTTTTATTTTCAGTCTAGATCATAGATCTGAATTTTTGACCCTGAAGTCGCCCTGCTTAGCGAAATCTGCAATGTTTTACAAAACATGCAATACCAGTTTACACTGAATGTGTATTATATATGGCAGCACGCAGTCTAATCCTATATTTTGAACACGATCTTTGAAAACTGCCTGCTCATTTCTGGGGAAAACTCAGGTAAAACAAAATTACACGTGTCTTTTTTATTTTCAGTGTAGATCATACATCTGAATTTTTGAACCTGAAGTCGCCCTGCTTAGCGAAATCTGCAATGTTTTACAAATCACGTTATGACGTTTTACACTGTATGTGTATTATATATGACAGCGCGCTGTCCAATCCTATATTTTGAATACGATCTTTGAACTCTGCCTGCTCATTTCTGGGTCAAACTCGGGAAAAACAAAATTACACGTGTCTTTTTATTTCCAGTGTAGATCATATATCTGAATTTTTGAACCTGAAGTTGCCCTGCTTAGCGAAATCTGCAATGTTTTACAAATCATGCAATACCGGTTTACACTGTATGTGTATTATATATGGCAGCACGCAGTCTAATCCTATATTTTGAACACGATCTTTGAAAACTGCCTGCTCATTTCTGGGGAAAACTCAGGTAAAACAAAATTACACGTGTCTTTTTATTTTCAGTGTAGATCATATATCTGAATTTTTTAACCTGAAGTCGCCCTGCTTAGCGAAATCTGCAATGTTTTACAAATCATGCAATACCGGTTAACACTGTATGTGTATTATATATGACAGCGCGCTGTCCAATCCTATATTTTGAATACGATCTTTGAAATCTGCCTGCTCATTTCTGGGGCAAACTCAGTAAAAACAAAATTACACGTGTCTTTTTATTTTCAGTGTAGATCATATATCTGAATTTTTGAACCTGAAGTCGCCCTGCTTAGCGAAATCTGCAATGTTTTACAAATCACGTTATGACGTGTTACACTGTATGTGTATTATATATGACAGCGCGCTGTCCAATCCTATATTTTGATTACGATCTTTGAACTCTGCCTGCTCATTTCTGGGGCAAACGCAGGAAAAACAATATAACAGGTGTCTTTTTATTTTAGGTCCAGATCATAGATCTGAATTTTTGAACTTGAAGTTGCCCTGCTTAGCGAAATTTGTTATGATGTATATATCATATTATGACGTTCTACACTGTATGTGTATTATATATATATGGCAGCGCGCGGTCAAATCCTATATTTTGAACACGATCTTTGGAATCTGCCTGCTCATTTCCGGGGCAAACTCAGGAAAAACAAAATTACACGTGTCTTTTTATTTTCAGTCTAGATCATAGATCTGAATTTTTGACCCTGAAGTCGCCCTGCTTAGCGAAATCTGCAATGTTTTACAAAACATGCAATACCGGTTTACACTGAATGTGTATTATATATGGCAGCACGCAGTCTAATCCTATATTTTGAACACGATCTTTGAAAACTGCCTGCTCATATCTGGGGAAAACTCAGGTAAAACAAAATTACACGTGTCTTTTTATTTTCAGTGCAGATCATATATCTGAATTTTTTAACCTAAAGTCGCCCTGCTTAGCGAAATCTGCAATGTTTTACAAATCATGCAATACCGGTTTACACTGTATGTGTATTATATATGGCAGCACGCAGTCTAATCCTATATTTTGAACACGATCTTTGGAATCTGCCTGCTCATTTCTGGTAAAAATTCAGGTAAAACAAAATTACACTTATCTTTTTATTTTCAGTGTAGATCATATATCTGAATTTTTGAACCTGAAGTCGCCCTGCTTAGCGAAATCTGCAATGTTTTACAAATCACGTTATGACGTGTTACACTGTATGTGTATTATATATGACAGCGCGCTGTCCAATCCTATATTTTGAATACGATCTTTGAAATCTGCCTGCTCATTTCTGGGGCAAACTCAGTAAAAACAAAATTACACGTGTCTTTTTATTTTCAGTCTAGATCATAGATCTGAATTTTTGACCCTGAAGTCGCCCTGCTTAGCGAAATCTGCAATGTTTTACAAAACATGCAATACCAGTTTACACTGTATGTGTATTATATATGGCAGCACGCAGTCTAATCCTATATTTTGAACACGATCTTTGAAAACTGCCTGCTCATTTCTGGGGAAAATTCAGGTAAAACAAAATTACACGTGTCTTTTTATTTTCAGTGCAGATCATGTATTTGAATTTTTTAACCTGAAGTCGCCCTGCTTAGCGAAATCTGCAATGTTTTACAAATCATGCAATACCGGTTAACACTGTATGTGTATTATATGGCAGCACGCAGTCTAATCCTATATTTTGATCACGATCTTTGGAATCTGCCTGCTCATTTCTGGGGAAAATTCAGGTAAAACAAAATTACACGTGTCTTTTTATTTTCAGTGTAGATCATACATCTGAATTTTTGAACCTGAAGTCGCCCTGCTTAGCGAAATCTGCAATGTTTTACAAATCACGTTATGACGTTTTACACTGTATGTGTATTATATATGACAGCGCGCTGTCCAATCCTATATTTTGAATACGATCTTTGAACTCTGCCTGCTCATTTCTGGGTCAAACTCGGGAAAAACAAAATTACACGTGTCTTTTTATTTCCAGTGTAGATCATATATCTGAATTTTTGAACCTGAAGTTGCCCTGCTTAGCGAAATCTGCAATGTTTTACAAATCATGCAATACCGGTTTACACTGTATGTGTATTATATATGGCAGCACGCAGTCTAATCCTATATTTTGAACACGATCTTTGGAATCTGCCTGCTCATTTCTGGGGAAAATTCAGGTAAAACAAAATTACACGTGTCTTTTTATTTTCAGTGTAGATCATATATCTGAATGTTTTAACCTGAAGTCGCCCTGCTTAGCGAAATCTGCAATGTTTTACAAATCACGTTATGACGTGTTACACTGTATGTGTATTTTATATGACAGCGCGCTGTCCAATCCTATATTTTGAATACGATCTTTGAAATCTGCCTGCTCATTTCTGGGGCAAACTCAGGAAAAACAATATAACAGGTGTCTTTTTTTTTTAGGTCCAGATCATAGATCTGAATTTTTGAACATGAAGTTGCCCTGCTTAGCGAAATTTGTTATGATGTATATATCATATTTTGACGTTCTACACTGTATGTGTATTATATATATATGGCAGCGCGCGGTCAAATCCTATATTTTGAATACGATCTTTGGAATCTGCCTGCTCATTTCCGGGGCAAACTCAGGAAAAACAAAATTACACGTGTTTTTTTATTTTCAGTCTAGATCATAGATCTGAATTTTTGACCCTGAAGTCGCCCTGCTTAGCGAAATCTGCAATGTTTTACAAAACATGCAATACCAGTTTACACTGTATGTGTATAATATATGGCAGCACGCAGTCTAATCCTATATTTTGAACACGATCTTTGAAAACTGCCTGCTCATTTCTGGGGAAAATTCAGGTAAAACAAAATTACACGTGTCTTTTTATTTTCAGTGCAGATCATATATTTGAATTTTTTAACCTGAAGTCGCCCTGCTTAGCGAAATCTGCAATGTTTTACAAATCATGCAATACCGGTTAACACTGTATGTGTATTATATGGCAGCACGCAGTCTAATCCTATATTTTGATCACGATCTTTGGAATCTGCCTGCTCATTTCTGGGGAAAATTCAGGTAAAACAAAATTACACGTGTCTTTTTATTTTCAGTGTAGATCATACATCTGAATTTTTGAACCTGAAGTCGCCCTGCTTAGCGAAATCTGCAATGTTTTACAAATCACGTTATGACGTGTTACACTGTATGTGTATTATATATGACAGCGCGCTGTCCAATCCTATATTTTGAATACGATCTTTGAACTCTGCCTGCTCATTTCTGGGTCAAACTCGGGAAAAACAAAATTACACGTGTCTTTTTATTTCCAGTGTAGATCATATATCTGAATTTTTGAACCTGAAGTCGCCCTGCTTAGAGAAATCTGCAAAGTTTTACAAATCATGCAATACCGGTTTACACTCTATTTGTATTATATATGGCAGCACGCAGTCTAATCCTATATTTTGAACACGATCTTTGGAATCTGCCTGCTCATTTCTGGGGAAAATTCAGGTAAAACAAAATTACACGTGTCTTTTTATTTTCAGTGCAGATCATATATCTGAATTTTTTAACCTGAAGTCGCCCTGCTTAGCGAAATCTGCAATGTTTTACAAATCATGCAATACCGGTTAACACTGTATGTGTATTAAATGGCAGCACGCAGTCTAATCCTATATTTTGATCACGATCTTTGGAATCTGCCTGCTCATTTCTGGGGAAAATTCAGGTAAAACAAAATTACACGTGTCTTTTTATTTTCAGTGTAGATCATACATCTGAATTTTTGAACCTGAAGTCGCCCTGCTTAGCGAAATCTGCAATGTTTTACAAATCACGTTATGACGTTTTACACTGTATGTGTATTATATATGACAGCGCGCTGTCCAATCCTATATTTTGAATACGATCTTTGAACTCTGCCTGCTCATTTCTGGGTCAAACTCGGGAAAAACAAAATTACACGTGTCTTTTTATTTCCAGTGTAGATCATATATCTGAATTTTTGAACCTGAAGTTGCCCTGCTTAGCGAAATCTGCAATGTTTTACAAATCATGCAATACCGGTTTACACTGTATGTGTATTATATATGGCAGCACGCAGTCTAATCCTATATTTTGAACACGATCTTTGGAATCTGCCTGCTCATTTCTGGGGAAAATTAAGGTAAAACAAAATTACACGTGTCTTTTTATTTTCAGTGCAGATCATATATCTGAATTTTTTAACCTGAAGTCGCCCTGCTTAGCGAAATCTGCAATGTTTTACAAATCATGCAATACCGGTTAACACTGTATGTGTATTATATGGCAGCACGCAGTCTAATCCTATATTTTGATCACGATCTTTGGAATCTGCCTGCTCATTTCTGGGGAAAATTCAGGTAAAACAAAATTACACGTGTCTTTTTATTTTCAGTGTAGATCATACATCTGAATTTTTGAACCTGAAGTCGCCCTGCTTAGCGAAATCTGCAATGTTTTACAAATCACGTTATGACGTGTTACACTCTATGTGTATTATATATGACAGCGCGCTGTCCAATCCTATATTTTGAATACGATCTTTGAACTCTGCCTGCTCATTTCTGGGTCAAACTCGGGAAAAACAAAATTACACGTGTCTTTTTATTTCCAGTGTAGATCATATATCTGAATTTTTGAACCTGAAGTCGCCCTGCTTAGCGAAATCTGCAATGTTTTACAAATCATGCAATACCGGTTTACACTGTATGTGTATTATATATGGCAGCACGCAGTCTAATCCTATATTTTGAACACGATCTTTGGAATCTGCCTGCTCATTTCTGGTCAAAATTCAGGTAAAACAAAATTACACGTATCTTTTTATTTTCAGTGTAGATCATATATCTGAATTTTTGAACCTGAAGTCGCCCTGCTTAGCGAAATCTGCAATGTTTTACAAATCACGTTATGACGTGTTACACTGTATGTGTATTATATATGACAGCGCGCTGTCCAATCCTATATTTTGAATACGATCTTTGAAATCTGCCTGCTCATTTCTGGGGCAAACTCAGTAAAAACAAAATTACACGTGTCTTTTTATTTTCAGTGTAGATCATATATCTGAATTTTTGAACCTGAAGTCGCCCTGCTTAGCGAAATCTGCAATGTTTTACAAATCACGTTATGACGTGTTACACTGTATGTGTATTATATATGACAGCGCGCTGTCCAATCCTATATTTTGAATACGATCTTTGAAATCTGCCTGCTCATTTCTGGGGCAAACTCAGGAAAAACAATATAACAGGTGTCTTTTTATTTTAGGTCCAGATCATAGATCTGAATTTTTGAACTTGAAGTTGCCCTGCTTAGCGAAATTTGTTATGATGTATATATCATATTATGACGTTCTACACTGTATGTGTATTATATATATATGGCAGCGCGCGGTCAAATCCTATATTTTGAACACGATCTTTGGAATCTGCCTGCTCATTTCCGGGGCAAACTCAGGAAAAACAAAATTACACGTGTCTTTTTATTTTCAGTCTAGATCATAGATCTGAATTTTTGACCCTGAAGTCGCCCTGCTTAGCGAAATCTGCAATGTTTTACAAAACATGCAATACCAGTTTACACTGTATGTGTAAAATATATGGCAGCACGCAGTCTAATCCTATATTTTGAACACGATCTTTGAAAACTGCCTGCTCATTTCTGGGGAAAATTCAGGTAAAACAAAATTACACGTGTCTTTTTATTTTCAGTGCAGATCATATATTTGAATTTTTTAACCTGAAGTCGCCCTGCTTAGCGAAATCTGCAATGTTTTACAAATCATGCAATACCGGTTAACACTGTATGTGTATTATATGGCAGCACGCAGTCTAATCCTATATTTTGATCACGATCTTTGGAATCTGCCTGCTCATTTCTGGGGAAAATTCAGGTAAAACAAAATTACACGTGTCTTTTTATTTTCAGTGTAGATCATACATCTGAATTTTTGAACCTGAAGTCGCCCTGCTTAGCGAAATCTGCAATGTTTTACAAATCACGTTATGACGTGTTACACTGTATGTGTATTATATATGACAGCGCGCTGTCCAATCCTATATTTTGAATACGATCTTTGAACTCTGCCTGCTCATTTCTGGGTCAAACTCGGGAAAAACAAAATTACACGTGTCTTTTTATTTCCAGTGTAGATCATATATCTGAATTTTTGAACCTGAAGTCGCCCTGCTTAGCGAAATCTGCAAAGTTTTACAAATCATGCAATACCGGTTTACACTCTATGTGTATTATATATGGCAGCACGCAGTCTAATCCTATATTTTGAACACGATCTTTGGAATCTGCCTGCTCATTTCTGGGGAAAATTCAGGTAAAACAAAATTACACGTGTCTTTTTATTTTCAGTGCAGATCATATATCTGAATTTTTTAACCTGAAGTCGCCCTGCTTAGCGAAATCTGCAATGTTTTACAAATCATGCAATACCGGTTAACACTGTATGTGTATTAAATGGCAGCACGCAGTCTAATCCTATGTTTTGATCACGATCTTTGGAATCTGCCTGCTCATTTCTGGGGAAAATTCAGGTAAAACAAAATTACACGTGTCTTTTTATTTTCAGTGTAGATCATACATCTGAATTTTTGAACCTGAAGTCGCCCTGCTTAGCGAAATCTGCAATGTTTTACAAATCACGTTATGACGTGTTACACTGTATGTGTATTATATATGACAGCGCGCTGTCCAATCCTATATTTTGAATACAATCTTTGAACTCTGCCTGCTCATTTCTGGGTCAAACTCGGGAAAAACAAAATTACACGTGTCTTTTTATTTCCAGTGTAGATCATATATCTGAATTTTTGAACCTGAAGTCGCCCTGCTTAGCGAAATCTGCAAAGTTTTACAAATCATGCAATACCGGTTTACACTCTATGTGTATTATATATGGCAGCACGCAGTCTAATCCTATATTTTGAACACGATCTTTGGAATCTGCCTGCTCATTTCTGGGGAAAATTCAGGTAAAACAAAATTACACGTGTCTTTTTATTTTCAGTGCAGATCATATATCTGAATTTTTTAACCTGAAGTCGCCCTGCTTAGCGAAATCTGCAATGTTTTACAAATCATGCAATACCGGTTAACACTGTATGTGTATTAAATGGCAGCACGCAGTCTAATCCTATATTTTGATCACGATCTTTGGAATCTGCCTGCTCATTTCTGGGGAAAATTCAGGTAAAACAAAATTACACGTGTCTTTTTATTTTCAGTGTAGATCATACATCTGAATTTTTGAACCTGAAGTCGCCCTGCTTAGCGAAATCTGCAATGTTTTACAAATCACGTTATGACGTGTTACACTGTATGTGTATTATATATGACAGCGCGCTGTCCAATCCTATATTTTGAATACAATCTTTGAACTCTGCCTGCTCATTTCTGGGTCAAACTCGGGAAAAACAAAATTACACGTGTCTTTTTATTTCCAGTGTAGATCATATATCTGAATTTTTGAACCTGAAGTCGCCCTGCTTAGCGAAATCTGCAATGTTTTACAAATCATGCAATACCGGTTTACACTGTATGTGTATTATATATGGCAGCACGCAGTCTTATCCTATATTTTGAACACGATCTTTGGAATCTGCCTGCTCATTTCTGGTCAAAATTCAGGAAAAACAAAATTACACGTGTCTTTTTATTTTCAGTCTAGATCATAGATCTGAATTTTTGACCCTGAAGTCGCCCTGCTTAGCGAAATCTGCAATGTTTTACAAAACATGCAATACCAGTTTACACTGTATGTGTATTATATATGGCAGCACGCAGTCTAATCCTATATTTTGAACACGATCTTTGAAAACTGCCTGCTCATTTCTGGGGAAAATTCAGGTAAAACAAAATTACACGTGTCTTTTTATTTTCAGTGCAGATCATATATCTGAATTTTTTAACCTGAAGTCGCCCTGCTTAGCGAAATCTGCAATGTTTTACAAATCATGCAATACCGGTTAACACTGTATGTGTATTATATGGCAGCACGCAGTCTAATCCTATATTTTGATCACGATCTTTGGAATCTGCCTGCTCATTTCTGGGGAAAATTCAGGTAAAACAAAATTACACGTGTCTTTTTATTTTCAGTGTAGATCATACATCTGAATTTTTGAACCTGAAGTCGCCCTGCTTAGCGAAATCTGCAATGTTTTACAAATCACGTTATGACATGCTACACTGTATGTGTATTATATATGACAGCGCGCTGTCCAATCCTATATTTTGAATACGATCTTTGAAATCTGCCTGCTCATTTCTGGGGCAAACTCAGTAAAAACAAAATTACAAGTGTCTTTTTATTTTCAGTGTAGATCATATATCTGAATTTTTGAACCTGAAGTCGCCCTGCTTAGCGAAATCTGCAATGTTTTACAAATCACGTTATGACGTGTTACACTGTATGTGTATTATATATGACAGCGCGCTGTCCAATCCTATATTTTGAATTCGATCTTTGAAATCTGCCTGCTCATTTCTGGGGCAAACTCAGTAAAAACAAAATTACACGTGTCTTTTTATTTTCAGTGTAGATCATATATCTGAATTTTTTAACCTGAAGTCGCCATGCTTAGCGAAATCTGCAATGTTTTACAAATCACGTTATGACGTGTTACACTGTATGTGTATTATATATGACAGCGCGCTGTCCAATCCTCTCTTTTGATTACGATCTTTGAACTCTGCCTGCTCATTTCTTGGGCAAACTCAGGAAAAACAATATAACAGGTGTCTTTTTATTTTAGGTCCAGATCATAGATCTGAATTTTTGAACTTGAAGTTGCCCTGCTTAGCGAAATTTGTTATGATGTATATATCCTATTATGAC
Organism: Astropecten irregularis; assembly: GCA_963971285.1. Lineage (NCBI taxonomy): Eukaryota > Metazoa > Echinodermata > Asteroidea > Paxillosida > Astropectinidae > Astropecten > Astropecten irregularis. The sequence goes on from OZ020247.1 coordinate 7,945,424, forward strand.
GTTCTACACTGTATGTGTATTATATATATATGGCAGCGCGCGGTCAAATCCTATATTTTGAACACGATCTTTGGAATCTGCCTGCTCATTTCCGGGGCAAACTCAGGAAAAACAAAATTACACGTGTCTTTTTATTTTCAGTCTAGATCATAGATCTGAATTTTTGACCCTGAAGTCGCCCTGCTTAGCGAAATCTGCAATGTTTTACAAAACATGCAATACCAGTTTACACTGTATGTGTATTATATATGGCAGCACGCAGTCTAATCCTATATTTTGAACACGATCTTTGAAAACTGCCTGCTCATTTCTGGGGAAAATTCAGGTAAAACAAAATTACACGTGTCTTTTTATTTTCAGTGCAGATCATATATCTGAATTTTTGAACCTGAAGTCGCCCTGCTTAGCGAAATCTGCAATGTTTTACAAATCATGCAATACCGGTTAACACTGTATGTGTATTATATGGCAGCACGCAGTCTAATCCTATATTTTGATCACGATCTTTGGAATCTGCCTGCTCATTTCTGGGGAAAATTCAGGTAAAACAAAATTACACGTGTCTTTTTATTTTCAGTGTAGCTCATACATCTGAATTTTTTAACCTGAAGTCGCCCTGCTTAGCGAAATCTGCAATGTTTTACAAATCACGTTATGACGTGTTACACTGTATGTGTATTATATATGACAGCGCGCTGTCCAATCCTATATTTTGAATACGATCTTTGAACTCTGCCTGCTCATTTCTGGGTCAAACTCGGGAAAAACAAAATTACACGTGTCTTTTTATTTCCAGTGTAGATCATATATCTGAATTTTTGAACCTGAAGTCGCCCTGCTTAGCGAAATCTGCAATGTTTTACAAATCATGCAATTATTACACTGTATGTGTATTATATATGGCAGCACGCAGTCTAATCCTATATTTTGAACACGATCTTTGGAATCTGCCTGCTCATTTCTGGTCAAAATTCATTTAAAACAAAATTACACGTATCTTTGTATTTTCAGTGTAGATCATATATCTGAATTTTTTAACCTGAAGTCGCCCTGCTTAGCGAAATCTGCAATGTTTTACAAATCACGTTATGACGTGTTACACTGTATGTGTATTATATATGACAGCGCGCTGTCCAATCCTATATTTTGAATACGATCTTTGAAATCTGCCTGCTCATTTCTGGGGCAAACTCAGTAAAAACAAAATTACACGTGTCTTTTTATTTTCAGTGTAGATCATATATCTGAATTTTTTAACCTGAAGTCGCCATGCTTAGCGAAATCTGCAATGTTTTACAAATCACGTTATGACGTGTTACACTGTATGTGTATTATATATGACAGCGCGCTGTCCAATCCTATATTTTGATTACGATCTTTGAACTCTGCCTGCTCATTTCTGGGGCAAACTCAGGAAAAACAATATAACAGGTGTCTTTTTATTTTAGGTCCAGATCATAGATCTGAATTTTTGAACTTGAAGTTGCCCTGCTTAGCGAAATCTGCAATGTTTTACAAATCACGTTATGACGTGTTACACTGTATGTGTATTATATATGACAGCGCGCTGTCCAATCCTATATTTTGATTACGATCTTTGAACTCTGCCTGCTCATTTCTGGGGCAAACTCAGGAAAAACAATATAACAGGTGTCTTTTTATTTTAGGTCCAGATCATATATCTGATTTTTTTTACCTGAAGTCGCCCTGCTTAGCGAAATCTGCAATGTTTTACAAATCACGTTATGACGTGTTACACTGTATATGTATTATATATGACAGCGCGCTGTCCAATCCTATATTTTGAATACGATCTTTGAAATCTGCCTGCTCATTTCTGGGGCAAACTGCAGTAAAAACAAAATTACACGTGTCTTTTTATTTTCAGTGTAGATCATATATCTGAATTTTTGAACCTGAAGTCGCCCTGCTTAGCGAAATCTGCAATGTTTTACAAATCACGTTATGACATGCTTCACTGTATGTGTATTATATGTGACAGCGCGCTGTCCAATCCTATATTTTGAACACGATCTTTGAAATCTGCCTGCTCATTTCTGGGTCAAACTCGGGAAAAACAAAATTACACGTGTCTTTTTATTTTCAGTGTAGATCATATATCTGAATTTTTGAACCTGAAGTCGCCCTGCTTAGCGAAATCTGCAATGTTTTACAAATCATGCAATACCGGTTTACACTGTATGTGTATTATATATGGCAGCACGCAGTCTAATCCTATATTTTGAACACGATCTTTGACATCTGCCTGCTCATTTCTGGGTCAAACTTAGGAAAAACAAAATTACACGTGTCTTTTTATTTTCAATGTAGATCATAGTTCTGAATTTTTGAAACTGACGTCGCCCTGCGTAGCGAAATCCTCCCCCTAAAAATAATTCCTAACGCGCTTTAGCAATGAGCCAATGTACAAACGATATTACGAAGGCGCGGAGCTTAACTATATGTCACTGACTATGCCAGACGACTGGCTCATGCCACGCTTATAGGCAAGCCCGTAGACCCTGCGTGGACAAAAATGAGTTTTGACATGAAATGGTCCTGGATTATGTTTGTCATAGTCAGTAATATTCGGTCTAGTTCACACCTTCGTGCATAGGTTTGTGCATGGGACCATTGTTAAAGCGCATGAGGATTTTTCAAATCCTATATTTTGAACACGATCTTTGACATCTGCCTGCTCATTTCTGGGTCAAACTTAGGAAAAACAAAATTACACGTGTCTTTTTATTTTCAGTGTAGATCTTATATCTGAATTTTTGAACCTGAAGTCGCCCTGCTTAGCGAAATCTGCAATGTTTTACAAATCACGTTATGACATGCTACACTGTATGTGTATTATATGTGACAGCGCGCTGTCCAATCCTATATTTTGAACACGATCTTTGAAATCTGCCTGCTCATTTCTGGGTCATTTTGGGTAAGGCAAAAAATGTAATTAATATAGAATTATGAAAAAGGACATAAAAAGACATGTAATTATGGTAAACCAAATGTCAATAAAACACAACCATGAATGACTCATGGCTAATGTTGTTTCCTCATTAAAAATCGAGTGAAGTGATTGAGTGACTTAAAGGTAGTATCATACTTTGTTAAGGAACCAAAACGGAAATGTTCACGGTAGAATCATACTGTTAAAATGTTTCCGCCTGAAATGGTGTATTTATCAAGAAATTAGTAAAACAACGACCGAAAATCTCTTTTGATCTTTTAAAAGATCAAAAATAAAAGAGAAAACACTTAAGAAATACTGTGGCCGTTTTTCACTGTTTTCTCAAAAGGTGGGCAACGCATGGGACTGATATTTTTTTTTTTTACAGATGACTGTTACTGTATCTGTCTTGGTATTTTTGCCCAAGAATCTGTATTTCTTTGATAAAAAGCAAAGTATGATACTACCATTAACATGTACATGTATAATAATACATACGAGTGGCTCGAATATGTTTGCATTGCTTCTGCTAGCATGCACCAGGTTTTCCTTCGTTATAGTTACATTAAAATATCATGGAAGATACAGGAACAGTCACCTGTGAAAATTAATGTTCAGTCCCATACGGTGCCCACGATTTGAGAACACAGTAAAAAATGCCCACGTTATTTCTTATGTCTTTTCACCGCTATTTTTAAAAGATCAAAATTGTTTTTGGTCATTGTATTGGTTGTACTCCTTTTTTCTGGATAAATTCAGCATTTCAGGCAGAATAATCTTAACGGTATGTTTCTACCATCGCCATCTTTATACCCTGTAAGTTATAGCTAAATCTCTGAAGATTTCTGTTTCTGTATGCTACCACAGTATGATACTACCTTTAAAATACTTCTTGTGGAAGACGCAAGCTGCGTGATTCCAGACCAAATAATTATGATGTAACAAAATTTATAATTGGTATTCAATACCAGGTATTGTCAATTTATCAGGGGCAAATTTCACAGCCCTGCTTAGCACACAATTTGCTTATCACGACATTCACGGTCTTAAAGTGGGCACCATATAGGACTGAAAATTTGATAGTTAGTGACACTGTTTAGTATATCTTCCCTGATATTTTTGCCCGTGAATCTGCATTTCTTTGACAAAACCAAAAAATAGATATTGATATTATCCTTATAACAGGATTAACAACCACATAACAACCATATTTCAATTGTAGGGATCGTTTTCAGGATAAAATGTTCACTAAATGTACCAGAGAGTATCTAAAGCCCAACATTAATTTTTCTTGAGCCCTTGACCTCGGGCGGGACATGGACCCACGCTGCTGCTTCACTGGTCGACCTGTCTCAAGTCGAGTTGTCCCACCGGTCGACTCTTGTCTGGCATCCCTCCATAGAGCTATGCACAAGTACAGGCGCGGTTCTAGAGCCAAACTTTTTTTTTTTCTTTTTTCTTTTTTGGGGGGGGGGGACTAGAAGACCCAAAATTTTGGGTTCTTCTAACACTCGCTTCCGCTATGTCTTATTAGGGGTCGAAAAACATGCACATTGTAGGCCACACAACGCGTTTTTTATGTAACTACCTTTAAAGGTAGTATATGCTATATACTTTGGTAAGAAACCCAAACAGCCATGTTAGTCACAGATTTACGTATAACTTACAGGGTATGAAGATGGTGGTGGTAGAAAATATACCGTTAAAATATTTCCGCCTGAAATGGTGTACTTATCCAGAAATTAGTAAAAAACAACGACCAAAAATCTTCATAAATATGAAGATTTATAGCGTGCATCTGCTCAACGCGTCTCATGGTAACCCCTTCAACACGGGAAATTCCCTTGGAATTCACTCACTCTGCACACGTTTTGCTCTGTTATTGGAAAGTGCTTCAATGAAACATGCTTGGTCGCCCGGCATTTTGAAGTTCGTGTATTCCTCTTTCTAAAGAATATAAATTTTATTCAATTGTGACACGGCAAAGAGGGGCACTTTGTACCTGAAAAATATGACTTTTTTGTGAAATCATCGGTTGTCTATGGAGGTCACACCTCATTTGGTCGTTTTTGCCGGGGGTTGTCCCACTAAATTGAACGGCACTCTGACTCTTGAATAGCAAGCTCGAACAAATATAGGTCGGACGGATTATGAAACTAGATATTAAACTAAGCTTTCCATTCATGTAACATGTGTTCTGATTGGTGGGGTGTAAAGAGGGGCACTTTTTTTGTCAAATCATTATTTTTTATTGTGTTTTAGTCCACATAACAACCAATTGAAAAAACTGTCATCCTGGTTTATTTTCTAATATAAAGAAATGACAGGATCCCTTTGGTTCAACTTCATAGTTGAGTCCCCGGAGGTTTGTGTAGTTTACTGTTGCTCTTGCAAAAGTTCGTAACAAAATCCCTTTTGTGTTTGCAAATGCGTTTATATCTCGCCACTTCACCCTTGATAACGCTGCCAAATACAGATTAAGGGTGAGCAGAATCCCGACTGAGCAACATCAAGAGTGTCAATTTTCTTGGTCGAAACCTTGGGTATCCATCTTCGATCCCTTCTTTACTTCCATCTTTCTGTAGTCAATCCCTGTCTTCCTTTCTTCTTTTCCCTCCCCCATCATTCATCTGCCCCTTTCCTCCTCAACAAACCCCCATCCCACCCCACCCCTACCCCAACCACCTGATAAACCACTTTCAGTTAGAACTATACACTATGCCTCTTCAAGTTTTTTGACCTCGCTATACACTACACTGATAAAAGCTTCTTAAAACTTGTGGAGCGCATCCCGGTTCTTCTTATTCTGTGCTACAAAAATAGCAAAAACTGAGATGTCTCTCTTTCTTTATCCACCAAATTGTTTGTTTTATGGTCAGACGATTGGGTCTTCTCTCTCTTGTTTTGCTTTCCACAGGCCGGCTATACATGTACGAATTTGCTGTTCCTTTTTACACACAAACATTGCTGTGTCAATCGCAATACCGGATGCATGCAGATGGTATACTCAGGACAGTAACACAATTTTTTTTTTTGCAGGTGGCCCCTATACTCTTCCGTACTTATACTCTTCGGTAGCTAGAAATTTTTTTTGGGGGGGGGGGGGAGGGGACTAGGGGGGGGGCTGTAGCCACCCCCCCCCCCCCCCCCCCCCCCCCCCCCCCCCAGAACCGCGCCTGCTGTGCACACTGCACAGCTAGCCATTGTGATAAGGGCGCACATTTTTATTACTGTGGTTCTCATTTTCGGCCGACCCATATTTTGGGCTGCAATCGAAGAAAAAAAAAAATTAGCAATTACCAAAAAATTGGATTGGTTACCTAAGCAAAAATTTAAAAGAATCATGTAGATGAGGGTCCAAACTACGTTTTGCATTATTGCACCAACCACTGAGAGACTTCTGGATGAGGTATTTTGAACTGTGAAGTTTAGGTATTTTACACTAAAGTCAATGGGGACACTACGGTATTTAGAGCGGTGCTGCACCCTATAGCCGCGGCGGCTGTCAGGAACTCCGACTATAGAGGGCGCTGTAAGGTTGTGGACCAACCATCACTGATCTATGCGATAAACAAGACGAGTAAAGTGGTCTGCTAATATTACCGTCAACCTTTCTTCCAATTGCTTGCCTTGGTTTGGTGATTGATCGCCTACAAACACAATACTAGCTCAGGATTCGAGCTGCTTCTACTAGAGATACCAACTATCTATCATGGGTAAGATTTGGGGTTAAATTTGAAAACGTAAAACAGCTTAGGCGTACCATTTACATTTAGCCAGGCCAGTTTAAAGGGATTGCATACGTTTGGTAATTTGAGCCTACTGTTTGTTTCAAACCAATATAATTGTATAGGCCTAGGCCTATACCATAAAACTAACCTGTGAAAGTTTCAATTCAAAAGGTGGTTGAGTTTTTAAGATTTTGGCGACAAACTAGAGCGGTTATTTCATCTCAGAGAACAGTTAGTCAATAGCTGAAAAGCGTTACGGCCATAAGCCTTATCGCAAATACCGCCTGGTTGATTTTGGACAATGGTGGAAAGGCACCATGGGAAGGAAAAAGGGTCATATTTTGTCTCTTTTCCCTTCCCACAGTGCCTTTCGACTATTGTCCAAAATCAACCAGGCGGTATTTACAATAAGGCTTATAACGGTTCTCAGATTCATAATTTTTGGAGATAAAAAGTGACATATTTTTCCATAACCGCGGTACTTCGAATTGAACGTTTTTTCATGCATTATACTATCCAAAGCAGCTGTACTTCTCACCAAGTAAGTTTTTATTGCCATAAATTTTCAGAGTCATTACCAAACGTATGCAATGCCTTTAATACACTGATGACTCGGTTCACGTCCAAGAAATATAAATAATGTCCAGTGCGTGTGTGTGTGTAGTGTTAGGATAACTGGTTCTTTTAAGAGTAGTTGAGACTAGTTTTACCATAGAGCTATAAAACTGTTTTATAAGCTCCATGATTTTAGGATTGTTTGGCTAGTAGTACTACTGTAGTACTCAGTACTTAGGCCTCTACTAGCATATTTACGGTGCATTTTTTTTTGCTAACACAGGTCAGCCCTTACAGGGAATGGTCGTGTTATACTGCACAAAACAAGCGAGATAATGGGGACGGGGTTGACTGGTGTCGACCAGAGGGGAGCTAAACAAATGCACCCTTTGTTAAAACACATTTTGTTTACGTGTAGGTCTATAATATCAGTGATTTGTGATGAGTGCGGCCTAAAACGATAAAGGAAAGGAAAGCAACTTTTTGTATTGTAAAAAGACCTTAGAACGTTTTCTCCGAATGTGAGGGATGAAATGCAGCATACCGGTATTTATTTGTGCTCACCATCATTCCATGTGATGATAATCAATATTTTCCACCATGCAAAGCTTCAAATCCTACTTAAATGACTCAAAAATATGATCGTCTGGTTTTTGTCAGAAAACATCGATCATTTTGGAGTAGGCCTAGTAGGCCCTACTAGAATATTTTTTAATAAATTTAAGTTGTTTTCTTTTCCTGATACACAGTGTGTTTTAAGGGCTCCACAACCACCATTCTATCAAGTACATGTATTCAGCCTCTGAAAGACCATGGACGTATGAAAAGGACAAACAGACACTTACGGTACTTGACATCTACGTGTGCACAAACCCTATGGGACTGAACTGGTACCCATGACATAGGGCGTTAAATAATAATATGGGTTCCGAGCTGCATCTTCGAAATTGTGTATTTGTCTCAGACACAGACGTCACGTAGACCGAGTTTTGGCCAACTTGCATGGCGGAAATTATGGCGAGCCATCAAAGCCAGGCATAAAAAATAACCAATTATTGTACACAATGTTTCATAAACATTAAATGATAAATGCTGAATGTAATGGAAACAACACAAGCAATGATGGTATGTATTTTGTACAGGTATGGACAGTTTGTAAAGATGTTGAAGTTGGTCACGGCGTCTGTCAAAAAGACAATTTTAATGATTTGCCCATGAATTTGCATTTCTTTGACAAAAACCAAAGTATGATATTACCTTTAATAGTTTAATTTTATTGTTATTATTGACATTTAAACCTTCCTGGACTGGGGCCTGTTTCTTTGCATTTACAGCTCTTGCTTTCCATCATTTACACGTCTCTGTGGATCACCAGCCACCTTGCCCAGGCTGTTCTACCTACCTGGCTGAACCTTACATCCAGTGTATAATCTGTGGACCTCCGCCTATCAACATCTGCCTACATGTATGTTAGACCATATTAAAGGTTTACTGAAATCCAAATTAGTATAGGGGTGAAAGAGCTTTAAAATTATTGCTTAATGCATAATTAATAACTGTATGAATATGTTTAAATGTAAGTGCTTAATTTTGACTAAAAAGTTACAAAATCAGTACATGTATGCCCCGCCCCCTAAAAAAGTCCCTCCTGGGAATCGATCTACGCAACAATAGAGTGTGACGTCACATACAGAACTAGTATACTGTAGGCTCGCACCACAGTATACTGCGTGGCGTTCTGCATGTGACGTAAGCAAGGTTTTTCGTCGCGAAAAGTGGGGTGCTAAATTATGGGTCTAAAATACCGCCTTTTTCTATAATACAATATTTTTTAGCACAAACAATGATAGTCAGGTTGAGTTTTATAACAATACAGTTGTATTTAACTTAATATGTGTTTTGATTACATTAAACCTTTAATAGATGAAAGAATCAGCATTTTATAAGGCTGACTTTATCTGCAGACATTCAAAGGCGCCGTTCAGTATGTGGGAATTTTGGACATTTTAACCCCTTCAACTTCAAGTTTTTTTTTTCACTTTGCTTGCGCCGGCCTCATTATCAGTGCTGGTCAAATAGAGGTCATTTGGCTGGTCTATGTGTGCAGGGAGTTTGATGTAAACAATGCGAGCACACAGTGGTTTAATATCGACTCACAAATATACACTGATCCTATGACATGAGTCGTGACATACCATCCGCCATTACTGCAGTGTCCCCGTCTGCCTTTTGTTGGCAAAAAAAAAAAGAATTTACGCTCCACCGCACTCTATACTGCGTCTTCTAATAGCGCTCCGCACTAATGACGTCACAAAATTCCCGGATGTCAGACAAACATTGACTCACACAAGTAGTGTACATATACATGTGCACCCACCCACACACACATATGTGTGCATGGTTGCAATGTTTGTCTGAGGTCTGGTGCTATTTTTAGCGCATGTGCGGAGCGCTATTGGAGGTAGGGGACGTATACCCTGCAGTATGAGTGTGATGGACGTAAATTCTTCTGTTGCCGAACAAAAGGCGGGTGGGGACACTGCAGTAATGGCGTATGTTTCCTACCTCCATGGTCGCACCGTCGGATCGGTGTGTAAACCGATTTCTCAGTGGACTGTTATCTACATGTATGCACACAGCTGTGTTCGGAACTCGCAGATTGCAGTCTGCTAAAAAATCTATTGCAATAAAATCAAGGGGGTAAATGAGCAATTTTGAGGTGACAATAAAGGTTCATAGAACTTCTTGTTCTTGACAGTACCCCTATTCAATGTATTTCAATAGAAATAACAAAGCAATCATGAATATTCTCACGTCATGAGGCGAACTGCTATCCTGGGCAGAAGGAGTTAACACCAATATTAGTCCCAGAACTAGCTAGCACAATGTATGTCCACCAAACCATGCAATTTATGAACAATTTTTGATTGACATTAATTTGCCGCCCACCCCAATTTTAATCCCCGAAAAACAGGTGAAATTCTTATGTTTGGTGAGGAAGAATGTGCTAGGTCTCGCTTGTCAAAGTAAAAACTTTGTGCACAAAACACTATGCTGTTTGCCGTCGGCCACCATGATTGTTTGTAACTCGCCCTTTTGATGGCCAATCTTCACATATTTTGTATTTGTGGTCTTGGGGAACTCATGTCCTCCACTGCCACAACAACCGGACACTGCACAATATGTACCAGGCATTTTCATGCACTTATGTTACGCCGGTTGTGTTTAACGACGAATATTCGTGCACAAAAGCAATTACAAACACGGCACACTACTTTTCCCGAGAACAGTGAAGGGCACTCTCTTGGGGTTAACAATGGTTAGTCAAAAGTCTCCCAATGGTGTGGTATTTAGATGGACAAAGCTGGCATTGAATTGTCCATGGCCAATGAGCTGTTTATATTACATCAATTGGTGATAAAACCACACCAAGACTAACAGTGTCAGGGATTATGCCTCACGAATGTAGTTGATCCTACCTTTGCTTTTTCATTTGTATTTTCCACATACTGGGTGTACAGATTTATTTATTAATTTTTGTTGTGGTCACTTTCTTTGTTACAGTGTTTTGCAAAAGGATGGGAAGGTGGCAAGCATCAGAATGATCACGACTACGACATCATCGTAAGTGGAATTATAATAATCTCATTATTATCTTCATAGTGCCCTCATGGTTTGATCATCTGGTTGATGAACATATGAAGGGAAGATTTTAGGCTTTGTATGGTGACAATTGGTATGTGGATCGGTTTGCGGAAACACCATGTAATAATCGTTCGTACTTTCACACTTCTGTATCGTTCGCACTTCTCGCAATTAGTGCTATTAGTGCAATTCGACTAGTGCTCTAGTCCTCATCATCAGGAGTCGATGATGAGGACTCCTGATGAGGACTAGAGCAGACTAGTCAAAACTTTGAGACCTTATTGCGAGAAGTGCAAACGATCCACATACCAAATATGAAGGGATTGTTAAAAAGTTTTTTTCTTTATTAACGTTCCAGCTTAATGCTAACCCTAATGCACAACCACAGTTTAACACACATTGTTTTTCCTGTGGTCAGTGTGGTATCCTTAATACCGCAATACATCACAGTGTGGTTTGTGTGGTAATGCATCGTTTATGATCCATTTCCTCCTGTGGAGACTTAATTTGGTAATGTGTGGTAAGCAGCTCTTGTCTTGTGTGGTATTTTGTGGTGCCGGTAATACACAACCCATTGTGTGGCCACAGTTAAGTGGTCTGGCGTGTCACACTCAAAATCTTGTGGTCAATCTACAGATCGGTTGGTTCGAGTCCAGCCATGGGTTAGTGGTGCTTGCATCCTTGGGCTAGATGCTTTGTCACATATTGCTCCTCTCCACCCAGGTGTAAATGGGTACCTGTGAGGGTATATAGAGTTTGTGTGTTTGATTAGCCTTCGTGCGGTTATAGCAGCCCGGGCTGTATACTTCTCATCAGGGAGTTGAGATGGTTTCAGGAATGTTGTTAATGTAGCCCAATGACCAGGGGATAATAATCTGCTCCTTTGAATGGAACTTTCCAGATGCTGTGCGCATTATAAATGCTCTGATATTATTATTATTATTATTTTGTTGAGGGTTAGGGTTATCACAAATGAGGTCCCTTTCTCTGGTGAGACCCGTCACAGTTTGATGTCAGAATGACTGTCATCAGAGGTGACCAACAAAGATGAAGTGGTTGATTAATAGATAGCATTGACACTCTCCCTGAGAGTGATCATGCCAGGTGGATTCTCTCTATGAGAGAACCTACTGGTAGGACTTGCCCAGTTGGGCATCCGCATGACACATGGCTGCGTCAGATGGATTGTTATTTTACTGGGATGGGGATGGGTCGTGTGGCTGCCTGGGGGATGGCTATCAGGAGACCCAAGGAGTACCGCTCGAAGGTAGTTGCGGCAACGCGCTGGCGCGGCGCATGCTCCCACTGATTGATTGATTGATTCACACTCCGATTCCATGTCTTTTGGTTGCCGTTCCCTTTACCTTTCTTCCTCCATGTCCTCAGTCTGGCTACTCAAACCCTTCTGGTCCTCCCTCAGTCCTTCTTTCCTCTCTTTCTCTACGCATCATGCTTGTTTGTTCCTATTCCTATATGAGGCACCTTCTAGGGAATACCTAGTCTGAGTATCACCCATTCTACTCCGTGTCACTACATACGAACGTCTGATATATCATAATGCATGCAAATTTTATGCAACGCAGCACATCCACCAATCAGATCTGTTTTGAGAACATTTTTGTCAGGAACGTGACGGAGGATGCTGATTGTTCAATGTTGCGCATCCGCGCGGCAGCAGCTATTCATGTGATAGACGCGCTCGCCAAACAGTACGATAGTACATGCTCCCTGATTGGTCAAAACGCAGAGCGGTCAGTGCTGGGTTGGCTTGCATAATTAATCAGGTATAATCTGCACGCATGTGAAAGACGCTCGCTCGCTGTACGGCGAGTGTGTCTATCACATAGGCTACATGTAGACTAGGGAACACCCTGCCAGGACTGAAACATCAGGAGGAAGGAGTGATTCTACAAAGCTCTACTTTTCATCTTTTAGTTGTGGGGTGCCATGGCTTACATGGTCTCTGGTGTGTCGTACTCAAGGTCTTGTGGTCAGTCTACAGTTTGTGGGTTCCAATCCAGCTACAATGAGTTTGTGGTGATGCGTCCTTGGGCAAGACGCTTTGTCACATATTGCTCCTCTTCACCCAGAAGTAGATTGCCAGTGTATTACATGTGTGTGTATCAACATGGTACATTTTGAATACAGCAAAATTCATCATTCATCATTCCTCACAAATATGACCAGATTTTGAAGATTTTAGACATTTTACCTTAGGTTGCAAAATAATTGTAGAGACGTTATCTAGACTGCAGATGATTGCTCATCCCCCATGCAATATACAAAATCAGTGCTATGCAGTTAAATGCTATAATTTCAGATATATTGGTAATGCTGTGCTGTAGCTCTGCTGGTTGGCAGCAGTGGATTCTAAAGTGAAGGACTAAGAGATCCTCAAATTAAAATCAATAAATCGTGCAGACATCAAGCTATTATTGGAAATAGGAGCTCTGGCGTCACTGCTCTACTGCCTGGCAGCGGTGGATTCTAAAGTGAAGGACAAAAAGATCTTGAAAATTGCAATCAATGAATCGTGCAGGCATCAAGGTTGTGTATGCAATGTTGATGTGCTTGTTTATGACTTGTTGCCATGCCAACCCCTTTCCCAGTCTCTGCAGAAAAAAAAACATCTCTCACATTTTGTGTTTGACTAGGAGACGTGAACCTATGCTATCATATGTAGTCTTGATTTTCAATATTTTCATTTTCAAAGTTCAAAACTTGACCTCATTTTTATATATATTTGAATATAACATTTCAATCTTAGCTCTGTGAATGAAGGCTAGCCAAAGGCAACTATTCTAGGGGAGGGGGGGGGTGGTAAGGCTTACTGAACTGGATAATAGATCAGCACGGACATCCGGGTACTTTCATTCTCATGACTTGACAACCGATGAAAACTAACGACGAGTAACTTGTAGATGGCGCAAGCTACGGACAAATCACTCACAAACCATGCACAAACTGTCCGTCATCGATAATTGTTTTCCGAATATTTTTGTCAAGAAGCAGAAATCGTGTTCTGTACAACTTTCATTGTCAAGTCATAGTTTTTCCTCAGACAACAATCCTTCTTTGAAGTACCCTGTAATAAGATTAAACAATTCTGGCATCTTTTTGTCTTAAAAACCATACACCTTAATGCTGTGTTTTCATCAGCTCCAAGATCGGCGAGTTGGAATGACGTCACTCCGCACTGATCCATAGGCATGGATTTGATAATACATTTGTCTGTCAGATACTCACATATAGATGCACATAGATGGCTCTTGAAAGATTGTTTATGACCAATCCAGTGTTTCAATCTGGGCCCTTTTCTAAACCTTGGCTTCGGCTCAGGCTCCATGTCATGAATCCATTCTAAAATAACGGGTTATATCAAAATAGAGGCTCTTGGCTGCGGTTTGGAAGTAGATTCTCTGGTTTGAAAAAGAAAACAGAGCTTCAGCCTCAATGAACAACCCTATATTTTCAGCATGGATGACACTTTTACGCAGTGAGCCAGAGGGAGCCGAGGTTTGCAAAAGGCCTCAGGTCTCCAGCGAAAGTTCCATTTGATGATCTGTGCTGTGTTGAGTCTTCATCGCTTTCAAGATAAACATGATAAAGTAGGTTAAAGATAGTATCGTTTTTTGGTAAGAGACCAAAACAGAAATGTTCCCAGATTTACGTATAACTTTCAGGGTATGAAGATAATGCTGGTAGAAACATACCGGTACCGTTAAGTTTTTTCCTTCTAAAGTGGTGTATTAATTTATCCAGAAATTAGTAAAACAACGACCGAAAATCTTTTTGATCTTTTAAAAGATCAAAAATAAAAGAGAAAAGACTTACGAAAAATACTGTGGCTGTTTTTCAATGTTTTCTCAAAAAGTTGGCACCGCATAGGACTGAAATTTTCACAGATGACTGTTACTGTATCTGTCTTGATATTTTTGCCCATGAATCTGTATTTCTTCGACAAAAACCAAAGTATGATACTACCTTTAAGATAACAAGATGAAATGAGCCCATGGTGTGTGGTGGTGGTGGTGGTGTTTGCCATCCTGGGAGTTGGAAGCAATAAGAACAGACTTTATGTAACAAGAAGACAAAAATTGGATTCAGAATCAAATTTAACTGTTACACACTGTCACTTTATTTGAACAAAATTTTCTGTATATACATTCCACAAGTACTTCATCTAACGTTATTTTTTTAATATATTATTTTCGTGAAATAACCACAAGGGAAACTGACTGAGTTATTTTAAGTCATTGAAAAGTGAACAAAGAAAAATTTACTGGAGCGGGATTCGAAACCGGCGACCTCCTGAATACCGTACAGGCGCTCTACCAACTGAGCCATCCAGCCCTATGTTGGTGGTGACCCCAATAGTCAATTATCCTTGTTCGGTTGGCAGTCAGAAGCCATGAAACCACGCACACACCGCCACACCCCAGGGATCGTTTCAATGATACACGCAACAATGCTGCAACCTGGGAACGGTACATGGGGGATCACTCAAAGAGGATACGGCTTTTTAATTATTATATTCGTGAAATAACCACAAGGGAAACTGACTGAGTTATTTTAAGTCATTGAAAAGTGAACAAAGAAAAATTGACTGGAGCGGGATTCGAACCGGCGACCTCCTGAATACCGTACAGGCGCTCTACCAACTGAGCCATCCATCCCTATGTTGGTGGTGACCCCAATAGTCAATTATCCTTGTTCGGTTGGCAGTCAGAAGCCATGAAACCACGCACACACTGCCACACCCCAGGGATCGTTTCAATGATACACGCAACAATGCTGCAACCTGGGAACGGTACATGGGGGATCACTCAAAGAGGATACGGCTTTTTAATTATTATATTCGTGAAATAACCACAAGGGAAACTGACTGAGTTATTTTAAGTCATTGAAAAGTGAACAAAGAAAAATTGACTGGAGCGGGATTCGAACCGGCGACCTCCTGAATACCGTACAGGCGCTCTACCAACTGAGCCATCCAGCCCTATGTTGGTGGTGACCCCAATAGTCAATTATCCTTGTTCGGTTGGCAGTCAGAAGCCATGAAACCACGCACACACCGCCACACCCCAGGGATCGTTTCAATGATACACGCAACAATGCTGCAACCTGGGAACGGTACATGGGGGATCACTCAAAGAGGATACGGCTTTTTAATTATTATTACTTTTTTAACAAATTTTTTACAAATGAATGCATGTTCCTATTGCACTAGTCAGGCTTGCAGTTTGCTTGACAATTTATTAGCAATCTTTAAGTGCAGACAGCAGTCATTGAAACATAGGCCTGGGCGATTAGTGCTTTTCACTAATCGATTAATCGCGGAGGAAATAATCGCGATTAATCGATTAATCGCGATTACCCGGAAGTGACTATACAAGCAGCATGTACCTTGTGTTCATCATAGCGGCACTGCAGTAAACTACACTAGCGTAATGCATTGATTCTAACAAGTTTCAACAGCGATCAGTTCCGATTTCCGAGGCATTGAGCAATGTCATTTTTGTTCTGATAAGGTATAATGCAAAATTCGTGAAGCTAATATCGTCCATAATTATTGATATTCCTTCAGTAAAGTAGGGTAATTTCGTGTGTTGGCCAACAAGCCATGCAGTTACTGCCTCACGTAGGTACACACAGACGTAGTCCCATACATGCATGTACAGGTCAATCGACTGAGAATAGTAGTAACTCATGGAATTAATCGCTACTCGAAGGCACTAATCGAGCTGGCACGATTAATCGAGTAGTTCAGAATTTAATAATCGAGTAATCGACACAGGAATGTAATCGCGATTAATCGATTAATCGAGTTAATCGCCCAGGCCTATTGAAACATCTCAGTATTTTAAATATCTGCAGATATTTGTAGTTAATTCAAATATGTTGGTACACGGTAATGTGAGGTTTTGTAAGGATTCAATTTTTTTCACAACTAAATTTCAGCTTATTAAATACACATTCACCACAAGCAATAGGCCTACTTGAATTTAAGTTTGCTAAAACAATAAATTAACGAAGAATACATGTAAATGTATTCCTCTGTTATCTCCTCTTTTAATTTTTCCAGCATGCGATCTCACTTGAATACCTAAACATTTTAGTCTTATCTTAGTAAGTAGTCTTAGAAATTGTCAACATATTTTTAAATTTAATAAAAAAATATAAATTATTTAACAATTTTTTTTATATTTTTTGGGAATTACATATAGTACAACTTAAATATTTACGTAGAATTTAAAGCATGAAAAAGCAACTAAAAGCAGCGTAAATTCAACCTAATGTATGATCTATAGAATGCTGTACTGTATACCAACTGTGCTATTCAGTTGTAGGTTGGCAGTGTCCAAAATTGCCAATTACATGTACTTTGTTGGGTTTCTAGTGTGAAGAGACATCCCAATGTGTTTGACGATTGCGATACCTCCAATACAGTGCTGGTCAACTGGATACCACACTTGGTAGATACACTGTAACTGAGTTGTTGTTCATTTGTATGAAACCAGCTTTTATCGTTTTTTCCTTGATCTCCTTCAAATAACTTTAACTATTCTAGTCAGCTGTACTTCATTTAGTATAAAACCATTCTTAAAGGTAGTGTCATACATTGGTTTTTGTCAAAGAAATTCATGGGCACAAATATCAAGACAGATACAGTAATAGTAATCTGTGAAAATTTCAGTCTCATGCACTGACCACTTTTTGAGAAAACAGTGAAAAACGGCCTCAGTATTTCTTAAGTCTTTTCTATTTTATTTTTGATCTTTTAAAAGATTTTCGGTCGTTGTTTTACTCATTTCTGGATAAATGCACCATTTCAGGCGGAAACATTTTAACGGTATGTTTCTACCACCACCATCTTCATACCCTGTAAGTTATACGTAAATCTGTGAACATTTCTGTTTTGGTGTCTTACCAAAGTATGATACTACCTTTAAATACATGTACATGTACATGTAACATATTAACAAGTTTAATTTAAAGCCATATTTCCCTGTAGTAACTTACCTTTTATTACAAATTTACAAAAACGCACCTGACGAGGAGCGGGAGACTCCCGAAAATTTGTAATAAAAAGTAAGTTACTACGGGGAAATATGGCTTTAAAAAGAAGTAAATAAGTTATCAGGAGAAACACTCTACAAGGTCAACAATTAAGTGTATCGACATTCTAAGATACCAAATTGATTAAGTTGTTTTAAAAAGGCAATGAAGAGATGGTCACACTAATCTTATTTGTTTTTTCAATATTTTTGGTACAACATTCTCCAGTTTGTGCCATTTGGTTTTCTACTTTAACATCTTCAACATGTTTCTGTTATCTACATGAGTGCATATCTGTCAACTGAGTGATTAACTTATTATAATTATCAAGACAAGAACACAGTCACTTCTACTACATGTACCATCGAGGAAAGCTATGATATAAGAAGTCTGTGTAGCTAAAAGTAATATCAACAATTCACAACATTTCTTATCAAACTGTTTTTGTAAAGATCCATCTCTATCAATTTTACACCATGAAAGTGTGAATGTTCTGATGTGTACTTTACCCAGCCATATATCTTCCGAAGCAACACGTTGGTGTTTTCATTTATACAAACAAGTCACTTTGAATTTTCAAAGAGCATTTTTTGAGATTGTAGCGTTTCTTCCATGATTTCCATATGATGCCAGACAAAACATTTCCTTGCTGATGTTTGCCATTTAGATTTGACTTCATGCATGATTCATACCACCAAGCTCCTTTACGGAATTGTGCACAGTTTTTAGAACTTGCGTCATTATCTCTGTCTCTGGTTGTAAACATCATTCCATTGTGGTTTGTGAGTGAGTCTCCTGCTGTACTGTTAGCATTGTATGATTTGACTTGGAGTGTGAAGTTATCTCCATGAACTTGAAATCCTTCATATTCAGCCCAGACTATGTTGTTCTCCCAGTCTTCCAAGTCAACATGCAGCTTCCATGATTGTGGTGCATATTCTGTCAGGGTGCGCAGGTTGTCATTTCCCAGCCAGAACTCACCATCCAAGTTGCCAAAGCCATCCTGGTAGGCGGCCCAGTTGCGATAGAAGTCAACACTGCCATCTTGACGCCTCTGAATGACAATCCACCCGCTGCCATCAGTGCTCTTGTCCATGTCACAGTAGACTTTGAGACCCTCATTGCTGAATCCCTTGGGAGCTATGGTATAGATGCCATTCTCAGTATAACCAGCCTTAAATAACTGCATACAGTCACTAGCTTGATGTATGGAGAAAAGTGGCGTGTCTTCATTAGCATCAAAGTACACACTGCCAAAGTGCATCATGAAATAGTCAGGATTCCACATTCTAGAAACATTGTTCATCTGGCAGCTTTTATCTCTATCGTTATAATTGACTGATTTGCAGTTATCGTTGGCATGACAGTAACTCACACAGAGAATGGCCGAGTTTGCCTCTCCTTCCCAAAACATCAGTGCCCGAAGTGACCGATTATTAGCAGCATAGAATATCTGCCTTAAGAATAGATTACCACATTGATTCCCTCGGGAACCACAAACAAGGACCGTGGTTAAAATAGCCACAAACCCAAATTTCCATATGTTTGTATGATAACGAAAGCAATTCCATGCACTCTCCATGCTTGCTAGATGGCAACTGGAGATTTGAATTGAAATCAGTGAATCTCATAATAAAGATGCCATGCATGGCAACTAATTAACATTTTTCGATTTTTCTTGGAGCCCTGGCGTTGTTGGGTTGTCATAAATCCATTATAAATCGGGAAGCATGCAGCCAATTCAATGTATCAAGTTTTATATTATGTCTGACGATGTCTTTCATAGTATCTTTCGTCCCCGGCGCTACACTGCCCTCATACGTCAATAATGAATTATTCATGAGACATGTACTATCGTCTTGGCTCTGATGTTTTTGGGTTGATGATTTCTTTTCACTTCTGATAAAAATATACCCACCTAATTCCATCAACCACTCCTTGTCTTTTAGGTAAATCCGTCCATTGTGGAATTCATCATCTACATGTATACTGGAACTTATGGTGCATGTAGATGTAGTTACAATGTAGTTAAATTTAATTGGAGAATGTTGTGTGTTATATGACCGCTTTAATATTATACCCTGCTGACCCTGAGCTACATAGTAGCTTGCTGGGGCCAATTTCATAGAGCTGCTTATAAGCACCAAAATGTGCTTAAGCACCAAAAACTTTGTAAATCAAATCAGTTTGCCACCCAAAAGTCCTTGTGAATGTTATGCTCAGCAAACAATGGCAAAATACAAGTCAAAAGCAGTAAACATGACATGAAAACTTGGTTGGTAATCCTGTTTGATCAAGGAAGACTTTTCTTGCTTTTAAACGCAATTTTTGTGCTTACGCAGCTCTATGAATTTGGCCCCTGGTCTAGTGGCATGACATCTACACTGGTAAGTATGAGGTTGTGGGTTCGAATCCCACCTGAGCCAGCGCATTATTTTTTTCATGCGCAATCTGTCAAAAACTGTATGCAGTGCTGATATACGTCAGTGAAGGGCAAGCCTAATTTGCATAATTCTGTCTCTGTGACAAACAAAAAATCATTTTTTAACGATCATTCTTGCAATTCATTTGATTGTTTTTGTCTGTTTTAACCTTGTTTTAGACCAATGAGTTCCCTGTGCTGGATCCGGCCTGGAGCTCCAAGGATGAGACTAAGCTCCTGGATGCCATCGGAGACTGTGGCATCGGAAACTGGTACGTTGTCAATGGAGTCCTCTCAAGGGAATAAAAATATTATAAAGTCTAGATCTAGCTGAGTTGGTAGAGTGCTGGTACGGAATTCCGGAAGTTGAAGTTTCAAAACCCCGTCATTAAGTTGCCTATTTTCACTTTTGAATGAGTTAAATTTTAATAGGTTAGTCCCACCCCTTGTGGTTCATTTGATTATTTTATATTGATTAAAAACCCACATTCTCTTTGAACAATCCCCCATGTACTGTTTCTCAGGTTGCAGCATTGGTAATGTTGCATGCATCTTGAATGATCCTTGGGATACATGTACATATGTACAATATGCATGTACAGCAGTATATGGCTTCTGACTGCCAAACAAACAATTCAGGACACCACCAACATAGGGTTGGATAGCTTAGTTGGTTAAAGGGTGGCTTGCAATGATATTTGATAGAATCCACCGAAATAATTTAATTAAATTTTTAAAAATATATTAAATTTGATTGAATTTGAGTGATCCCCCATGTACTGTTCCCAGGTTGCAGAGTGGCTTTGAGAAAATTTATCAATAATATTCCAGTTTAGCAGTGTTTGATCAGAAGAGAATTTAAGCCATTGAAGTACAATATTTAGGAATACTGATGATTTGTTTTCTTTCAATGAATATTCAAATGAGCAGGCAGGATATAGCCAACCAGGTGCCAGGGCGGAACAAGCAGGAGTGCGAGCAACACTTCACCAAGGTTTTCATCGAGAATGCCAAGCCTCCGTTTCCCGGTAAGGCCCCGACGCTCAGGTTATCAACAAGATATTAACTAGCAAGTCTTTATCAAAGAATGATGTAGAAAGTATGGCCATTTTTTGTCTTTGATAACAAGGTTTTTATTATTGATTGGCTAATATTAAATCTATATTGTCAATTTCTTTTTTTTGTTTCTTGGTAGATTTTCCCGAGGAGCTCAAACCTGGACCATCAAGAGCCATACCCTGCCGATGTGAGTATCCTCCTCTTTGAAAGAGATTCACAAATAACTATGTATTCAGTAACCCTTTCTGTAGGCATCTATCCACATAGCCCCTTTCATTACCATGTACTTACACAGTTGGCCATATCCCACATACTGAGTACACATCCACATATACAGGTGTATATATGGTAGCCCCTTTCATTACCATATATTTTACACGCATGGACAGTTAACCTAAATTTGTGTCCTTGTAGTGACATGGCTTTGTACTCATGTACATATGAACACTCTCCAAAGAGCAGAATTTAAATCACTCCATTTGAACCAGAATCACTTTCCTGGGTTGAAAAGTCTTTTTTATCGTATACTGTACAATATTATTCTTTTAAATCATTGTAAATGGGGTTTTATCAGCGACTCCTTGTGGCTGCCTACCCTGTACAGTTTTTTTTAATGAATAAACCAGAAATAATAATAATAATAATTTTTGAAAATACTTCTCTTTGTGACACGACAAATAATGTAAGTTTACTTTGGAAATTCCTCCTTTTTGAGTTGATTCCAAATATCAGTTTCATGAAAACTTAAAAAGATGCCTACACCTTTAGAATTTCCCTATGGAGACATATTCAACCTATTGTGCACTGTCTCCACAAAGCACCAAAATGAGTAGACATCCTCATACCCCCGGTAACCCCTTACAGTACCCTATAATACTTGACACACAGTTGGCCTCCATATCATCCACATAGTCGCTTGTTATTCATTCAATGAATGGCATTTTTGTGATTGCTAGTCAAATGGAATGTTGATCTCTGATTCTGATTGGCTGTTTCAGTGAGCGAGGATCCAGTCCGACCAATCAGGGATTCCCAGAAGGCAATTGATTTGGCTGGTTACCATCCAGCGAGAGGGGACTTCAACACGGTATGGAAATGTTTCATGAAGTTTGCCCCCTCCCCCTAAAATGTCTGTTCACATCCCTTGCTCTTTGTCCTAGATCAGGCATCAAACCAAACAGAAAATTCAATACAAGTGAGATACTGCTGCAAACTGCTTATTAACTTAAGAATTTGACCCAACTCTATATAAAATGCTCAGAGAATAGGATTATAGATTATAGAAAAGTAGGCTGTTTAACAGCTGATAACTATAATCATGGATTCCAAAAAATCTTGGGCAAGTTTTGATCCAAATCGGGCAAAGAAAAAACAGAAAACTGAAGTTGTCGTCATGGTACTATACACTACACAGCCTACATGCTGTGACCGGATATTGGGCTTTACCGAGTGGCATTTTCCCGAGTCGCGTGTTCGCACTGGACTAATCGTGTCGGTTAAAGTGACCTGGTCACTTTTACCGGGCAGAAGTTGACCGGTAAAAGTAACCACTGGACTCGGTTAAATTAACTGAGAGGAAAGTTTTCTGGCCATTTGGACTAGACTTAAAAATGGGTAAAGTAACCAATGTCTCTGTGATTGTTATAAAAAAAAGTCCCCTTCGAATGGGGCTTAAAGGTTTACTGTAATCCAAATTAGTATAGAGGTAAAGAGCTTTAAAATTATTGCTTAATGCATAATTAATTACTATATAAATTTATATTTTTATGTAAGTGCTACATTTTGACTAAAAAGTTACAAAATCAGTACATGTATGCCCCGCCCCCTAAAAAAGCCCTCCTGGGAACCGATCCACACAACAATAGAGTGTGACGTCACATACAGAACTAGTATAGGCTCGCACCACAGTATACTGCGTGGCATTCTGCATGTGACGTAAGCAAGGTTTTTCGTCGCAAAAAGTGCGGTGCTAAATTTTAGGTCTAAAATACCGCCTTTTTCTATCCACAATGTTTTTTAGCACAAACAATGATTTCCAGGTTGAGTTTTATAACAATACAGATGTATTTAACTGAATATGTGTTTTGATTACAGTAAACCTTTAAGCTATTCATGTGACATGGGGTTGGGGGAGGGGCTCTGTCTATTGCGAGTGACGTGTGCATGGTTTCATGGCTTGTGATTGCCAATTAAACAAAGATGATTGACAGTTGACACTGCCAACAAAGGGTTGGATAGCTCAGTTGGTATTGCCGATTGCGTGGGTCACTGGTTCGAATCCTACTCCAGTCAGTTTTCCTTCCAATGACTCAAAAGTTAATCCAGTCAGTTTCCCTTGTGGTTATTTGATGATTATATTGTGAATCGTCCTTGCTCAGGATGATTGTGTAAACACAGAAGATATTTTTGTTTTCTTGCAGCTGATCTTAATTATAATCTTCTTTGATTTTTATCTACTCTTTATATCTGTTTTTAGGAATATGATAATTATGCAGAATGTGATCTTCGAGACATTTACTTTCACAATGACGATGACAAACTATTAACAGGTAAGAGCAATTTCAGTTTCAAAAATGCCAAAAACATTAATAAAAAATGAGAGATTGGAGAAGTTTTGCATCAAACCAGGGCCCAATTTCATGGAATCCGTTACGGCCTATTTTTGTGCTAACGGGCACTGCTACGCGTGTAATCTATTTCATGGAATCTGTATAAAGCAAGACTCTCGGTTAGCAAAGAATTTCTAGGGTAACCGTGATCATTTTCTGCTAATGGGCTGTCGTATGCATTCTGCACAAATTCCTTGCTTACCGTTACCAAAAAGGAAACTCTTCCGTGAAATACGCTAACCGTAACCAACAAAATCCTGCTATCGTAAGCGAAGAATTTTTGCTAACGGTAACGGATTCCATGAAATTGGGCTCTGGACTCAAACCTTCTTGATTAAAGTATCAGTGTTCTCCAACTTCAAAATTTATTGATTGGGCCTAATTGTATCTCTTTACAGAATTGAAATTTGCTGCTGTAGACATCCATCAATCCAGAAAGAAGGAACGCCAAAGACGGAAAAAGTATGTTGTCCAATTTTTCAAACCAAAACAAAGTTTGATTTTCCCCACTGATACACACCCCCATCCCTAGCAATGTTGGATTTTGAAGGACACAGGACCATCAGAGCCCAGTCACTGGCTCTTGTTGGTCCAAGCCCAAAGGTTAGTCCATAGTTTGACACTACACATAATGCAATTTATACTGGTCAGTAAAAAAACTCAGTATGTCCTTGAATATGGGATGGGGGATTGGTAAGGGCTCCAAACTTGTGATGCCAAGATTTGCAAAAAGCCGTGTCCAATACGAGTTTCCAGAGCTATGGCTATGTCTATTGTCAGCGTGTTCCAATGCATTTACAAAGGGCCCAGACCTAGACATAACTGTAGACAAAGACACTACTATAAAACAAGGAATAATAGTGCTAAATATTCTTATTTGTCCACCCTCACAGGCTGATCCAAGACTTTGGCCTGATTAATCTGACAAAACAGAACTGTAAGTATGCGAGAAATACAAAAGTAATAGATTGCTGCAAACTGCTCATCGACCAAAACAAAGACCTGAAATATATTGAACAAAGTGAACAAAGAAAAATTAACTGGAGCGGTACGAACGAGCGACCCCCATAAAACCATACAGGCGCTCTACCAACTGACCTATCCAGCCTTTAGGGACACTGCCAACAAGGGCGCCGGTATGGTATTCAGGAGGACGCCGGTTCAAATCCTGCTCCAGTTAAAACACTTTCATTGACTTAAAATTAATCTAGTCAGTTTTCCCTGTGTTTATTTGATGGTAACCTGAAATAAATATTGCCTGGAGTTAGGAGGGCCTGACTTTTCAATCTTTATCTTTCTCAAAGGCTAAGTGAGAGGACAAGAACATGCAAGTAAAAGATACACATACATTTCAGTCTTACTTTGTAAATTATTTGTTGGTATAGTAATGAGTCTTCTTGCCTTCGTATTTCACTACCCACAGTACAGGAGAGGACATACACAGAGACGGTCCGCTGCTTGATCAACAAACTCAAGCCGTTTGCCAGACTACACACACCTTTGGCACAGGACAAGCTACTGGAAGGATTAATATGTGAGTCTGGGAGCTTTTAGGGAAAATACCGGATAAGCCATTCACTTAGCCATTATATTCACAGGAAAACACGGAAAAGCTTGAAAAATTGCTCTCACTCCTTGAAACAGTCTTGTCAAAGATGTGATACATGTGGCCATGAAACGTTTGTAGGGAAGTGAAAATATTGTCATTGATAGAATGATATGAAATGAATTCCTGAGCTTTCAAATTTGTTTATCAATGGATTGTTACTGACCTTTTATTTAAAAGATACACATTTTTTTCTGGAGTCATCCATTTTTCTGAGATCTTACATTTCAAGAAATGCTTTCCCTATTTATCGAATATAGGGAACATCCTTGGCTACATTTTGGTGCAAGTTGCAGCACCTTGATCTCCTCAGTATTTGCCAAGTATAAGTTATTATTTACTTCTGAATGCATAGGCCATTGGTGGTTTGCTTTGCAAGTCATGATGTATTAAAGTATGATAAAAATGTTCTCAGAATATTGGCAAGTCTGGTTTCAAAGGGTAAGGAACATCTTTGGCTAGTTGAATCAATTTCCTCCATTCAGCAAAAATAAGAAGAGTACTTTTTTTCTGTGGCAGTCATTAAGGATAGAGATAGATTTGACAAATGTAGAATTTGGTTATTCATTTGGCATGTGATTGGAATTTTGCATCTGTCTTTTTAAACAGACGAGCTTGACTTGAAGACTGAGATTGGGAGACTGCAGGAGTATCGGATGAACGGGATCAAAAATGTCATAGGTAAATTGATCGGCATTGCCATGAGCTATATAATAAAATGAAGTGAATAAGGCTGCTGGAAACCTCTAACCCAAAAAGTTGAATTATGTAGCCCCACATGGCAATAAACATGGAGGTGAGCAGTTCCCAAAGAACTTAGGGCGTTTTCGAAACGGAGGCTTAGGCTCAGGCTCAGGCTCCAGCTCTGACATCCATATGCTGAAAATATAGGTTGTGGTTTTTCATTGAAGCTGAAACTCTGTTTCCCCTTTCAAACCAGAGAATCTACTTCAGAACCGCAGCCAAAAGTCTCTTTTTTAATGCCCGTTTTGTTTTGGAATGGATTCACGAAATGGAGCCTGAGCCTTAAACGGAGCCTGAGCCTCCGTTTCGAAAACGCCCTTTATTGAACAGTGCCGTTTTGAAAAAAAAAGGGGAAGAAGATTTTCCTAACAGAGAGAAACCTTTATACTGGTTGGGCCCAGCCACTGAACAAACCAGGCCAGTGCTGGGCTTTGGCTGGGGTATGGGGAGTTTACAATCCCCAGCCTTCAACTATCAACTTCATGAGCCCCTGTTGTGTCCTGGATCATAGTTGGCATCAACATGATTAACAGATTGAGTCTACATTGATCATGAACGGTATTCAGAAGCTGGGCTTTATTTATCGAAGCAGCTGATTGTGAAGAAGCTCAGGGCTGACAAGAGGGAGATTACAGTCCCGAAGGTCTGGGCCTGGCCAGGCTTTTCAGTGGCTGGGCCTGCCCAGTATTAAAGTTTTTCACCTTATTAAAGAAAAAAGCTGTATTACCCTGTTTTTACCTAGTACCCAAACTTCCTCCCATGACATTCAGGTGCCAATATGTACGACAGACTGAAGGCCAAACGGGCCAAGCGAGAGAGGACGCATCATCTGAACGATGTCCTGGCAACCATCCAGGATTCCATCGCTTGCAGGCAGTGGCTCTTCAGACAGGCTCTTGTGTAAGGGAATCCTGTTCACATATTGTTTATTTGCTTAAACAGTTCTTGCGTTTGTAACATATCCATACCTCTCAATTGGAATTCATCCCAAATTTCTAGGAGTTAAGAATATGCCATACAGGATAAAACCCTGTATATAGAATCCCAACTTTGACAATTCTTCTGATGGAACCTTGGCTGGATTTCACGAAACACTAAGATTAATCTTAAGATGAATTGTCAGTATCACCATATAGTGGTTTGTATTGTGACATCACATGTTGCTTAGCAATTAGGATTCATTCACACTAAAGATTAATCTCAGTGCTTCGTGAAGGCTCTGTTTGTCACAGAATTCTGCACTTAAGATCCTCATTCTTTGCTTCCAGGGTTTGTGCAGATTTACTACACTATAAACTGAATGTAAAGCAAGATATCCTTAGTTATGCAAACTATGCACACGCACAACTGAAACTTCATCCCTGTACAGTGAATAAGAATCTCTTATTTAACTATTAAGAATTTTCTGCTTTCGTGAGCACTGGTTCTGTGCATGGGTAAGCAGAGCCACAGTTTTTAGCATGGATTTGGAAGCAGCTCAGGAATGAGATGTGAAAATGTTTGACTCACAGTAGCTTGTCCTATTAATCACAGCTGACACACAGTATCAAAGAGAGTTTTTATAGCATAATATGCTCATCAAACCCTCTGAACTTGTGGTAAAAAGCTTGGCTGCATATGGTGACGTTGCCACGAATGTCGATGGGGACTCTGGTTGTATCTCTCTTTTGAAGTGGTTGGTCATATTCCTACCACTCAACTGGACAGGAGTCAAATTTTCCAGTTATCCCGAACAAGCTCTGTGTAGTCTACCCCGGGGTCAATTTCACGAAGCCCTACGTAACAATCTATCATAACTCCAGTTATTATAAGAAGGATGACCCATTGTATCCTACATAGGGCTGCAATGCATCTTAAGTCTTAGATTGACAGTATTAAGTTACGATAAGTTTGGTGAAATTGACTCCTGGGGTCGATTTCTTGAAGCCCTGCGATTGATCGTAACTCGAGTTGCGAAGGATAACCCATCATAGGGGGCCTATCCTAGGTAGGACTGTAATGCATCATAAGTCCTATGATTGATAGTAAGTTACAATGAGTTTGGTGAAATCCACCCCTGGTGAGATATCATATGCCATGTCATGAGATAAATTAAATAAACTTGATCCTGTCTTTGTTTCGCAGTGATGCTGGACACACTGAACTGCTACCAGTCCTACCCAGTGGAGGTAAGCCAACAAATCATTGGACATTTTTGGAAATTCTGAGGGTTTTTTCAGTTGGCAGATTTTGTATTGCTTATTAAATGTACACTACCTTCAGACCAGGTGGATTGGGTTCGAATCCACGTTAACTCTAGTTTGTTACTTGGAATAATTTTGATAAACCTGTGTTTTATCTCTGTAATTAATTAAAAGACCGTTTGAAAACTCTTGCTTCGACCCCAGCTTCATCTTCCTTCACCCAACAGCTGAGAGAATTGGGTGTGGCTATTCATTGAAGCTACAGCTGCATAATCTTGTTCAAAACCAGAGTATCTTCTTCCAAATCAGATCCAACAAGCTCTATTTTGATATCTGTTACTAGTTTAAAATGTAGGATATTATAAAGCAGGAGCACTTTGAAAAGGGGGCTACACATTCAACAAAGTCGCATGAATATCCTTTCTTATATTTACCTTCCTACCATTTCAGGTCGTAAGTCTGCCCCGCCTCTTGATCTGACTGGCTTCGCTGGCTACGAACGGCTCAAAGATAAGGAACGAGAGGTAGGGAAGAGTCTATTTCTATGATGGATAAAATAGACAAAGCTGCAGAGTTGTAACAAGTCAGTGACTTTTGGTATGTGGATCAGTTTGTGGAAACACTATGTAAGAATCGGTTTGTACTTTCGCACTTGTATTAAGTACGAACGATTCTTACATGATGTTTCCGCAAACCGATCCACATACCAATTGTCACCAAGCAAAGCCTCAAATCTTCACTGACTTTTGTGACTCGTGTTCGAGTTGAGTCAAATAATTCTGATGGGATTGAGTTATTTAGCCTTCGGGACTTGAGTCGAGTCGCCAAAAAATGTGACTCGACTTGAGTCCAATTGACTGGAGTCATTACAACTCTGCAAAGCTGGCAGTTGACATGAGCCAGTCTCTTCGATTCTTTTAGTCTCCAAACACTGTTGATTATTCTGCCTTGTCTCTTTTCTCCCATAGCTGTGTGCCACGGTGCGTATCATCCCCGAGGCCTACTTTGAGTACAAGAGAGTCTTCCAGAATGAATGCGAGAGGGTCGGCCACTTGAAGCTCAAGCAGGCCCGCAACCTGATCAAGATAGACGTCAACAAGATCAGGAAGCTGTTTGACTTCCTGGTCAGGGAGGGACTGGTGAACACCAGCTAGCATCGGGGTACCGACCATAGCCTCCACGGCCTGTTTGGTTGTACACAGATCCAAATGTTTAGATCGGTGTATGTTCACTGGTTCCCCGCATCCGATACTTGCTGTCAGATGGATGGAGCCAGTGCTTGGGTGACCGATGGAGACACAGATTTGCACAAAAGTAGGTTTTCGATTAAACGTAACCCCCTTCAAACTGACTCAAACAACCCAATTCTTTCTTAATAATACAGCAGTTCTTGACCCACAACTTGTGTAATTCGCCGCAAGCTACGTCACACAGCACCCAACAAGCAAATACAAGAATCAAACTTCTTCAAGACCGATTTATAATTTGTTGATGGTTATATATTTTTTTATTTGTTACCTCTCTTCTTCTCCTATATATAAATAATATTTTCCATCCAGTTTTTTTCTTTATGAATCATTCTATTATTATCATACTCCCGCTGATACATACATACATAATCTCCTTTTAAATAACTCTACTCTATAATTAAATATGGACAGTTGGCTGAAGTTCAAAATACCAATTTAACATGTTTAAGTTGGAAATATATTTTGATTCAAAAGTACAATACAGTATTGAAAGACATAAATATATGTGTATATATATATTATTGTTCTCTTGGAAAGATACCTCTCTAGAAAATACAGGTACGAATGTGTACATCAGATCTGAGTACAAAACTACATACATGTAGAACCTTTATGAATATAATATGATAGGAGTGAACTGGCTTTTATTATACAGTATATTGCTTGAAGTTGCTTGGTTGTTTAGTTATGGATATGGAATGTATTTGACCGGAATTATATTCACTATTGAGCCTGACACATTCATGGCTGTTGCATCAGATTGCGATCACAAACGGT
Source organism: Astropecten irregularis (assembly GCA_963971285.1). Taxonomy (NCBI): domain Eukaryota; kingdom Metazoa; phylum Echinodermata; class Asteroidea; order Paxillosida; family Astropectinidae; genus Astropecten; species Astropecten irregularis. The sequence continues at coordinate 7,976,017 of OZ020247.1, forward strand.
TGTTTACAACAACAAAGAAGACTAATCAAAGTGAAATAGCAAATGAAAAGTGAATAGAAAAAAATTGACTGGAGCAGGATTCTAGGGGTTGCAGGTTTCGAATCCAACTCCAGTCAATTTCCCTTGTGGTTATTGGATGAAATAGTTTGCTATTAAAGATTATTATTAACAATGATTGGTGAGATAAACTCACTCTACTTACATATACATTATTTTGCACCAATTGACCTATTGCACAACCAATGTTCACATGCCGTCATAGGACTTTATAGTGGACATTTTTGGAAACAGCAGTGGAAACAGCAGTGGAAACAGCAGTGGAAACGAGCAAAGAAGACTCCACATTCGCTTTGCACGTTTCCACAGCTGCTAAGTGCTAAATGATATGAAAAAATACCCACTATTAATCATGTGATGGCACGTAAACATTAGTTGTGCAATCGGTCTATTTGATGGTGTTTTTCTGTCAAATTTTGGTCTGAATGTCAACAAAGTTCCAATTTTATAGAGCAACCCGAGCTTTGCAGGAAAATTTACATCAAGCAAAAATTTACATCTGATTACGGTACTCTATCATATCTGTTTCTTTCTGGTCCGCTGTAACTTTTGAAACGTAATAGTTGACTTTAACTTCACAAAGAATATGAAAAATTGGACATTAGCACACATGAACATTGAACACCTGGGTAGTCTGACAGTAAACTTTTTTTTTCATTTTCATAATTGGACGTTTTTGATATGGTTAAATCCTTAAATCTGTTCATGCATTTTAATAGACACATGCTGAACTAAAATTTCACCTTTTAATATCATAAATAATGCTCTGAAGTACAAATAGACCTGGTATTTTGTTCTATCTTTGGTGCTTATACTACAGTGTTTGCTGGTTTAAAAATAATAGTACGATTCTAAGAGACAATGCTGTGAGTTCTGTCCTGTTTCCAGCTGAAAGATGTAGCGGTACTTGACATTTATTCCAAATATGAAGCTTTAGCCCTTCATTTCTACATACTGGTAGGCTTGACATAAAATACGATAGAAAATCTAGACATTTTATTCTGAGAAACTTTAGCACCCTTTTGAACCGAAAATTGTCGCTAAAAATATCTTGCCTTCTGTACAATCTCTTGTAAAGGTTTGATGCTGATCAACATAGCAAATATGATGAATCAGTGGAAAATTGGCAATAACGGCCTGCCGTCAGAAAATAGATAGTTTGGACGAAAGTGGCATAAAGCCAAAATTCAATTCAGGAAAGAGTTTGTGCCTTACATTGCTTCTCCCAAGCCTCAATATTTGATCAGAAGGCCCCATTGGCAGGGCTTGAAAAGCTCAATACTATGGCAAACTTACTGTTAAACGTACTGCTTGTCCAGTGGACCAGGGTTCGATACCCAGCTCAGTCAAAAACCATTATTTGCTCATTAAATGTTATCAAATTAAGTAAAATGAGATCTTACAACCACTGAAATGAGCCGTAAGAGAGCTTTAATGCTTACAGTGGTATAGCTCTGTTGTCTCTGTTGGTACCTGAGATGTTGACAGAGATTCTAATGGTATTACATTACAGAATGGTGGCCTATGGAGTCGATTTCACGAAGCCCTATCCTACGTACATGTAGGGCTGCAATGCATCATGACTCCTATGATTGATAGTACATGTAAGTTACGATGAATTTGGTGAAATGGACCCCTGGTGATTTTCCTGTAATACTTGTTTTGTCAAACTTGGGCCACGTTTATATAATTGTATGTATGCACTTTACTTGGTAAACGCTCTGTTCATTTCATCCCTGAAGTTTGTATAAAAATGGACAACCACAATATTGATGGCATATTTCATGAATTAAAAGATGACATTATCAAAATGTCGGTATTGGTTGTGAGTTATTGCCTTTTGTATTGAATTAGCATCACACTTTCTTTTGCGCCTTAAAAAATCGCATCTTATTATTCAAATAAACTTGATAATTCTCTACTGTCACCAAAAAAACTCTCATCCGCCTGTGATATTTCTGAATTTGGTCTTTACTTTGAATAAATACGAGTAAATCTTTCTAAAAACTATTAAATAATAACTTGAAAACTGTCACACAATCCTTGAAAACAAAACTATTTATCAAGATAGAACAGTGTCATTTCAACGCAAGGAATATTTTTTAATAAAATAATCATGCTCTGCAATTATTACGAAGACATATATATAGATAAATGTATAAACATTATGAGTAAATATCATAAACTTCCAACAAGGATACAGAAAGAAAGACTTCATTTCTTTAAAATGAAGGAATACCAGAACTTGCCCAAAGTCAACTTCTACCAAAAAACAGAGAGTCCAGATGTTGAATCTGCAATTATATGCATGCTTGGAGTTGGGAGGGCCTGACGTTTCTATCCTAGTATGATCTAACATTTCAATCCTAGTAGGATCTTTCTCAAAGGCTAAAAGCCTACAGCCTTTGAGAAAAATCCTGCTAAGATCAAATCATCAGATCCTAGAAGGATAGAAACGTCAAGCCCTCCCAACTCCAAGTATTTTACATATTTCAGGTCATTCTTTTGGTTGATGGGCAGCTTGCAGCAGTTTATTACTTGTATTGAATCTGCAATTTACCTTATTGTTAACTGCAGATGAAACATGGAAGTCCAAAAACAGTGAACATGGCATCTGAAACACGCCCAGACACTACACACACTTCCGGCTAAAAACCTTGTATAGGAATACTGAATAGTGAACGCATCTTACGTTGACAACGGTCTAAAATGAAAATGGCATGATAATACAAGGACTGCTCATGCAAAAGTCTCCTACATGTAGCTGTAATAAAGGAATGGTGTCCTTAATTTAGGATGGACTGTAATCCACAACAACCAAGTTGAACAGACCTGAAATACACCCTACATAGAACATGACCAACAAGGATGCTTTAAATTAGACAGTGGCATCCTAGATATTCATTTCACTGCACCGACACACCCTAAGCATTGAAAAAGGCACTCTAAAGGCTGTGTCCCAATTCTCTGGCTGGGACCGCAAATAACACACAAGTCTATGAAAATGGCTGCAGTCACTGGCTAGTGGCTGCCATGTAGGTACATGTACATGCGTAATTTGCAGCCGCAGCCAGAGAATTGGAACACGGCCTAACCTTCCCGTAGCTAACTGCTAGCAAAGGAGAGATGTTAGAATGCAAATCCATGCAGAATATGCAACCACACAGCATAATCTTCTTGCTAACTCGTTTAGCCAAGTTCAATATAACTATTATTGTAATAGAATTATACTCTTGGGCAAAGTGGCATGACAATTTGCTCACTGTAACAAAACAGCATTATTGAACTGGCCCGGGCTTCAAACACCTCTCGAAACTGGCAGTTATTTGATACATAAAAGGAAAACTGAAACAAAACAAACAGTATTTGCAGCACTGACATCTTCATTGACGCAGTGACAACTTTGATCCCGTATCCTAGAACTTCATCAGAACATAACCAAGAAACAGTCAATATGCCACATTGAGGTCTGTAAGGATAAAGACTGTGAATGTTGCTGCTTTAGAATGAAATCAGCAACAGATCGAGCAGAAGTTCATGAATAGAATTATACCTGGGAAGATGTCAAGTTTCTGTGGCATTTTCCGTCCAATTCATTAATCAGAATCTAACCAAGAAATAACTGCTCAGCTAACATGCCACATTAAGGTCTGGAAGGATAAAGACGGTAAAAAATGCTGCCACAGCGTGAAATCAGCGAGAGATTACAGACTGGTGGTCATGATAGAGTAGCATCGTCTCTGGGCAGACGCCAAGTTTCTGCCGCAAATTTTTAACAGCCACAGTTCACAGAACCACAAACAAGCACAGTCGAGAATACTTTCATTGTGGCAAAAAGGAACTGGACCCACTAACGAACATAATCATAAATCTCTAGGCTCTTGCTAGATTTTGTATGCACTGAAAGATCTAAATGACTATAAACTGACTAATTTCTACAATTCTGAAACAAATGAGGCATTGCACACTTAAAAATCGTTTGACGACAAATCAGACAATTTGGGGCGGTGTGTGTTGTGTTGGAGTTTATCAAAAGGAAAAAGACACACATTTTCTGTTGTGTAAGCACAATATACCTTTGTGGGGACTCGAACCCGGAGTGTGTTCGAATGCAGACACAAGCTGCTCTGAGGTGTGATGTCAGGTTGGATTCTCACTTCTGATCTTGATCTCGTTGTCGGGTGGCATCACCTCCACTGTGTAGAATATTTTCTTCCCTCGTAACCAGCTGTACGTGTTGTCGAACCGCAGTACATCTACAAAAAAATAAAATAAATAAATCCAGTCTTCTTAAAAGTATAATACACGATTGGTAAATGTCACAGAACAGCACTCACACTTTGTCTGATCCAGCATGTACATGAAATAAATATTTAGAAATTTGAGCTCAATCAGAGTTACGGGAAAATAGTGAAAACCCGACTCAATTTTTCTTTAAAAACATGAAGAATGGTTTCTCACCCCAAGATCAAAACTGTTTTCGGTCTTTGGTTTACTAGTGTCTGGATATTAAATACACCATTTCAGTCGGAAATATTTTAATGGTATGTTTCTACCAGCACCATCTTCATACCCTGAAAGTTATACGTAAATCTGTGAACATTTCTTTTTGGGTATGTTAAGAATCCTGTGGTCAATTTCATGAAGCCCTGCGATAGTTCATAACTCAAATTATGAAGGGATAACCCATCATATCCTACTCAGGCTGCAATGCATCACACGTCCTACGATTGACAGTAAGTTACGATGTGTTTGGTGAAATTGACCCTGTACGTAGTAAGAAGGGTATACCGTAAGCCTGTCCCCTGTTATTGCCTAAGGAAAACAGAGATTTGGCAAAAGTAGCCTATCAATCTTATAAACTGCGTGACCACACACATAAGATGCCAAATCAATCGAAGGTTGGCACGACTTGTGACACTAGGCTTGTAATTACGCACAAGTCAATAACAGAAGCTATACAGCAACTAATACAGACACACGTAAATCTAATCTGTAACCAAATAATTTGGATGCAGCCATTTTTTTAAAAGGAAGTTCCTAGAAAATAACCACTTACAGGTTCCCACTTCCTCACATCTGAGTCCACCGGCCTCAGGGACAAGCTCGCTGTTCACCTTCTCTACAGGCTTCACCTCAATCAGGCCGTGATGATCCTCATGACCCGTGGACAAAGATGAAAATGACGATGAAGATGAAGATGCGGAGGAAGATGATGATGATGATGATGAATGGTTTCTGGTTTTGTGGCTGCTCGTTCTGCGACTGGCGCCCCGTTCTGTCGTTCCCTGGCGGAACACGCCAAAGCAGATGTTACACTTCTCGGTCTTGAACTCCCATCTTTAGAGAGGAAACAAATGTAACGAGAACAAACAATCAATCAGGTTGGCCTAGTAAACAAAGAAAAATTTACTGGAGCGGGATTCAAACCAGCGACCGCCCGGCCCCAGGAATACCGTACCGCCGCTATGCAGACTTACTTTAAGACAGATCCTGGTATGGTGACCTCATATGTGAGGTCCATCACTGATCCACTCGACACCAACATCTGGCACATACTGTCCAAGTTGAACTGGTCGCTAAGGTAGTAGGACTTGGGAACTTTCCCTCCAAAACAGATCTGTCCAATAAGAAAAGCGAGAATTCAAGAAAACAAGTTATTGGAAGTCAGTTAGCGTATAAGTGGAAACGAGTAATAAACTCATCATGCCAATGGTAGACCCCTGCAAGACCATAATTAGTATACCCATTTGATTCTGTTTTGGCTTGTTTATTCCCGGCAGTACTCTGTCACAGTTTGTGTGAAGACATGGTTTTTTAAAATAGGCAAGGCTGTGGCATGTAGATTGGTTCCAGACAGCCTACATGTATATAGCTGACATAGTCTTAGTCCAAGTTGGTTTCAGACAGCATAGCTAGCCTAGTCTTAGTCCTAGTTGGTTCCAAACAGTGACACTAGCCTAGTTTTAGTCTAAGTTGGTTTCAGACAGCCTAGCTAGCCTAGAGCCTAGTCTTAGTCCAAGTTGGCTCCAGATAGCATAGCTGGCCTACTCTTAGTCCCCATTGGTTTCAGACAGCATAGCTAGCTTAGTCTTAGTCCACATTAGTTCCAGACAACCTGGCTAGCCTAGTCTTAGTCCAAGTTGGAACTTCAATACAGCCTACCTAGCCTAATCTTAGTCCAAGTTGGTTCCAGACAGCATACATGTAGCTAGCATAGTCTTAGTCCAAGTTGGTTTCAGACAGCATAGCTAGCCTAGTCTTAGTCCAAGTTGGTTTCAGACAGCATACATGTAGCTAGCATAGTCTTAGTCCAAGTTGGTTTCAGACAGCATAGCTAGCCTAGTCTTAGTCCAAGTTGGTTTCAGACAGCATAGCTAGCCTAGTCTTAGTCCAAGTTGGTTTCAGACAGCATAGCTAGCCTAATCTTAGTCCATGTTGGATTCAGACAGCCTACCTAGCCTAATCTTAGTTCACATCAGTTTCAGAGAGCTTATCCTAATCTTTTGCAGTCCGAATTGGCTCCAAATACCAGTCAGCATTCAACATCTGTACAATCTCTCACCTTTGACTGGCATTTAGGATCATTGTTGCTATCTACGGCGGTTCCCCCATAATGCACTGGTACATTTTCTCGGGATATCATGTTAAACAAAGCCTCATGGTAGTGACCTGAGATGAAAAGAACAAAAACATGAATGTATCATTTCAGAAGATTCACATTCTCCCAACGACAAACAGATCTAGAGGAAGCTGTTTAATAAATTGAGCCATTCCGGTTATTTTCGGCAAAAAACATTTTTCCTCACAAAATATTATTTTATGGTGCTAACACAATATTTCTCCTAATTGCTTTTTCCACCATGTATTAATTATAAAAATGTCCAAGATTTAGTCCATGTTCTGAAGAAATAGGAAAAAGAGCAATTTATTTTAATAGTATAGTAGTTAAAAATGTGTACTGGTACTTACTATCTACTATAACTGCTTTAGCTGCCGTCTCTTCACTCAGGAATGGTTTGATCAAATTGAAACCCACCGAAAACATCTTTGGAGCTGTAAATTTTGAAGTAGAGAGACAATTATGATAGACATTGTATTAATAGTACATGCTAATTATGAATAAGACTTGCTCTGTCCTTTTCAACAGTAGACATAGAGGAGCTACATGTAACCATGGGTCACCACCTGAGATGCCCACTATTGGACATGTTGGAGCAGAATTGCAAAGCCGAGGACCTTGCAGAGCCTACTATACAATGAAACTGCCAGGAAATGTAACTAGGGGCCAATTTCATAGAGCTGCTTAAAGCCCTGTCCGCACTGGACTTTTGGGGGGCAAAGTTACCGAGGAACTGGGTACTTTACCCATTTTAAGTCCAGTGCGGACGTCTCAGGAAGTCTTCCTCACAGTTACTTTGCCCGAGCCGCACGGGTATTTCTACTGGCCAACTTCTGCCCTGGTAGAATGCCCGAGACACTTTACCAGAGACGAAAAGTCCAGTGCAGACAGTGTGAGTCGGGTACCCTCATAAGCCTAGTTTTGACAGCTCGGTAATTCTTCCTCGCTTGCACGGTTAAGTTACCCAAATCAAAAGTCCAAGTGCGGACACTGGTAATATTTGCCTATTTTTCATTAAATTAATTTACCCATCAGCTCGGTTAAATCCCAGGAAAAAAAGGCCAGTGCGGACAGGGCTTAAGCATGAAAAATCTTCCTTTATCAAACAGAATTACCAACCAAATTTTCACGTGATGTTTGTTACTGCTTTTAACTTGTATTCAGCCATTGTTTGCTAAGTATAACTTTCGCAAGGAGTTTTGGCTGGCATACTGATTTTATTTACCAAGGTTTTTGGTGCTTAAGCAAATTTTGGTGCTTAAGCAGCTCTAAGAAATTAGCCCCAGCTATGACAGAAAAAAATTCAAGATTTAATGTGTGTAGACACACTAATAAGAAGTCCAGGGAAGAAAACTAGACAAGTACTGAGGACAATACCTCTCTTTTGCAAAATGAGAAGTAATTCAAAAGTGAACAAAGGAGTGCGAATTTGAACCAGCGACCTTCAGAATACCGTACAGGCGCTCTACCGACTGAGCTATCCATCCATATGTTGGCGGTGTCCCAAATTGTCAATTATCTTTCTTTGTTTGGCAGTCACAAGCCATGAAACCACTCACATACCGCTATATCCCAAGGATCATTTAAGATACACATAAAATGAGAAGAAGAAAACTTATCTACATGTATTCTTAAATTTGCTGTAACGCTCGAATACAAACGATTTCACTCACTGTTGATGACCAGAACTACTTTCAAGCTTTCTGGGTAGTTAGCCTCCCAGATCTTGATGACTTCATTGTAGACATTGACGAACGGCCGCCATAGATGGGAGAAGTTGACCTTGTCAAGATCAAAGACCAGTGTGTACATCTCGATCCGCCGACCGTGCTGCCGAGAAAGAAAGTAGACACGCTTTATTATGAGATAAAAAATGGAAAAGGACAACCAAATGAAGTTTCAAAATCTCCAATGGTCCTTCCATGCCATGATCTCAATAAGCCAAGATTTTGAAGGATAACTACCCAACTTGGTTCCCAACTTTTAAATGAAAGAATCCTCTCCTGCAATAGTGTATTTGTTATACCTATCAATAAATTACACCCTATCATGGGGTACATACCCCTTCCCTTATGGTCTCTTCTTCAACTTCTGTTTTTTGGCTCCTTATGCAAAAAAAAATTGAAATCTCAAGAAGCCTTGCTTTGCTACAAGCTCCTATCCCATTATCATCTACTGTATTATCATTATTAATTTATATATTAATTCATACATTTTTTATGTTAATGAAGCCAAGGATTCCTCAGAAGTGCCCTATATGGGTGTGTCCACACTAATGGGGACTTTTAGTGTGACATTTAGAGGGAACCAGGGACATAAGTTGATACATCAAGTAATTTGCCATGTTTTCTCTTTCACTACATCCCACATTCTTGTAAGAACTTGGCCAGCCAAAAAGCTTGATAAATTTCTTAGTATTGGAGATATTACAGGGGATCATCTTCAAGATATTATGTTTGTAACATGGACAGACATTTCATCATAAAGTGATGGGAATTAGTAATGAAATGAATTAATTATCCCTAGTTTTGTTTCTACAGCAGAGCTATCCATTGAGGGATTGCCACTGGCCAATCATAGTATATAACCATTGGTATTTTAGCAACTGGAGGGTCTACACCTTCAAGATATTATGTTTGTAACATGGACAGAAATTTGTCACAAAATTTCTGTCCATGTTACAAACATTGTTTAAGACGCATCCTAATTTCTTAAATATGAAATAGGTTGCCTTAATTTTGAGTGATGACAAGTTAACATTGGACAAGTAATATATATGGACCAAGTCTGCATTAATTATAACAAGAAAAATACTTATATAACACAAGAATGTCTGTCCAGTGTCCATGTTATGAACATAATCGTTCATTTCATCTTCAAGATGACCTTGTAATTTCCTACATATCCAGTGAATCAGCCTATTTATTTTCAGTACAACCACGAATGACTACAGGAATATTTAGGAAACAAAAATTAGCAAAAAACCTGATCTTAAATCCACTTCCCACGTTACACCCCAAAAGTTATCTTTTGTACACAAAAGGTACCATTAGTGTGGACAGACCCAAATACATGTAGGCACTCTAGCTTGATTCTAATAAAAACCTTTATGGAAAGATGATGGGAAGAAGATACAGTTTTAGTTGTGGGAGGAAAAACTCCAGAGTAAATATTCTGGGTAGAAATCCAAGGAATCAGGTAGTATCTGGAAACTCAATCTGCTTGTGGATTGAGAAGGACTCGAACCTGGGCCGCCGGATGTGAAGAACAAGGAAACAGCTGCTACTCCAACCTGACTCCTAACGAAATTCCCAAACCCCATCTTATCCTCTTAAATTCCTCCTGCCTCACACCCACCAACCACACCTTACCTTCTTAGACTGCTCCCTCAGGGCTCTCTGTATCCTCTCGCATGCCAAGATCTTGAATCTCAAGAAGTCTTGTTTCGACACTGACATGATGATGCCCTTGGTGTCGATGTGGCCGTAAGGATCAAACCAGACTGGCGAGCCGTCACGAGCCTCTCCAAACAGCCCTCCGACGAAGAACCTGTCCAGGACCTGATTGCCATTGAGCAAAGAAGTTTCAAATTGTCATCAACTGTGATAAAATACATTATGAACAAGTCACAAGTCTAATGATGTTACCCAAAAGCCAATACAATTTTGATACTCAAAACAAGTAATGCACTGCATTGCAAACTGCTCATCAACCAAATCAATAGAGTAAGGAGGGCCTGACATTTCGATCCTAACAGGATTGTTCATTTAGCCTTTGAGAAAGATCCTGTTAGGATTGAAACGTCAGCCTTTCCTATAAACTCCAAGGCACAATTCTGATACTAATATTATTTTCAGTGATTCCCAAGGCCCAAATCCTTTAAAATCTTAATCAACAGCTTGTGTCTGGTAAAACTATTCACTACAATGGGAAAGAGACAAAAGTCTCCATGGCCTCCATGGCATCTGTTAGCATTCAAGGCTCAATTTGTTTCAAAATATTGTTTTGAAAGACTAACCTGACAAAAGTCTATGTTTTTATAGATTTTGTCGCAGGCTCATTTTCCATATGATTATTTAGAAATTGTTCTTTTGCTAACATTTGGCTAACGTTCTTTGTTCATGCACTTTGTAGAATTTACATGTGTATACTTCTATAATGAGATGAGGAAATCTATGTCTGAAATGAAATAAATAACCCATCTAAGTTCAACATTTATGGTGACGTTTTGTTACCATTTCAAGGATAACAAAACTTTAAAACACTTGTCTTGCACATGTATACAAAGTACTGGTATCTGTGGGGCTTCTTTTGGTGGGCTATAAATACTTTTTGCATTGTGTAATCAATGAACCGTGATTCAAACATTTCCTGTTTTCTGATATTAAACCAAATATAAATGCTGGTTGCTTCGATTTCTCAAGGCACAAAAACAGACCAGTACATTTCAGCCTTAAACAAATAAAATAAAAAGCTGGGAGAAAAAAACCTGTAATGAAGCTATTCAGGAAAAAGAATTTGAATTGTGAGTTTCATGTCACGCGAGGCAATTTACAGGCAATCTCCAAGAAGATATGACAATCTATCTTTGGATTTTCGTATCATTAGGGAGATTGTGAGAAACTTCACAAGAAAGGAAATTTTGTGCAACTAAATTTTGTTTTCCTTGCAATGAAGTTGGTTGTCGAAAATTAAGTTGTCTGTAAAAATTGGCGTGAGTGACAAGCTTGAAGGCTTGAAGAATACAAAGGTAGTTTTGTACAATGACAAAATCTGGATTGCAAAGTCTGTACAATGTTTCACTGCCAGTCAAACCTTAAAATAATGGTCAGGCTTAAAAATGTTATCAATTGATTTTTTTTTTCTAAAGGGTAATAACTTCATACCCTTTCATACGTATTTCTTTGATAAAATCAAAGAAATACAGAATTCAGAACAATTTTAACGCGGTATGTTTCTATTATCACCATCTTTATACCATGTAAGTAAATCTGGGAAGATTTCTGTTTAGGTATATAATTAACCAAAGTATGGTAATACCTTTTAGGCTCTTTTATATCCATTCAATGTTTGCCTTCAATCCTACGACCTAGTTTCATTCAAAAGGAATGTGTGTGTCCGTCTTCACCTTCAGGGAACTGATGCTCCCTTGATCATCTTAGCCCTTCGCTCCCAGTGGCATTTTAGCCTTTTTATTAGCAACAAATTTCCATTAAAGGTAATATCATACTTCGGTTTTTGTAAAAAAAAATACAGATTCATGGGCACAAATATCAAGGAAGATATAGTAGCAGTCATCTGTGAAAATTTCAGTCCCATACGATGCCCACTTTTTGAGAAAATAGTGAAAAACGGGCACAGTATTTCTTAAGTCTTTTCTCTTTTTTTTTCTTTTAAAAGATCAAACAGATTTTAGAATCATTGTTTTACTAATTTCTAGATAAATAGGCCTTCATAATTTCAGGCAGAAAAATTTTGACAATATGTTTCTACTACAACCATCTTCATACCCTGTTAGATATATGTAAATCTGTGAACATTTCTGTTTTGGTTTCTTAATTACTAAAGTAAGAATACTGCCTTTAAAAAAAAAAATCAAATAAAAACACAAATTGTGAGACGAGTATAATGGGACCTCAAGTCCCTTTAAATACAATCAATTATACAAAACTGGGTCACCCCTACCTCTGGAGGAGTCCAATCGTTAGCGATGTAATCAACGTCCCAACGTTTACGGAACTCCACATGCTGTAGAAAGAAAAACAAGGAAGTATTTATCATAATGCAATTACAATTATTAACACAATAGTATTATGTCCTTGGACATTTAACCACATGTCCAATTAGAGTAATCACATTGCCTCGATGCACGGTTTTATTTAAATTCTCCTACAGACACTATTTCATCTTAATAGGAGAAAAATAATGAAAATGTATATGGATTCAAAGCCTCAGTCCATTAATTTGTATCAGTGATCAGTATTAATTTGAAACTGTCATGACAGACCTCTGACCTTTGATGTGATTATGCATAAAAACTCTACTGTACTGACAGTAAATTACTCATACATGTACAAGTATGGAGAAACAATGCTTAATCAGTCAGCAACAAATTCATAGTATGCATTTGTACAACTATATATTAGGGCATGGGGGTACATGTAGGCAAGGTAGGGGTATATAACGCTTGGTAAGACTGAGTATTTCAGAAATACACTCAAACTGCCTATAGATAAAGTAGTCTAGCTTCCTGTTTACACTGGCCCCAACCAGTATTTTTTATAAATTGGTTATTTGTTAACATGTAGGCTGTTTTGTTAAACCACACTGTTCAGGTAAACCAGCCAATACACTGTACATAAACTGTTTCGGTAAATCATTAATTTTGCTGACTATTTTACAGGGAAACATGCATCCATCCTTAAAGGTTAACTGTAATCAAAACTCATATGAAGTTAAATACATCTGTACTGTTATAAAACTCAACCTGTCTATCATTGTTTGTAATAAAAAAATATTGTATACAGAAAAAAGGAGGTATTTTAGACCCATAATTTAGCACACCACTTTTCATGACGAAAAACCTTGCTTACATGTATGTCTCATATGCAGAACGCAACGCAGTATATACTGTGGCACAAGCTATACTAGTTCTGTAGGTGCTATTGTTGCATGGATTGGTTCCAAGGGGACTTTCTGGGGGCGGGGCGTACATGTACCGATTTTGTAACTTTTTGGTCAAAATTAAGCACTTACATAGAAATATAAATTTATAGTCATTAATTATGTATTAAGCAATATCTTAAAGCACTTTCACCCCTTTCCCAAATTTGATTACAGTAAACCTTTAAAAGACAAAATGACCATACTCCATATATTTAATTGGAAACAACGCGTGTGGATTACATTAAGACCAATCAATCATTTCCTTTTCATCTTTAATTCAATCTTTTCATTAAATGTATTAACTGTCTTTGAAATTTATTATATTCTGTGGACACATTAAATATCAATTTCAAATCTCTCATTCAAGCTTTGTACAATGTCAATACCAGAAATCGACTGAACATCAAGAAGCATGGCTCTGTAATATAATTGAATCACTTGCTTTCTTGCGCTAAAAATAGCTCAGTAAATACCTGTACGCAATACAATCAAATTTGAGCAGGAAAAGAAGAGAAAAAAATGGGTCATGACATTTACATAATGGAATCGCAACAAGAACCGGACATATAGCAACAACATGCAACGTACATAAATGTAATTATGTGCATGTGTGTAGTTCACATTACACTGGTAATCCACAGGAATAAATGAAATCACGGAATACAAAAAAAAAAATTCTTTTCTATTATTCTGCACAATGTTTGTCGAGATGATCCATGGCCATTTTCTTTTCCTTTTTTTCTTCTTTTGTTCAATTCTTTTAACAAATGTAGAAAAGAGGTATATTTTTTCTACCAACATGTATCACGCCTATATTGAATTTTTTGTGGAGGATGGAGCTTTACATGTACATGTATATGGTTTGTATTGTTTAATGTGATGTTCACAATTTTTTTTTTATTCAAATCATTTTCCCAGCTGTCTATTTAAGACTAGCACAGAGGGTGTGCGTTTTGTGTATTAAAGGGAGTATCATACTTTGGTAGCATAACAAAACAGAAATCTTCACAGATTTCCCTATAACTTACAGGGTATAAAGATGGCGATGGTACATGTAGTTAAACATAGATCTACTGTAAAACAATTCTGCCTGAAGTGATGTATTTATCCAGAAAAGAGTAAATCAGTGACCAAAATTATTTTTGATCTTTCAAAGATCAAAAATAAAAGAGAAAAGACTTAAGAAATACTGTGGCCATTTTTCATTGTTTTCTCAAAAAGTGGGCACTGTATGGGACTGGAAATTTCACAGATGACTGTTACTGTATCTGTCTTGATATTTTTGGCCACAAATCTGCATTTCTTTGACAAAAACCGAAGTATGATTATGATATTACCTTTAAAGACTAGACTATCACAGAGGGTGTGCAATGCATTTTGTGTATTAATGGAGGGTTACTGTCAGACTGATTATGTGCTGTCAATTTGAGCGAGAAAAATGTTATCGTCGCTCGGTAAAGCGGATAAGACTGAATGTTCTGCAGGGTTGAGAGACCACAAGGAGGTCTGTCATATCGTCATCCTGTAGATTATTCATAATGTGTGACCACAGAAACCTCTTGTCAGAACTCTTTCACAATCACAATTTGACAAATTGAACAAATTATGGACGTGTTTTCTACGATGATACTTGTCGATTTCGAAAAACAATTGTGGCAAAATGTTATTTTTGACTGGTTTTCTAAAGTACATTTATGTATGCTCAATCTGGAATCCTTTAACAAATATCATGCCTAGAAAAAAATAGCAATGTTTTTGTTACACTTAAGACACTATTAATTTTTCCAGTAGACATCAAGTACGTTAAAACCATGCCTGGAAGCTTTACAAGTAAACCAAAAAATAAATTAACCATTAAACAATTAAAATGTTTGCAGTAAAATACTTTTTCAGTATGCTGATTTAATTACTTTTTATATTTTTTTAATGATACAAGCACATTCATGTATGTTCAACCAGAAACCCTTCCAATTAAATTATGCTTGAATACGGTGTTTTGAATGTGTTCGAAGACAGCAGCAAATTTACCATTAACAATTAAACAATGTTTGCAGTGAAATGCTTTTTCCCCCACACCTATTTTGAAAATGTTTATTTTTCAATCAGACAAACACATTAATGTATGTTCAAGTGGAAACCCTTCAAAACATGCCACATGTTCGTATGTGCTTAAAGGTTGTATCATACTTTGGTAAGAGACCAAAACAGAAATGTTCACAGATTTACGTATAACTTACAGGGTATGAAGATAGTGGTGGTATAGAAACATACTGTTAAAACTTTTCCGCCTGAAATGGTGTATTTATCCAGAAATTAGTAAAACAACGACCGAAAATCTTTTTGATCTTTTAAAAGATCAAAAATAAAAGAGAAAACACTTAAGAAATATTGTGGCCGTTTTTCGCTGTTTTCGCAAAAAGTGGGCAACGTATGGGACTGAAATTTTCACAGATTACTTTTACTGTATCTTCCTTGATATTTTTGCCCACGAATCTGTATTTCTTTGACAAAAATCAAAGTATGATACTACCTTTAAAGACAGCCCCAAAAAAATCAAACACTAACCATTGAACAATTATAAAAACGTAAACTTGCAGTATAACACTTTATAATTTTTTTTCCTGGCAACTGATTTGATAAATTTTTAATGTTGCAAACAGACTATACAGCCTGCTACTATTGCACAAGCTCTGAGTTCTCTTTCCAATCACGGGTAATAAATAATTATATCTCTCTCTACCTTGTAAATGAAATTTCTTTTTGTTTTGAATGATTAATATGTTACAGCACTTATTCCCCGAATCCGCTAGAATAATAATAGCCCGTACGTTGAGAAAGATAATTGAAGCTGAAATTAAATCCAGACTCCAGACTAAGCACTAACAATAAAGACCTAGGCAAGCTCTTAAATGATTTGCCCGTAGTAACTATGGATTGCCTGGAACCCCGGCTGTTACCACCCTCTCCCCTCCCCACCTAACGAGAAAAACAAAATAAAACAAGTCAAGAAATTTAATAATAAAAGAGGCGGGGAGGCTGGCTGATCGGAAACGGAAACGGGAGGTGTGAAGACCACTTGTGTGTGACCAAGCCGACAGATTGATGGAATTGATGGCTTAGGGCTCCTTGTATAAGTGTCAGTTTCCATCATGGTGCTTTTGTTCGCACCTTCTTTTAAAGGTAAGATCATCACTTTGGTTTTTATGAAAGACATACAGATTCATGGGCAAAATTATCAAGACAGATACAGTCACAGTCATCTGTGAAAATTTCAGTCCCATACAGTGCCCACTTTTTGAGAAAATGGTGAAAAACGGCCACAGTATTTCTTAAGTCTTTTCTCTTTTATTTTTGATCTTTTAAAAGATCAAAAAGATTTTCGGCCGTTGTTTAACTAATTTCTGGATAAATACACCATTTCAGGGGGAAACATTTTAACGGTATGTTTCTACCACCACCATCTTCATACCCTGTAAGTTATACGTAAATCTGTGAACATTTCTGTTGTGGTTTCTTACCAAAGTATGATACTACCGAGAAGCATTGCCTCTCCTATTATACCATTGCAAGATGTTCAGTGGTGGATAACACTAGGAGAAAAACACTTGAGATTGATCTCAACTTTTCAGTTTGTCAATGTAACCATTGTTTATTTGTACCAATTGGAATAGCAATTAGGGATAGATTTGCTTCTTAAAGGTAAGTACAGGATTGGTAACATACCCAAAAAGAAATGTTCACAGATTTACGTATAACTTTCAGGGTTTGAAGATGATATTAGTAGAAACATACAGTTAAAATATTTCAGGCTGTATGAAATGCTGTATTTATCCAGAAATTAGTAAAACAAAGACCGAAAACAGTTTTGATCTCGGGGTAAGATCAAAACCATTCTTCATGTTTTATAAGAAAAATTGAGTTGGGTTTTCGTTATTGGACTCAGATGTCCAATTGAGCTCAAATTTTCACAGGTTTATTATTTCATGTACATGTTTGATCAAGTTGTTTGTACAAGTGCGAGTGCTGTTCTGTAACCTTTACCAATCATGTATTATACCTTTAAGATTAATCCTTTTGTGAAATCAACTCCTGGCCTTTTTAGGATACAAAACAGTGTAAAGCGTAACATTTTTGACGTGAATCAGCCCTGCACAGAATCAGTTAATCATAAACTAATATTATAAATTTGAAGAAAAAATTGTAAAAAGTAAAAAACTGAATTGCCTTATTCACTACTTTTTTTTAGATTCAGTCCTTGGTCTATTTAGGACATCCCTTTCTCTACAAAAAAAAATGATGGTTGTTCCCAAATTACAATACAAGGCCCATACCAATTACATTTAGTCAATTAAGAGCGTGTCCACGAGAGGACCATGCAGAAAGTGATAAGGTGGGGGTCAACGGATTTTGCTGAAATTTGGTGGGTAGGGGGGTTATGTGGAGCCTTGACGTTGTATAAACTTTTAGCCCAATCGGACCTTCCTATCGGAAAAAAAATTGCAAAAAAGTACTTTTTTGGTCAAAAATGCACGATTTTCATGATTTTAGGGGTACACATTTTCAAACACTTGCTATATCACAATGGAAAGTAGTAGAGTATTGATATTTTCAGGGTTTCAAGGTTGTATCCTACCCTAAACATGGCTATCAAAATAAAGAAAAAATAATGTTTTTCAGATGTGATTGCATATCTTTTTCTTAGGGGTACCCCAAAATTTGCGTCATAGATATCGCTATCTTTGAGTAGCTGTAGCGTCATTAGTGCAGGGCTTTGAACAATGAAACTTTGATGAAAGAAGGTCCTTATAGTGGTCTATTGAATGCATCAATAACATTTTTGTCAGCAGTTTTCGGTATTAATTTACAGGAGCATGTTTTTAGCACTATTTTAGAGGAATTTAGCAGGTTTTGAGGTAAAAACGGGTGAAATCTTCAAGTTTGAAAAACATTGCACATGGAAATAACCTCTATCAGCAGTAACAAAATGACACACAAGGCACTTTGATAATTTAGAGGTATTAAACAAAATTTATTCCTTTGAAACTCATTTATTGAAAAAAACAAATGAATATTGCACAATCATCTTAAAGCCATATGAATGTAGGTATACTGTTGCGTACAAAAATAAAGAGAAATCCTTCATGTTGCATGTCTCACAACAATAGAAGCATGTAAAGCAAAACATTTCTTTCCACAAATTCTACACATGTACATTATTATAATTTACAGCTGAATGTAATGAGTGATTCATATTTTAGCCAGTAATGATCTTCTATAACTGTGCAAAAAATGCAATTTTTTTCCCTTAACTGGCAACGATCCTTGTCATTTAAAACAGTTTGCATACATGTCACATTGTTATAATATCATCCATCACATGTACTGTACTTTTTGATAAAGAAATAATACAGATTCATGGACAAAAATATCAAGGAAGATGCAGTAACAGTCATCTGTGAAAATTTCAGTCCCATACGATGCCCACTTTTTGAGAAAACCACAGTATTTTTTATGTCTTTTTCTCTGTTATTTTTTATCTTTAAAAAATCCCCCCAAAAATGTGGGCACTGGTTGTACTCTTTTCTGGATAAATACAACATTTCGGGCAGAAAAGTTGTATAAAAAAAGTTATGTTTCTACCATCATTATCTTTTATAAATCTGTGAAGATTTCTGTTTCGGAAAAGAAATGTCCACAACAACATGAACCTCATGGGAGAAACAAGAACAATAATATGCAAATTAGGCTTGCCCTTCACCGACGTGAATGAACACTGTATATTCAGTGCTTGTGAGTGCTCGTCAAAAAATCATTTGCTGGCTCAGGGATTCGACAATTCTGAAATTTGAATCATTCATTACACTGAGCTGTAAATAATAATACTGTACATGTAGGATTGGTGGAAAGAAAAGTTTTGATTTACATGCTTTACATAATCAGTGAGATTGATAATCCCTGATTTTAACTCATTTATTTTTCAATCATCAAATTACCACAAGGGAAACTGACTGAATTTAAAGTCATTGAAAAGTGAACAAAGAAAAATTGACTCACTGGCGGAGCGAGATTCGAACCGCCAAACCAGTCCTGAATAACATACAGGCGCTCTACCAACTGAGCCATCCAGCCCTACGTTGGTGGTGACCCCAATAGTCAATTACCTTTGTTCGTTTGGCAGTCAGAAGCCATGAATCACGCACACACCGCCATACCCCAAGGATTGTTTCAATGATACATGCAGAAATGCTGCAACCTGGGAACGGTACATGGGGGATTTATTTATTTTTCCTTTTTTAAATGATTTTTTCCCTTTTGGCCACTGGTCTCCCCTGATATCCCGTCTTTTCGAGAACTGATGATGTTGACAATATTTCTGCAAACCCTCCATTGTTGTGACACATGCAACAGAAAGGTTTTCCTCTTTATTTGTTCATGCAACAATATACCTACATTCATATGGTTTTAAGATGATTGTGTAATATTCATTTTTTAACAATAAATGAAGAGAGTTTCTAAGGAATCAATTTTGTCACCTCTAAATTATGAAAGTGCCTTGTGTGTCATTTTATTTTTCTGAAAATAAAGGACTATATTGCTTTGCAAGGTGGGGGGGGGGGGCTTGAAAGAAATCATACTAGCTGCAATTGCCCCAAACAAATTTACACTGATGGAACCTAAAGGAACCTAAATACCCACCCTAAAGACTGAAAAGCTTGAGGGACGCAGTAACAAATTTGAGATGAATCATTGAGATATATGCAGAGTACACTGAAAAATGCAAATTGGGCAATTTTCTGTTCCTTTCATGCTGTGACTTTGCTGAATATTTTTAAATAATTTCTGTCCACGTCATCAGAGAGTCTGTGACCAACAAAACAGTGGCATAGAAATGTCCTCAGACGGGGGATGTATGCTCCTCTGCCTGGGTCGTATTTTCATATAACACAAATAATGCATTGTGCACGAATATATATATATATATATATATATATATACATATACGTATTTATCCTAAATGGGACCTTAGGGAGACATTCCCATAGGGTTGTGCACTGAACTTTATTTACCTATTTCTAAACATCCTCCAAACAAATAAACTTGAAATTGACATAATTATGTTTTTGTTGAGAGCATTCTCTATTTTCTATAAAAATGTGTCTATAAAAGGTACCTAAAACATTAGGGAGACACCAAAATGTCTCCTTAATGTTCGGTGTCTCCCTAAGGTCGAATTTATAGCAAACCTTGTTTCCCTAAGGTCTGATCCAGGTGAATATATATATTATATATATATATTGGTGGTGTAACTCGCTCCCCCTGGCACCAACCCATCCCCCGCTATCTTTGCACCTGCAACAAAATAATCTGAACGTACATGTATGCTGGGTGATAGAGGTTATTTCCATGTGCAATGTGTTTCAAACTTGAAGCTTTCACCCGTTTTTTTATTCATCAAAACCTGCTAAATTCCTCTAAAAATAGTGCTAAAAACATGCTCCTGTATATTTATACCCAACACTGCTGACAAAAGTGTTATTTATATGCTTTCAAAAGACCATTATCAATCCACATCGCAGGAGAATAACTTTCCACTCTACAGCAACATCCAGGGCGGGCACCTTCCACTTTTCTGCAAATGCCTCAAGTATAATCTTTCGTACAGTGACGAAGGATCACTGAAACATACATTACGCGGATAATACCGATAGACACCGCACTTGATGGCTTTACAATGCACACAATCCTTAAAATCGCGCTCAGGCAGCTGCACAGACGGCATGATATCCATGCCGACCGCTTTATTGAACACTACCCCAGTTTCTTATAGCGCCCTCTGTCGGTGACAGGTAGAAAATGGATAATAACTTTGACAATGTGGGCGCGGCACCTGCGCTGACTGATCCTTTCCTCCAACATCAGTTATGGGTGTGCACCAAAGGGTTGATCCACCCTTCCCAATACATAAAAGACTTTAAAATAAATATTTTGCAAGGTCAAAACAGAATCTAATCCAAAATATGAAATGATGAAATGCAATATAACACTCAAACTGTATTGTAGGTTTATCACAAATTGAAGAATTTTGCATATATTTGACCGCCAACAAAAGAAAATCGAAAAGAGCTGACAAAACTTTTATTTTTTGCCCTTGTACAATAGTATTTCAATTACATTTTGTCCAAATTTGGTGACCGTTAGCCGTGCACTAATTGAGACACAGCTTACTTTGTACATTACTTTTTTTCATAGTAAAGCTGATACCTATTTTTCTAACGCCTATATATCTGCAATCAATGCTTATACAGCATTTATTTTTATTTCATCATGTAGAGGAGATCACGTTCTTTCTTTTGATGTATAACTCGACAATAAACGATTATGTTTAAGGGCAGAACCGCGGTTGTAACTATACCCCCAAAACATCTTCAATTGACCCTCCCAAATTAGTAAAAAAGTACACTTTCAGCCGAAAATTACAAATGCCCCGTACTCGGTCACTGTGGGATTATAGATCAAACTACTCTATCATGTGATATGGTACCAGGTGGGGATCCAATGGCCAAGATTTGAACTTAATTCGCTGACCCCTCACCTTGTCGTTTTTTAAAGATTTTGCATGGTCTTCTCGCGGACTGACACTTAAATAGTATGAGGAGAAATTAATTTTATATTCATTTGTGGTCAAAGTATTATTTCAAAATATGGGTGACCAATATACAGTACAGACATAGACCATACAGCTCTTTAAAGAATAGTACAAACAACAATTTGGTACATTAACTTAATATACTCTTTCCGCACGATTACAGATTTTAGGAACATAATCCCTTTGGCTGGGATTTTTTAAAGGTTCTCAGAGATGCGCCTCCCTTTATACAAAGCAGGCGGACTAAAAAAATATGAAATTTTCAAAACCAGGGATAAAAAACTATTCAATATATTTCCACTACGATTCAACCAAGAATAAAATGTACAAAAAAAAGATGAAAATCCCAACAAAAGCAAATATGCTAAATGGAAATGCATTCCGATCCATTTAACAAAAGGCCTAGGTCAGAATTTACGAACAAAACCAAAAATCTATAAATAAAAGAATAAAAAGAGGTCAATCTCACTAGTAACGATTTCTATTATGTATTATTAACGCCCAGTGAATTATCATAAAAGAAACCCTGATAATGCAATAGTTAGGTGCACCATCTGCATGTATATCTTAACAGGTGCTAATAATGTTCACTGGCCGTGTCCTTGGATGTAATGGAGTGGGTATGATGGGGGTAATGCTGGATCAAATAACTATTCACACATACAGCGCAGTGTAGCTGGAGTGATCTCAGGCTATCCTGAGTGAGTGACGCCTCATTTTGCTATACCACACCAGCAAACACCACATACTCCAGTCAGCATAGAGTAAAATGCAAGCCCCACAAAAAAATTAGCCATGCACCACTGCATAATGAGGAAATCAATCCATCAATAAAAAAAAGCAAGAAAAAAAACCAAAAGGGCGGTCGAAAAAAAAACTAACTGCAATATTAGAGGGTATTGAAATGTGTGCATCGTAATGGATCGCTGGTGCTTATAGCATCATGAATAGGCTATTTCTTGTGCAGTGAAAGAGAACAAATTTTTTCTGAAAATTAAATTACTTACGTCTCGAAGCATTTTCTCTGTCTTTTTCAGATCAAATTTGCGAGCTGTTGGGGGGGAGGAAGAAACAGCAGAGTGCGGGGGTGGGTGATGGTGGGTGGGTGGGGGTGGTGGTAGGGGCAAGGGGCATAGAACGAGAAGGGTAGACAAGAAAATGGGATGAGAAAGAAAACAAATTAATGATATTAAAATATCGATTGACGCCTTTATATCTTCATGAATTATCATCGGTATTGAAACATTCACGCTCAATTTTTTTCTCAGGCATTTAATTATCTACACTAATTTAAAAGTAAAAACATTTTTTACATCTTTCATTTCTTTCAAGATTTTTCATATATGCAAACTAAAGGGAATATTTTCAATGAAATGAACCAGGGCCAGTTGAAAACTGGGGGGGGGGGGAGCTCAAAAGCAATTAATGCACAGTATTCCTAACAAAATTAATATTTTTTCACATAATTTACCTAAAGACCATAAAAATAATTTTTGCAAGTTGTCATCGTAAAACATTTTCTTTGCTCTGCATTAATATTTTACCTCCCTAAAGATCTCTTCTTTCTTTTTCATAGAAAAGGTACAGGCTTTAGGAATGGGAAAATGGCCCACTTTTTTTACCATCCCATCCGAGAATTGACAATCAACTCAATAGGCCAAACTGAGTATACTTCTCTGGATCAATGCTGACGTGGTCCAGAATGGCTTGAGCTAAATTTTCCTCTTGACCAGCTTTGTGGTCAGCGGTACTAAACAGTTTTTTAAACTTCATGCATTCGTTCAAAGAACATTTTATTTCCATATCACAGTAGAGAAAATTAAATGAGACAATAAACATTTATAACATGTGAGGCATACAAAAAAAGCCTTTTCCCAATAAATTTCACAAGCCCAACCATACCTCGTTATCACGTGTATCACTTGTCAGGGCTCGAAATATCCACTAGACCTTGGACCGAGTCTAGTGATTTCAGTGTCGGTCTAGTATTTAGTGTGTACTGCACTAGTCCAGCTGTCTAGTAATTTTGTTTTCCTTGCACAATTAAATGGTGCCTAAATTTATGATATTACAGTTTTCCTGTGTACATGATAATGCTACAGGTCTAGTGGAAAAAGTTCAGGTTTAGTAAAATGTTTCAGTTACTAGACCTACTGTCCAGTGCTTTTTTGCACGAAATTCGAGCCCTGCTTGTATACCGTAAATACATGTAGGTAATTTAAATTGCTATAACTAATTTTGCCTATAGCCCAGTCTACCACAGTGCCAGGAATCCCCCCCCATGATTCCTAGAAACACGTAAGTATGTCCTACAGGACACGATGGATAATTAACTAAATATTTGACTAGCTCAGAGTCAGCAGAGTGTTATTTCTTACATGTATGTGTCTGCACATTGGACCTGTCTGCAGTGCTCTGCACATGCCTGAGTATGTACATGTACATTACATGTAAATGAGCAGGTTTAACATACTTTGATGTACACTGTACCCCCAGTATTCATATATCTAATGCTTTGTGAATTATGTATTGGAACCAGGCTACCAGGCTTTTAATAACTAAAATGGCCATTGCTTGTACTGTATATGGAAAGGCTACCAAAACAGCACAATTAAGTGCCAGTATATTATAATATATATGGTGCATATTATTATCCCTGGTCATTGGACCATGGGACCAATTCAATCTAACACTCCTAATGAAACCATCTCTAGTCCGTTGGGAATAAATACAGCCTTGGCTGTTAATTGTAAGGGCATGATCGCCGGTCTAATCAAACACAATTAGCTCTACGTACAGCATCATTGGCTCTGTCTTAGGCACCCATAAAGTCCTGGGTGAAGAGAAGCAATGTGTTGCAAAGCGTCTTGCCCAAGGATGCAAGCACTGCGCCTGTATAATAATTTATTTGGCATATAATTTCAATGTATGTACACTGAATGAAATAAGGCCCGCAAGATTCATGTACGCCTACATATAGGCCTTGCAACCAAAGTACACCGTACATGTATGATGGTACTGGTATGCGTATACATATATGGGCAATTTGCATATTATATGTGATATTTATAGAAGGACCTTTCCGTGTATAGTGGTATATGTAAATATATTGGATAATTTTGACTGTGGGATATAAACACACAATACATAGATCTGCGGCCACTGAATGAGATTCGGAAAATTTGCTTTTAACAATCCTTTGACAACCAGTCCCAATTATTAAAATAAATTATTATATCCATACAAGTTGTAAACTGCTACAAACTGCACATCAACCAAAATAATGACCTGAAAAATCTAAAATGTTAAGGGAATTATATAGGAGGGCCTGATATTTCGATCCTAGCAGAATCATATTTTAGCCTTTGAGAAAGATCCTGCTAGGATCAAAATGTCATCAGGCCCTCCTAAATCCTAACTAAGCAAAAATGTTTCCACTTTTTAAAGGGTTATTCTGCACAACGGGATTGGGGAATTCTGGTTTCTAGTAAATATTCAACATCAGCATTTGAATAAAATTCTGGTGTCATACTTTTATTGAGGGCGCATTTAGCATCGTTTAAAAAAATTGGCACCAAGCCAATGACCAGGGACCCCCAGGCAACGAACATGGGCACCAGGGCAATGATGACTGGGGACACCAAGCCAATGACCTAGGGCAACAAGGCAATGACCAGAGGCGAAGGCTTTTTGGGCCCAGGCTTTACAAGCTTTGCTTAGCTCACTGGGTTTTCCCTACAGTTAAATCTGTGAAAATGACCAAGCCAATGACCAGGGACACCCAGGCAACGAACAGGGGCACCAGGGCAATTATGACTGGGGACACCAAGGCAATGATTACTGGGGACACCAAGGCAATGACCTGGGGCACCAAGGCAATGACCAGAGGCGAGCTTTTGGGGCCCAGGCTTTACGAGCTTTGCTTCTCACTGGGCTTCCCCTACAGTTAAATCTGTGAAAATGACTCACTTTATTTTATATGACACAATAAACAACTCTTCACTTCGTAAATGTGACTAAAAAACCGTGGAAATAATCTCAACTAAACTGACCCGACCAAGGGCTCCGGGACAATGACCAGGGGCTTCGGGGCAATGACCTGTGGCTTCAGGGCAATGACCAACGATGCCACAGCAATGACCAAAGGCATCATGGCAATTACCTTAAAAAAATGTGGCGGGGCAATGGCCATGCAAGGGTGCCCGGGTAATGACCAAGGCCTCGGGGGCAAAGACCATAGGCACCAGGGCAATGACCAGGGACCAAGGGCGCCAGGGCAATGACCAAGGACCAAGGGCGCCAGGGCAATGACCAAGTGCACCAAGGGCACCAGGGCAATGACCAGTCCTGGGCACCAGGGTAATGACCAGTCCTGGGCACCAGGGTAATGACCAAGGACCAAGGGCACCAGGGCAATGACCAAAGACCAAAGGCACCAGGGCAGTGACCAAGGACCAAGGGCACCAGGGCAATGACCAAGGACCAAGTGCACAAGGCAATGACCAATGACCAAGTGCACAAGGCAATGAATAGGTGCACCAGGGCAATGACCAAGGGCAACAAGGCAATGACCAAAGGCACCAGGGCAATGACCAAAGGAGCCAAGGCAATGACCAAAGGAGCCAAAGCAATGACCAAAGGAGCCAAAGCAATGACCAAAGGAGCCAAGGTAATGACCAGGAGCACCAGGGCATTTGAATACCTAGTTCAATTCCTAGGTACAAACTACCAAATCAGCTTGAAAATTATTCAAATAAATTTTTTTTTTTAATCGATGATTTTCAGGCTTTAAACAAGAAATATTCTTCGTCTTATCTGAGTTGTTATGCCCCTCCCCTTGTTCCACTGCCTCCACTTCATTTTCAATCCTGGAAATAAATGAATAGACTGGTGCCTTACCTCTAAGCCATCGGAGTAAGTAATGATCATCATGCTCAGGCTTCAGGACATCAGACACAGTCTTACGAAACTGGACAGAAAGCAATTTACACAACACCCCATCAGAAAGTGCAATAAGATGACCTGTATTTTGCAAACTTTCAAATATCTGAAAACATTAATCAAACTCTAATTTATGCAAAACTCAATTCTTTGGTTTTTGTCAAAGAAATTCAGATTCATTGGCATAAATATCAAGAAAGATACAGTAACAGTCATCTGTGAAATTCCCAGTCCCATACATTGCCAACATTTTGAAAAAAAAAAACAGTGAAAAATGCTCATCGTACATATATGTATTTTCAAATCTATTCACAGGAGTTTGGATTTCACCCAAAGATCAAAATATTTTTTGGTTTTTGATACATGTACAAGTTTTCACATTGTAATTCATAAAGTGCTTGAATCTTTTACGAACTGTCTTAAAAGAAATCTTTCAGGTTTTAAATACTGGTCCACTGGTTTTCTACACTGGTACTTCTCCATTTACAATCATCCCTGCAGGATATTTTTAGTAATGTACAGTAAGAGAATCGTCAGGAAGACCAATGGTGTCGAGTACCTGGCCCAGTGGGTCCATATTGGCTCAGCTTACCTGTTGGAGTTTTTGAAGCTGGTCCGCAGTAAGCTGAGCTGACAGCCCATTCATTGTTTAGTTCTTTACTGATGGTTCCCTCTTAAAAAAAAAAAATATTCAGCTCAGGGGTGACGGCACTTTGATGGCGACACTTCAATTTCCAGGCAAAACATTATTCCTCCATTTTGTAATGTTTTTCTTGTTCCGTGTAATTACCATGGATGACCTGTTTAAATGAGAAATTTATGAGATACTGTGAGAATAATCTACCAACCAATCATGTCAATTCATCAGTAATTCTATTCAGTGAAAGAGACCAATTTTTATTATACAGGGTGTCCCAGAAAAAACGCAACACTGTGTCGGGACCCATTATGTTAAAATTAAATTGTTTCACTTGGCTATCACCATGTAGAATTTAAGCAAATTCGGGCAGAAATTGGTGAAAATATGGCGAATTGAAAGAGTACTCCTTATAAAAAAAATAGTGGCCAATACATACATAATGTGTATGAAAGAAAGATGAAAATCGGGTTTTGAGGTTGGGTAATTCAGTCTTAGTTTTTTCACTAAGTTTAAATCCAATTTTGCTCAAACTCTACACGTTGATAGCCAAGACATTGCTGTATCACATATCTGAATCCTGAAGTGATAAACAGAATAATTTTTATATAATAGTTCTGACACCAAGTGTTGCATTTTTTGGGGGACACCCTGTATACTAAAATAAAAATGTGCACATGTATATAACTTTTACGCTCTTCAGAAACAAGGAAGTTAAGGCTACTAATGAAAAATGATGTTACCACAGATCTATACAATGTGTTGACACACTGGAGGCACACCCAGAGCAACCATTATCAATATTGAAATTTAGATTAAGAGGGATGGTACAGAATTCACAGATTCACAAATCTTTAATACACAGTATAATGGTGATAATAGGAGAAAACATCCCATGAAATGTTTTTGTCTGAAATGCCATATTCGTTTGAGAAATGAAACTATTTTCCGATTGGAATAAATCGCTTCGAAGCATTTTATTATGAACACATAATATCATTGACATGTGTAAACAGGTTTCCACTATTTTCTCATGACTCAGATGGCTGATTGACCTCAAACTTCTACAGGTTTGTCAGTAGAAGGTATGTGATGGATTACATAATGTGCTTTCACTGTCAGCAACGGTTTTGTCGCAAAAACCAGTTCTCTACCATCCCTTTAAATATCTTTCTAATGTCTACATTAATGTCTACACTTTTTACAGAAAAAAAAATATGTTAAGGCGAAAATTGTGTGTCGCCTTAATATTTTTTCTCAAAAACTAGAAAGAATTTTGCGCTGTAGGAAACATCTTTTTTGTAATCCTTGAAGTCTAAAACCATTAGATCTATAAAATTTGGTTCAGTTAGGTTTGCTAACAAGGGAAAAAAGGAGCTTAGAGGGTTTTTATATTCGTGCACAAGTCTATGGGATTGTCGCCCAAACATAGCATTTTCGGTAATTATTACATGTATTATCATTATCATCAATTTTTTTTTTTCTTTTGGGGGGGAGGGGGTGGCGTATTTGTTTGTTCGTTTAATAATTCCTGTGCATTTACTATGGAGATATTACCGTACTCTAGATTATGAGCTTCAAACGTGGTTCATAGAAGTGAATTTGACATCTGAAATTTGCAGCAAACAATGAAAAATTGCATACAGTATGAAACTGGTTTATAAAAGCAAGCCTACTTAGGCTAGTATTACATGATGTACATACTACACTTAATGACAAAAAATGTGATCCACTTTCCACTCATTGTATAGTAACTCTCCTTTCTTTTGTGTTTTTTCAAACATGGAAAAGTGATACATTGCCTAATAATAACGTTTTCTGTGCTAAAAGTATAGAAGGCCGGATGATAGGGCTAGTAGGGCTATACATTACCATAATAGTATAATGTTTAGCGAGTAAACCAATCATCCAAAACCAGTCCCTGATGTGTTTCACATCTTTAAAAATGCAAAACACCGCATTATTAATTACACCCTCGTTTTCAGACAAAACCAGTCTAAGCTCCAATGATTTAGCAGTAGAACTTGAAGGCCTACTAAGCAAGGGCCTACTGAGTAGGCCTACTGTCTTATTATTATTACCTGAATGAGGCATTTTGGAGACAAAATATAAACGCGTATTTTGTCTGTCTAATTCATTAACTCAATGCAAAATACGTCACAATGGCTCAGTCAGAGCTCAGCTGAATGACGAGTGACCATTCATATACCCCTCCTCCACGAAAAGAGTCATTTTCCATTTGCGCCGATGTACAATAATTAGCGGTCCATCATCCGAATTCACCTTAGCGCGTTAAACGTGTAACTTCAACGTGTTCAACGTGTAACTAGTCAAAGCGTGACTTCGCTTTGAATGGGTTGAAAACAAAGTTTTATGTAGCAGAAGATTATTTTATTTTTGTTTGATTCTTCCGATATCTATGGTTCAACTGGTTCGCGTTTCTTAGACCTATTCCTATGCATCAGAAAGAGTTGAACAGGTAATATTATAGTAATAATAAGGCCACATAAAAAAAAAAATTGTTTAGCGTCCACCTCTTCCAAATTTTCTAGGTAGGGAGGGAGGTTTTTATTTTTATTTTTTATTTTAAGGATAGAATGGCAACATGCCTGTGGAAGAAAAGATACATGGTATTCATGGTCAGAAAACATGTTAGGAAGATACTGAAGACCAAAGAAGCTTTCAAGCTAGATATCTGACCATTGGAAATTTCAGTAGACTAGAGAAACCTAAGTATGTAGACTTGACTCAAGTCGGGTTACGGTAGTTCTAGTCATGCGCTCGGCTGATATTCCTTCAGTCCGCCACATCGGTACAAATTTCCGGAACGTTGATTATCAAATGTCCCTTCCGCTTAAATTTGTACATTTTTCGCATGCTGCAGCTTCCACCCAAGGTGGCCTTCATGATGTTTAGTCCAAAAATTACGGTCTATATTAGCGCACACTGCTTTTACATACAAGAAATAATTGTTTCCCCCAATATTTGTTTTTTTTTAGACAAATAAAAAAAATAATAATAATTCAGGTCGGGCTCATATCGGAGGTCGGGCGGGGACGCTAAACAAGTAATTTTTTTTATGTGGCCTAATATTGACTCTCGTTACTTTCGGGAGATACCACATATATTTCCCTCACTAGACCCATATTGTCCTTTCCTTATGTCGGGGAAATATGAGACTAGTTTGGGAAATATATGTGGTATATCCCTCAAGGCCAGTCAATATTATATAATTATTATAATTATAAATAGGCCTACAATACTAAAAACGACAACTCACCTATCCTCTTGCATGTTTTGGCTAACAAAAACACTCAAACTCACAGCACAGCTAGGTGCATTCGATTAATTAATAATGATCCCTGTCATCGTGCAGTTCTCTAGCTGGCGAGCTGTAAACAAAACATGCAGTGGAGAAGAAGCAAACTTTAACTACAACGTACATGTACTGTACGGTTACGGAATACTGGTTGCAAGGGTCATTTATCTCACTGAAATTTCCACCAGAAGCGGAACTAAGTCAGTGCAGACGATATAATCAGGACAATCAACGGGGCGAGCTATCACTCCAAGTGAGAACTCCGGCGTGTCGCAGTCTACTCTCTAAAAAAGCAAAATCATGCAACACGACATACCTGTGTCATGCGTAGACTCACCGTTCCAACACCTGTTCGAAAGATGATTATTGATTTCGAAGAATTTACAACTAACTCCCAGTCCTGATCCTCAGTGTTTCAACAGTGTACTGTACGTGTACACGTGAATACCGGTAATAAAATAGTAACCGAATTGAATGGGCGAAATGGCGCCCTCTGTGGTCGGGTAGTGTCAATCAATCTATTGGTTGAAAGTTTTGTAAAAATGATTCATTTTAGAGAAAAAAGGGGTGGACATTAAGATTCCAAAACTGTTTTTTTTTAATACGCTTTGTTAGTTCGTATCTTTATTATTAAAACTTAATGTATTCAAGAAAATCATGGGTGTGGTTAGAATTTTCTTCGTGGTTATGGTGAGAATAAACACCAACTGTGAGGCACTACCCACAATGTTTAAAGGGATGGTACAGAATTGGTAAGACAATACACTCCAAGATAACAGATTCACATGAAACTTCCACAGTATAATGATGATGATAGGAGAAAACATCCCATGAAATGTTTTTGTCTGAAATGCCATAATTCGTTGAGAAACAAATGAAACGATTTTCCGATTGGAATACATCGCTTCGAAGCGTTTTATTCATTCGTTGAAATGTGTAAACGGGTTTTCACTATTTTCTCGTGACCCAGAACTGATGGCTGATTGACCTCAAACTTCTACATGTTTGTCAGTTAAGGTATAATGAAGGATTATATCATGTGCTTTCACTGTCAACAACGGTTTTGTCGCAAAAACCAGTTCTCCTTTAAAGGAAATAATTATCATACTTCAAAGAATACAAATTCTATTCATGAGCAAACAATTATATCTAGGAAGATACAGTAACAGTCATCTGTGAAATTCCCAGTCCCATACGGTGCCCACTTTTTGATAAGATAGTGAAAAACGGCAGCAGCTAGTATTTCTAAAGTCTTATCACTTTTATTTTTGATCTTTAAACGATCAAAAATAATTTGGGTCACTGGTTTTACTTTTTTTTCTGGATAAATACAGCATTTCAGGCAGAAGGTATGTTTCTACCATCACCATCTTTATACCTTGTAAGTTATAGGTAAATCTGTGAAGATTTCAGTGTTTCGGTATGCTACCAAAGTATGATACTCTTACAATGTGTTTTCTTAGTCTGAATTACATTATGATAATATTATTTATTTTCTTCAAAATGAATATTGTTGGTGTTAAAAAAACACGATACTTAAAGGTACAGTACAGGATTGGTAACATACACAATAAGAAAAATAATGTTCACAAATCATTTACGCATAACTTTTAGGGGTATGAAGACGGTGCTGGTAGAAACATGCTGTGAACAAATTTCAGTCTAAAATGGTATCATTATTTCTATCCAAAGACTGGAAACAGTTTTGATCTCAGGATAAAATCAAAAACATTCTTTGTGTTTTATAAGAAAAATTGAGTCGGGTTTTCACTATTATTTTCCTCGTGACTTGACTCAGATGTCTAATTAAGCTCAAATTTTCACAGGTTTAATTATTTCATGTACAAGCTGGTTTAGACAAAGTGTGAGTGCTGTTCTGTGACCCTTACCAATCATGTATTATACCTTTAAAGGTAATGTAATATTTCGGTTTCTGTCAAAGAAACTGACAGGTACAAGGGGCCAGAGATACAGTAACAGTCATACGTAACAAAAAGAATCAGTCCCATTAGGTGCCCTTCTTTTGACAAAACATTGAAAAACGCCCACAGTAGTTTCTCAAATCTTGGCCGTTAATTTGTATCTTTAAAAGATCTTCCTGGATAAATACAGCATTTGAAGCAGACAAATTTTAATGGTATGTTTCTACTGTTTCTGTATGCTACCTAGCACAAAATATTTTGCTTAAAGCAAGATAATATTTTTTGGGGGGTCTTTGGTTTTATTCTTTCCTGGATAAATAAAGCATTTCACTTCAGGAAGAATTATTTTTAACTGTTTAAAATTGTAACGGTATGTTTCTACCATTATACCATCTTTATAACCTGTAAATTATTGGGTAAATTTGCAAAGATTTTTGTTCAGGGAACTTCAGGTACGTATGAAGCAGCTACCAAAGTATGGTAGTATCTTTTAAAAGTTGGAGACAGCCATAATGCCGCCTCCAGCCCGGAGGCATTATTTCCTAAAGCATATATAAATTACAAATTCAGCTTCTCAGCTGTAAGACATGTTAATGCGGTCTTATTATTATTATTTATTTATTTAAGGAGCCAGGTTGAACGTGAATTTCGAGAGACATTGGACAATGGGGAGACATTTTGATGTCTCCCTAAAAATATTTAGCGAAAACAAGAAAAACATTTATTGTAGGAAATGTTTAGTCTAAAACCTTTGTCTATAAAATATTGACTCAGCTGGGTCTCCGATCCATTAGGGGGAAAAAAGAAGGGTTTAGTGTACAAAAACTGTACATTATGATGGGAATGTCCCCCTAATTCTCGGTTATTATTTATCATTATTCCCATTATCATCAAATCATTGTATAATTTAATCATCAAGTTGTTAGTATTGTTACTCAACGGCCTTCCTCCCCAAACTACACGCCTGAGAAAGAGTATGCATCTATTTGTGGCATGGCAGTGAAGCAACATGCACATGGTATAGACCACTGTTATGTGCTCTATAAATCAGTGTTATAGCCTCCTTTATAAGTTTATATAACTACACAGATTTTTACTTTACAAACCAATTCAGAGAACGATCAAATGGACTTCATGGATTTTGCGAGTAAATGAAATAACAAACCTAATGAGGTATTTCTAGTTTGACTCTTTTTGCTCTCAGGTTCTTTTCAAAGAGATCAAAATAATTATGTTAAAATTATTAATTTTGCAACTTGGAAAATGGAGAGCGCGCGTTAGGTCCCTGTAACTTTCATAATGGCAACCTATTTTTCTTCTTGTGCAAGCTATAATTATTCTGCGCTATTAAGTAATAATATTGTTATGTTTAACAGCTTTGTGGATTGGCCCTTCCAGAACTCGAATTTATTTTGAAGTGAGCGTTTTTATTTATTTTTCTGTGGCGCTGCGCTGGCTGATTCGGAATCAATGAACAGCGCCCTCTAGTCACCCTCGGCCCGTTATATCATCACATATCACGTGGTGTGAACAAACTTGCTATGAATACGCGTATTGTAAATTATGTAATGCAAAATGTACACATGCTCACTGTATTGTACTGTGTACTGGGTCAGGTTCGTGGCTGTCGAAGTACAATTATTTCACACAGCTTGGATGTTTATAACGGTTGTTGAGCAAAGATGATCGTCGATTTTGTGAGAGGATGCTCAAGGAATTAAAACAATAACTGATCTTCGTTTTTTTTTGTGTATCCTAGTAATAGTTCTTCTGCCGTCACTGTACTGTTGTTTGTTTAGGCCTAACGTTATCTTGTGTGTGATGGAGTACGGAGCTCGTCTCACCGTGGGTGGGTTGGGCGAGGCAGTCGGTATGCCCGATGCTGTCCGACACGCTACGGTCATCGTCGTGGGCTCGGCCATCGCCTTCCAGTGTCTCAACATATCTTTGAATTACGGGCCCGTTCCGCCCAAGTACGACAATGAGAGTCGATTCCGATGGAGGAATATCACCACCTCGTTTATTCATTCTCTGATCTCGGGCTTCAGCTCCTGCTACTGGTGAGAATTTAATTCAATTATTGAATAATTTGCTCGAGTCACTCATTGTCTTAAATGTAGTGTCATACTTTGGTATTATTAGAAACCAAAACAGAAATGTTCACAGATTTACGTATAACTTACAGGGTATGAAGATGGTGATGGTAGAAACTTACCCTTAAAATTGTTCCGCCTAAATGGTGTATTTATCAAGAAATTAGTAAAACAATGACCAAAAATCTAGTTTGACCTTTTAAAAGGTAAAAAATAAAGACTTTAGAAATACTGGGGCTGTTTTTCACTGTTTTCTCAAAAAGCGGGCACCGTATGGAACTGAAATGTTCACTGATGACTGTTACTGTATAATTAATCTTGATATTTTTGCCCATGAATCTGGTTTTTTTTTGGGGTATAAAAACCATTACCTTTAATTAATAAAAAACATCCAGGTAGGAAAAAAGGAAGTATACGCATTTTTCACGGCGCATCCATGTTTGTCGCCTTCCTTGTATACCCGTTGGTAAAGATAACACAAATTCCCAAAAAGAAAACGGGTACCAGACTATTTCGAATCCAAGCCTCGGTTTGATTACACTGCTTTGAATGGGGATGGATGCACCGTGAAAAAGGTCTATAAAGAACCTTCGAGCAGTTTTTGTGGATTGTAAAGTGTAATGGGACTCCGCCCCCCCCCTTCTTTTGCGATATGAATTCTTGCATTTATAATTATTTAAATTATTTTGTAATTTGTAATTATTTATATTAATATTTATTTAATTCAATTAGTCTGGAGAGCCCCTTTGACAGGAATAATTTCTTTTGGGCAATCCTTCTAGAGGTGATTGGATTATTATGTACATATGTTTATGCATATGTTTTGTCCTGTTCTACTGAAAGTGTTAGTAGTCGTTCTTGTATGTTGTACTTGTTCTTCCTGAGAAAGGAAATAAATGCACAATAATAAAAATATGCGATATCATACCCATAGTTTCCTTAAAAGATTACAGTATATATGTACATTTGTGAGGAAGGGATCCCAACCTTTACAATTGCCTCTTTTTGTTTTCCTCAAAGAAGTCAATTTTGTTAAAATATTTTATGAATGAGATATCTATGTATACACAATAATAGGCAGGCCTAGAATGAGTGAAATAAAAAGAAAATGAGCTTACAATACATTGTTTCCCTTTCACTAAATTATAAAGGGGGAGGGGCAGTATTTGTGTGGGTGTGTAATGTAGTACGATGTACAGGCCGTTATTTACTTAGTTTATATGGCTTTTGATATGATATGAACACAATATATGGCATTATACGTATGAGTGAGTTTGTATAATTTCTGAAATTTTGCATACACGTACATGTGTACATGTATGTACAGTACATGTAGCATGTATGCTTGCCTAAAGGCCGTGGGGGTGTGTCATACACACTGAACTTGAGTACCATTATGTCTTGTCTATGATGCAAATTCCGATCATTTTCTTCTCTTCTGGTGTGACATTTTTCTTTCTTTCTTTGCATAAAGAAGAATTGACTGGAGCAGGATTTGAACCAGCGACCCCCAGAATAACTTATTGCCGCTTTCCTATGTTGCCGCTTTGGCGGTGTCCCTAATAATAAACAAACAAAGATAATATCTTTGTTTGTTTAGGGCTGAATAGCTCAGTTGGTATAGCGGGGGTACGGTATTCCGGGGTCACTGTTTCGAATCCCACTCCAGTCAATTTTTCTTTGTTCACAAAGTATTCAATGACATCAAATGTATCCAGTCAGTGTGGTTATTTGATGATTAAACCTTTTTAAGTTTTTTTAAGCGGTTGGAATCCTAGTGTGCAGAGCAGTTGCTGCAGAATTGAGTTTGCACACAGCCTAAAAGGCCTCCAATAATATGCAGTAAACTTGCTCTTCTGCAAAATTTGGTGACTCACCACGATATTAAAACTTGTCAGTGTTGGAGTCGAGTCCACAACCTCCGAGGCCAAGGCCGAGTCTGAGTCATGGGTCTCCGAGGCCAAGGCCAAGGCCGAGTCACGAGCATTCGAGACCGAGGCCGAGGCCAAGGCCACAGTGTCCGAGGCCAAGGCCGATTGTTTAGTGCACACACAATATATATAGGATTTTTTTTTTTTACTCGGAAATCATCATCAGATTTTCATAGACTTATATAAACCCAAAACTTTGTTTCTGCTACATACAGTCTAGTGTGACAATCCGCGTTTGAATAGTTGGAGAGTCCAGACTCAAAATGTGCATCGCACATGGCAGCGCGGTGTGTATATGATTTGTGCAGATCATTGGGTATCACATACCTATACAGGGTGAAGATTCAACTGCAAAACCTAACATATGGAGAACTTGCGCGCATTTGCTCACTAACGTCTGTGGGGCTCTGTTTAACACGGGGAATTTGCGTTGAATCGGGACTCCCCCGGCAAACTTTCGTCCGTATGCGGAAAGTCCTTTTGTTAAACTTACCACTTCGGCTGGAATCATAAAGTACATCTTATTCTCTTTCAAATGAATGTAGTTTCACTGTTCTCTGAGCGGTATAATAATATGCACTTTTGAGTTGAAAAACAAGACAAAAATCCAGAATTGTCCATTTCCTATGGAGGTCAAGCTACATTTCGTTGGTTTATTAGGGTGGAAGCTTACAAGATTCAACGGCACTCGCGCTAGGTGGCTCGTATCAACTCACTTCGGGCGGTTTCTGAAAGCTGACGGAATAAGCTTTCATTTTATGTAACATTCGTTTTCATTGGTTGAGGGGAACTGGTTGCACTTTTTCTGTCAAATCGCGAACCCCGTTTCATCAAAGGATGGGCTGATGGCTTAGTGTAGTCTGGTATACGGACCTGGTGTAAACAGTACAGCGGTGTGGGTGTTCTGCACGTGGATTCAACGAGACCGTAACCAGACTCGTTGCATGCTCTCCGTGCACGCTATGTCTTCACTGTCTCGTGCTCACGATGATTTTAGCGTGCTAAATCTTATATTTCTTCAAGTTTTCATGCCGACTTTTCTTGTGATTGTACCTCTGTTCATAAATGATATGTGTAGGTGTTTTATTATAGTGAAAAATATCTCTTTTTGTGGCATTTTCATCCACAATCTGGACCTTGCTCTACGCTCGATCACATTTCCGATCGGCCGGATCAATTCATCGCCTTCAGAGGGGTGTATCTTGCAAGGTTGTGCAGTGGTTAACGGAACTTAACGCTACATGAAAGTCATACAATTAATTCAAGGAAAAGCTATCAATAAACGTTCAGTTCAGTTTAAGTTTTGCAACAAATCAACTGTACATATTGTTGTTTAAATCGCGATGTTTCTGCATTCTCAATGATTGACCCTGTTTGTGAAATGGTATAGCCCGGCTATGTGTGCAGTGGACTCCACA
The DNA here is from genome assembly GCA_963971285.1 of Astropecten irregularis. Taxonomy (NCBI): domain Eukaryota; kingdom Metazoa; phylum Echinodermata; class Asteroidea; order Paxillosida; family Astropectinidae; genus Astropecten; species Astropecten irregularis. The sequence continues at coordinate 8,014,270 of OZ020247.1, forward strand.
TAAGGGGCCGTCCATAAAGTACGTACGCACGAAATGCCGACTTTTTTGACCCCCCTCCCCCTCTGTACGCATGGCGTACGCAGTGGTCCCAAACCCCCCTCCCCCCCTGTACGCATACGCATTCCACATTAGGTTTTTCACTTCTCGTGGTCCCTTGCTTTAGCATCATTAAAATGTCACCGTAATCCGGGCCGGTACCGTTATTGGGACGTCACTGTCAAATTCTGAAATGAATGACTAAAGTTTAACAGTTTTTTATACATTTACAGATGAATTTTACTATTTTTTATCATGTTGAATAAGACAAAAAAGGAAAAAACTAAACAATTCAGGTGTTTTTTTCACGTTTTTTACCTCTCTTTTCGCGCGATAATGCTACGCAAAATTTTCGTTTGCGTACGGTACGCATTGGCTTGAACCCCCCTCCCCCCCCTGTACGCATGGCGTACGCATCGGTAACAACCCCCCCTCCCCCCCTTCGTGCGTACGTACTTTATGGACGGCCCCTAAGGCCTTTTCCCACTAGAGCGCTCATCCCCGGGGCGAACTCACCCCGGCGCCACCCCGGGGTGAAAATTTCAACCCTGGTCCCGAGCAGGGTTGAACTAACCCCGGAGATAAGGCAATCTCGGGGGTGGCTCAGGGGTGACGGAGGGTTGAACATTTCAAGTGGGAATCGTGGCTTATTTTCACCCCTGCGTCACCCCGGGGCCACCCCCGAGATTGGTCAAGTGGGAAAAGGCCTATATACACTGGGCCCACGTGTACGTGTGGCCACACAGGGTTGCTATTTAATGCGCTTATGACTAGCAAAGTTCTCTATATGAATAAGTCATGGGAAATTTGAGTCCAAACTGGCAGCCTTGAACCGGCCTCGGCCCATTTTCCGAGGCCAGGAGGTGCCAAGGCCAAGGCCAAGACCGAGTCATCATACAGCAAGGCCGAGGCCAAGACCAAGGCCATCAAAAACTGGCCTCGAGGCCAAGGCCTGAAACTTGTACTCGTCAGCAATCAACTTTAAACAGAAACCAATTTATAGTGAAATGATATGATGCATACAATTTTACATCCATGCATGTTGCACAAAACAAAGTTCAGCTGCTCCAGCATCAAACTCTGAGCTTACATTATGACGACTGTAAATGTGAACAGCGTAGTCTGGGCAGACTTACATGTAAGACTCTGGGTTTTTTATCATTCCAACCCTGGATATCAGTGTGCTGTTGCATAACTTCTGTATGCTGTGGTTGATAGAGATACGATACAATGTATTAATGTACTGTATGCATGATGTCTACAAGGCCATTTGTTGTCACACTGAATGCACTGTTAGAAAAAAAGGTCTCCCCTGTGATGTTTATTGCCAGTGTAGGCCTATACAACATATGTACATGATGCTCTGATATGATCCACACTGATGATAAATCCTTACATGTAAATCAGAGATAAAAAAACCCAGTACAGTACACTACATGTATGTAATGGTAACATTTACCCACATTTTATCATACCCCCTTTTGTTTGGACATGCTTCACTGCTTTATAAATACCAGTTTACATACTCCTGTTGATGATGCTTCACTTCATTACATCTGATGAAGTACCGGTAGTTATTACCAAAGGTTATTTTCTCCTAGTTAGTCTTTAAGTGCTACATTGTACCCTAATTTTATTTAACATTTGATCAGCCAAGGATTAGGCCTAGTATAATGTAGATAGCTAATTTATCAAGCCAGAAGCTACAACCTTCAAAAGTGGTTTTGTTTTTCGTTTTGTCTGTTTTTTTTTTATAACAAATGTAATAAAACTATTTAAATACAAACTGAATTGACAAAAAATGAATACATGCAGGTAGCAGATTTTTCATGGTGAGCACTACATTGGGGGTTTGACCACAGTGCAGTGGCCACCGTGCCTTACAGCCCGGCAGTGTTATGTTTCTTTGCCTGATATAACCCCAAGCCCGCCAACTGGAAAGCTTTATCTTTAAATACATCGAATGACTGCACTGGCTTTGTAATCTGAAGAGTCTGAGACATACTAAAAAAAAAAGACATAACTCAAAGGTTAATCTTGGGTTCGGTTTCACTCAGCTGTCAAACAACTTTAAAGAGATTGAATTGAAACTTGGCTTATAATCCCAACGAGAATATTTCGTCACCTTTTGGGTCGCTGGACAAGATATAATGGGTGTGATTTTGTGATTGTCTGCGACTCCACGACTCCACGGGGTGTGTGCTTGGTGTCCAAAGTCACTGGTGTTGTATATATATCTCCCTAAGGTTGCATAGTCTAATTTCACGGACAACTGCCTATTACATACATAGGCAGCTGTCCGTGAAATTTGATTGAAATCTTTCGCACTATAAAGAGGTTAAATATATAATTTAGATATGAGGATGACCTTGGTTACGTACAGTGCACACTGCACACTTGTGCACAGGTCTGTCCTCATCGGCTTTGTGTGCTTATCAATGCCACCGTTTGCAAAATAATAAGCCTAACTATCAAAGTTTTCTTACTCCATGGTCAAAAGGTACAGAGATGGGTTGCATGCTGATTTGATAAACAAATTTCTGCTACACATTGTGTATACTGTCAAATATGTTTACCCAATGTAATGAAAGGACAAAGCCATAAGTCATGTTGCAACCTGGTGGAATGACCCAGAAAATAAATGGTAATATACATGTACATGTAGTAGTGCAACCAGCTACATGTATGTAGCCCTTTTCACACTGCCGAGTCAATCCCTGGGAAATAAATTCCTGGCAATTTCCTGAGGAATTTTTTTACCCCACCAACACCCCAGCAACCATTCACACTAGACCCATGGTAACTCCCGTGGACACTATTTCACTAGTTTGCTTTTCCCCTGAAAAAATGTAAGACCTGGGATTTTGGCTTTAACCCTACACCCCCCCCAGAAGGGGTAAGCTATTCCACCCCCTCCCCCCAGGAATTTCTTTGGTAGTGTGAAAGATCTGACCAACCACCCCCCCCCCCTCCCCCACGAACCCACCGATTCCCCAGGGAATCCCTTATTGCTTGATCTAACACAAATTGTGGCCACACCCAGTGTAACAGCTGGTATGATAATAAATATCCCCTAACCCAATTTTATAATTCCCATGTGAATAAAAGAATTACTAGATTTGAGAAGTTTAGGTACACACACATTGTAAATTCTGAAGTAAAAAAGCAGTACTACAGGGTGAGTCAAAAATGAATTTGACCGGGAATCGTGATTATTTTTCAAAACAAACAAATAACACTCAAAATTTCAGTAAGTATGTAATTAACAAGTACTCTCTCCTGCTTGTTAGAAAAAAAGAAAAAACAAATTGATCATTCCTAAAGAGGACTATTTTAATAAAGCTAGGCCTACACATTTTGTGAGCTAGCTGTCCATGAAATACATGACAAAACAAATTAAGTAATCTTTACTACCCTTTACTACTTAATACTAAAGATAGATTCAGTTAAGCATTAACTTTCCATGGACAGCTTGCAAAATGAGTACTTTTATTGAAATAGACAATTATATAAGTGATCAATTTGTTACACTTTTTTCCTGATAAGCAGGAGAGAGTGCTTATGATTTATGGTTCACTTTTGAGTGTCATTTGTTTGTTTTGAAAAACATTACCAAACCGGGTCAATTTCTTTTTGACTCACACTGTACAGAAATAAATCTGGGTCAGGGGAAATCAATGGAATGTGTTGATCAACTTCATGAATATTAAATGATTTTGGTCGGGAAATAGATAATATGCAAATTAGGCTTGCCCTTCACCGACGTGGATCAACTTGAATGTTGATCAACTTGATCTACATTAATTGTAATCATATAGATTCTGTGTTAGTGTGAAGTGGTTGGTTATCTCATGGAGAAATTCTCCATGGTTATCTGAAATCCACTTGACATTGATTGAGGGCAAATGTCCAGGTTGTGTAAGCCTGGAAGGTAAAGGTCAATTCAGTTCACTCATTGGGAATCACAAAGTCATCTCTTTTTTATTCGTGTTGAAACCAACCCGGATCTGCCTCGGTTCAGCCCGGCAAGTTTTTGAGCCGGATCAAAGAGACGCAATGTTCACACTATGTTTATGGTGAACCTGCCAGTTCTGTGTGAAAGTACATGTATTATTGCTGGAGGCCAAAAACCTTTAAGAACTGAGCAATATCGTATGTATTTATGACACTTTATACCGACCATGCCATGTTTGTGCTCACGCAACACGAGTTAAAATCGACAGGCTCACAGTGAGCTTTCACAGTTTCACTTGTATTGTATTAAAAATAAAAACATCTATTCAGTGCTCAACAGAATTGGAGCATGGAACTGAGACTCTTTGCTTATTAATAATTAAGCAATGTAATACCATTTTAAGTGCACTTTTATGTGCTGAAAAAAGTGAAACATAATTTTTTTCAGCTTCAAGCGGAAATCAGGTTTTTTCAAAACAGAAATTGCCCTTTTCTGAAACGGAAAATCATTGGCCCTAATATGATTTGATGATTACATGTATGTCATTCTGTTTATTGTTGCAGTTTGTATATTGCACCGGAAATACTGGCTGATGTTATTCACCATTACTCGCCAATGACTGAGGTATTGGTGTCATTGTCCGTGGGTGAGTATATCAATATCAATCAATCAATCAATCAATCAGTGAATTGATTATTAATTGAATGATCAATCAGTCCATCTGTAAATCAAATAATCAAAAAGTCAGCATTTTAAGAGTCAGTCTTACTGTTGAAAAATGACCGGTTTAATTTTGGTTGCCGGCAGAAAATTATTTTGTTTTTGTTTTGAGTTTTTAAATAAAAAGTCATTTTTAATAGGGAATTTGTCATCCATTGGAAATCAAAAATTGAACAAAGTGAACTTTTAGAAGGATTGTGCAAGATAAAGAATCTCACTTTTTATTGCTCCTGAAAACCTCCACCAAGTTGGTGGCACCAATCCTCCTCCCCATCCCATACATGTACATGTATGTTGTTAAAGGTAGTATCATACTTTGGTTTTTATCAAAGAAATACAGATTCATGGGCAAAAATACCAAGACAGATACAGTAACAGACAGTTTTGAGAAAACAGTGAAAAACGGCCACAGTATTTCTTAAGTCTTTTCTCTTTTATTTTTGATCTTTTAAAAGATCAAAAAGATTTTCGGTCGTTGTTTCTCTAATTTCTGGATAAATACACCATTCCAGGTGGACAAATTTTAACGGTATGTTTCTACCACCACCATCTTCAAGTTCATACACTGTAAGTTATACATGTACATGTAAATCTGTGAACATTTCTGTTTTGGTTTCTTACCAAAGTATGATACTACCTTTAAGGGCATGAAGGGTTGTCAAATGAGCTACAGTTTAGCTACTGAACCATTTTGTTTCTTGGCTGGAGAAGATCAATGAATGAGAAAGTGTCTCAATTGCGGCTTGGGTTGAGAACCATCGGAATGGTTGCAACTTTGACATGATGTACAGGCTCAGTCACAACTCTGGAATCTGAATCCACTCTCCCCATGGACACAATAAACAAAACACTGATCATAGTACAATCAAAACAGGAACTCCACCCAATTTCCTGAAAGTCGGACAGACTACACGGTTCATCATTCCATTATACCCAGTTTGCAGTCTAGTCTATTGTCTTAAAGGTAGTATCATACTTTGGTAGCATTATTATACCGAAACAGAAATGTTCACGGATTTACCTATAACTTACAGGGTATAAAGATGGTGATAGATGAAACATACCGTTAAAATTTGTCTGCCTGAAATGCTGTATTTATCCAGAAAAGAGTATAAAATCCAATGACCAAAACAATTTTGATCTTTTAAAGTTAAATAAAAGAGAAAAGACTTAAGAAGTACTGTGGCCGTTTTTCCCTTTTTTCTCAAAATGTGGGCACCGTATGGGACTGAAAATTTAACAGATGGCTGTTACTGTTTCTTCCTTGATACTTTTGCCCACGAATCTGCATTTCTTTGACAAAAACCAAAGTATGATATTAGTTACATTTAACTCCACACCATGCCAGGGGATAGTACTAATAAACTTCCTAGATCAATTGTGCACAGACATGGCAGAATACGTCTGTAGACTTGGCCTCACACCACATTGCTCATTTCGCTAATAATATCTGATTGCAGTACTCATTTTACTTCTTCTCTCTCCCTTTCTCCTTAATTGCAAAGGTCATTGACCTTATTACATGTACATGCTGTCTGTAAAGGTCCCAATAATCTGATGTGCTTTGTTTTGCAGGTTACTTCATGTATGACCTGGTTGACATGCTGATCAATCGGCCCATCAGAAGCACATGGCCACTTCTCATCCACCATGTTGTTGTAAGTTCAAGTTGCTTTAATAATTGTTTGCTTTACTTGTTAATTTCCAGCAGGCAACCTGGCAAAGTGGCAATCATTCTAATCAAATATGAACACATTGTGTGGATATAGTGGAATATGTGCATAGTTTCACGGCTTCTGACTGCCGTACGAACAAAGATAATTGACTATTGGGAACACCACCTTAGGGCTGGATAGCTCAGTTGGTAGAGCGTCTGTACAGTATTCAGTAGGGATGAGATTTCTCAGATTAAAGTCTGATTTCAGACTTTTGTGTTTTGGATTTCAGCCTTTTTTCCTCACAGGCTGTGTACAAAATTTTCAGATTTCAGACTTTTTATTCCCCCTGTCAGCTGTTTTCAGACATTTTTATCATTGGTCAATCTCATTCCTGATTCAGGAGGTCGCTGGTTCGAATCCCGCTCCAGTAAATTTTTCTTTGTTCACTTTTCAATGACTTGAACATTCATTCAGTTTCCCTTGTGGTTATTTGATGATTTTTATGAACACATTGTGTTCAATATATGTTGTTAGTTCAAGTTGCTTGGTTTATATACATGTAAATTATAGTGTTGCCGGGGCAACCTTGCAATTATGCATCTTCCAAATTCCAATGTCTCATCGTGTTTTACTCCCCTGGTTTATTTTGTTGCCGGGGCAATCTGGCAATTGTTCTAAATTGTGTTTTGAAGTTCTATAGGTCCTTGGTTTACATTGTTGCTGGGGCAATTGGGCAACGGGCCAATTTGTTCAGCTGGGGTTTTGTCAGATTGTATACTCATGTACATCATGGCTAATAAACCGTCTACGGTATTCAACGTGTCCTTGGCTTTGGGGTTACATACTGCACACCTGCAGATGTGATTTTCTGCCAAGCCCTCATCAGTGAAACTGGATCGCAAAACTCAGCACAATAAACAACAGTGTGAGTCATTGTCAACATTCTTGACACCAGGGTCACAATATGATTCAGATCTGCAGACTCTACCTCTACTCTACTGTAGTAGCTTGTACTGGTACACAGATTTTTGGTTTATCCCACACGTGCAGTTCCCAAAGAAACTCACTTTTCCACTTCACTGAAACTGTCATTGTTAACCCCGCATGAGTTAACAATACATGTACACATAAATGAGAATGTTTTGCCCCGAGGGGCCCGGGGCGTGTATATTTGCTCCCTGCCCAAAAAATGTACTTGGATGTAGGCCAAAGAAAGTTTTGAACATGAAAATTACTGAACTTGACAAATTGCACACTGAACATGGAGAGAATGGCGATTTTTACAGACTATGTAAGCACTAAAATGTGTTAATACAGTTGAACAGAAAAATGATACATATTTTGAGGTGAAAAAAATGGTATGAAAATGATTGAGAGACTCTGAGTCTGTTTTCAAAGGTTTACTTGTTTTTCGTACACTACTGGTTATCTAATTTAATTGTAGACAGTATACAAAGTTGTATCGGAATTTGACTCTAATCATAGTGGAAGACTAGAACTTCAATCCTCCTCATTTGTGCACTACAGAAAAAAAACCATAAATCCCAAAATTCTTAATTAGGTTATCAGGCCTTCATTTTAATAAAAAATGAGGAGAGCTACAAATCACTCTCCTTGAAAAAGGCAGCTCTCCTTAAATTGTTAAGGAGCTCTTTTTTTCACTCTCCTTGGAAAACATAAAGGAGAGCGGAGGAGAGTGATCACTCTCACTCTCCTTAAAAATCAAGGCCTGGGTTAGGGACTTTCATAATGTTATTCAAAGGTGAAAATCTTTTAGCTAAGTAAAATAATGTGGGAGCAGTATACATGTACTATAAGTACATACTGTACATGTACTAAGTGTAGGCTTTCCATCCTTCTTAATGTGGGTGGGTGCTGTGCCAAATTTTTAGTTACCTTGCAGGAGCCATGTATTGACCACACTCAACACACAGATTAATGAATAGAAAGATACCCAGAGCAACAAATACCAAATGAAAAGTTTTCTACAAACCTGAGAAATGGCAAACATGTGCATGTACAAACCATGTACATTTATATTGGGGATCACTCAAAGAACATGTAGCTCTAAAGACTATAAGACCAGCCACAAAGGAAGGTGACAAGAATATTCCGTCATTTTAACCTCGTGAATACCATACCAGTGTGTAAACATCGGTATTGATTCATGATGTAGGGCCTACCGGTAATTGATGATCATTGTTTCTCATCCCTTTCCAAATAGATTTTCATATGCTTTGGCATATCCCTGTACCTCCGTACTTACATTGGCTACGCTTTGGTTGCTCTGGTCGCCGAGATCAACAGCGTGTTTCTCCACCTGAGGCAGATCTTCCTAATGATGGGCATCTCCAAGACTGCCCCCGTCTATCAACTCAACGGCATGATCAACATCTCGACGTACGTCATATTCCGATTCGGAGTCCTGCTCTGGATGTTTCAATGGATTCTGTCGCATCGCCTGGAAATACCGACCATTCTCTTTGCACTGGGTACTTCCGGCCTGGTGGTCATGTCCACAATCAACCTGGTGCTTTTCAAGAGGTTGCTCGTGAGCGACTTTCTCTCGCCGGGGGATAAACTGAAAAGAGACAAGAACGTTTTGGAAAAGTGAGAGGCATGCGCATTGCGTGCGAAGCGGTTTCCATCCAGTTTGGTTCCCAGAATCAACTACAATATGACACCACATAGTGGGGCACAGGATTACCAGTCTGATAAAGACGCGTTTCTGACAGGCATCATCCGTTCTGCAAATGTATTGCTCAAGAAATGCTCAGTCGTGTGCATCATTTGATTGGAAATTGTTCTGTCATACACTGGTGCTGCATTACTGAAAGATGGAAGACCAGAAGTTCACTGATAAAAAAAATCTATTGTCAATCTATTTTCAAACTTGGCGACACCAAAGCAAACCTCATTCCTGGATAAAAATGTTGTTTCTTGTTTGTTACTAAATGATAAAGTTTTACAATAAGACTAAAATTTAAAGGTAAAATAACATCACTGGTTTGGTTGTTGTTGTTGTTTTTTGGAATAGAGCATTCATTTCAGTCGTCTTGTTTTCAATGTGCATAGGCCTGTTTTTTGAAAGTTTTTCAAAATCAATTTTGACAAGAAAGCAACGAATAATAGCCTGTTTTTATGTTAACGTGAATTTGTTGCCACCACATTAATTTTGGGTTTTACAAGCCAACAAAATTGGCCCGCTTTGATTTTCATAGGTTCTCAAATGCACATTTTCTTGAATATAACAGCATTTTAGAGGGAAATATCTACACAGAGATAAATCATTACCTTTCAGACTAAAACAACGAAAAATTCAATTGAAATTGAGCAACGATGGTTTTGTTCCTTACCAATCCTGTATGCTAACTTTAAATGCAATTGCAATTCAGCATTTAATGTGCATGATACGGTCCGTTTTGCTTTTGGTATTTTAATCTTTGAGCGTGAATGTAAAAGGTGCGGGTGCATTTTCAGTACATTTGAAGAGGATACAATAATACATAAACTATTCTCAAGTTAACAGAGAAACTATAGCAGCACTGACGAAGAATAAAAACCAGGTATAATTTATCTTTCGATGTTGTCTACACTCCACAGATTTGTAATACCTGCAAAATATGAGCTTCTTTCTCTGATCTGTTCAGCATAAACAAATTGTTGAGCTGCACAAAGGTTTATAAATACCCACATTAAGCAGTTCAGAGAGGCTGTTTCTTTGGTCAGTTTTAGGCCTACATGTTTGTTTCATTTAAAAAAAAAACCTCCCCAAAAAACCCTCAACAACTACAACCCAACACAAACAAAAAAACAAGCAAAATGAAAAGAGTTTATTTAATTTACAAATAATGATGGTCCCCTCTTTAATGAAGTCGATAAAAGCTGGCATACAGCCATACATACATGTACACGTCATGCAATTTACCTTTTAAACATTGGTTTTTCCAACAGATTCAGGTGCATGTACATACATGTATCATGTACATTGTATCTCCCCAAATGAGTCAATAGATACATGTACATATATGTGTACAGATGTTCATACATTTCATTCATTGAATAACTCTTCCAGTTTTTTTTTTTAAATGTAATCGACAACGACGCAGCAGATGTGCTATGAAGCTGCCCAGTGGTGATACACCAACAGGGATAGGCCAAGTATGGTAGCGATTTCATGCTGATTTCACCCGCGGCAGGCAGATGTTCAGGCTTATCATTTCAGAGATCGGTTGATGCAGTTTGGATCATCTCCTGCTGGGGTTTAGTTTTCATGTGGAGTTGTGTTGAACTTCATACAATTTTTGTTAGCACAAACAATCAAATTGGTTTGGATGGCAGTTAAGCTCGGGTTACCAACTAGAATTTGCATGTTATGCATGTTTTAATAATATGCCCGGTACTCTGCTGATTTTTTGGGGTTAAATTTTTTTTTTTCACAAAAATTGTACTTAGTGTGAATTTCTGTTTTATATTATTAGCCACTCTGCAAATTTGGGCCTACATGTAGTTTTCTTGTTTTCCAGCATTAACGCATTCCTTGGTGCTATGTTAAGGTGACCATATTTTGTTGAGATGATCCAGGGACAGTGATCCGTGTCCTGGGGAGGGGTATAATTTTGAATTTTTTTAAAAATCCAGATGGTGCCTAAATGGTGGCATCTATGGCATCTAGTTGTATCAGAATTGTACATCTTAAAGGCATTGCATACGTTTGGTAATGACTCTGAAAATTTATGGCAATAAAAACTTACTTGGTGAGAAGTACAGCTGCTTTGCATAGTATAATGCATATTGAGAAACGTTCAATTCGAAGTACCACGGTTATGGAAAAATATGTCACTTTTTATCTCCAAAAATTATGAATCTGAGAAGCGTTATGGCCGTAACGCTTCTCAGCTATTGACTAACTGTTATCTGGCGTGAAATAACCGCTCTAGTTTGTCGCCAAAATCTCACAAACGCTACCACCTTTTGAATTGAAACTTTCACAGGTTAGTTTTATGGTATATATATACAATTATATTGGTTTGAAACAAACAATAGGCTCAAATTACCAAACGTATGCAATCCCTTTAAAGGCACTATCATACTTTGGTAGTTCATGTATGCAGATAATACCTTACAGATATAAAGACAGTGATGGTATTCTAAACATGATACATGTACCATTAAAATTTGTCTATCTAAAATATTGCATTTATCCAGAAATGAAAAAAAAAAAGATCAAAAAACAGTTTTGATCTCAGAGATCAAAACTCCTTTCATGTGAACAGATTTGAAAATATCGTGAGTGTTTTTCACTGTTTTTCTCAAAAAGCATTGGACTGGAAATTTCACAAATGACTGTTGCTGTATCTTTCTTGATATTTTTGCTCATGAATATGCATTTTTCTGACACAAAAACCGAAGTATGATATTACCTTCAATTATTTTATGACGGCTTGTGCCTGATCTCAATTATGCATTTTGTTTGTTGTTTTTTTCTGTTAAAATCAGATCAAATTCAGTACAATAAAGGCAAAGTCTATTGAAGAATTATGTCTAAGGAGGGGCGGGGCTTGAGTATGCACCCTACCTCCCCCTGTCCTCCTCCTCAACCCCACACAAAAAAACGCACAAAGAAAATGTCTGAGCAAATGTCTAAGTTTTATATCTGCCATATTTAACCTCACAAGTATTTTTTTTAATACCATGTAGTAAGATTGTATACACCACATTATGTCTTAAAGAAACAGTGCGAACATAAAGTGTCTTTCTGAGTGTTTCTGGTGCACATCAAGTACTGTACCATGACTCTAGCAAAGGATTCTTTGAAAAACTGAACATGTGCACTCGCACCCATCCACATGCATTTTTGATGGAATTGAAAAAAATGTATCAACACTTTTGTTAAACAGCAGTCAGTGGGTCACAATTTGGAATTACAAACCATTCAACGATTTTTAATTCTGATAAATGCAACGTTTAAAAAACAAAGGGGCTTGATTTTTTCAGAATGTTAATAATTCGAATTAAAGAAGACATATAATAAAAGGGTGAGAAACTGAATAATTTCAGTCATTGAAAAGCCAGGCCAGGGCCTGGGCAAAGCCCAGCTTTCGGGCAGCTTTTGTAATCCAACTAGTCATGGGTAATACTCATTTGAAGTAGATCCATTTGAATATGAATACCGGTAATAACCACATCTCAGACTTGATGTGGGCAGGACTTCAGTCTGGTGGGACCATTCAGTGGCCTGGCTTTATTGATTCTAAGCTGCTTTGTTGTACATAGGTCGATCAGAGCTACCAATAGGAGGATTTCAGGCCTGAAGGCCAGGGGTTGTGCTATGTAGGATAGCAATGCATCATAAGTCCTACGATTGATAGAAAGTTATGATGAGTTTGGTGAAATCGACCCCTGGTCTTGACTGAGCTAATCTTTACAATGGCTGGGCCAGACCAGTTTTAAAGTTTCTATCCCTATTAAGAACAGTGGGATTTCAAAAAAGAGGTAACAGAAAATGGGTTTGGAGTGTTTGGATTTATACTTTCATATCTGTATATTTCATAAATTACACGAGAAAGTTATGAGAAATTGAAGTTGTAAATAGTTCTCCCGATGCACAAATTATATTATCTTTTCGACTAAACAAATCAAATATGTTCTGTATTTTACATGTATATATGATGATTGATATTTTATAAAACAATTTTTTTATGTGCAACTGGAAAATTATAATATCTCCCCGATGGGATTATTTTATTAAAGTGGGAGAAAAAGTAAGATTGATTAAGTGTTTTTGCATGTGGGGACAAAAATAATGATTATATATTATGTGCTACTAATGTGATTTATGTTTATTTTAGGAAGTAATTGCTGCATCGGTTGTTTATGTTAAAACATTGGTAGACTTATACTATCGTTATGCAACTCGTACTCGTGTAAGATTTGTAGTTAGGTATTCAACTAACAAGGTGTACGTATTGCCCCACTGAAGCTGTGAGGATTGATTTCATCCATATGCAGATTAATGGAATGGTACGGGGCCCAATTTCATGGAATCTGTTACGGCCTATTTTTGTGATTATGGGCACTGCTACGCTAATCTATTTCATGGAATCCGTAAGCAAGACTTTTCAGTAAAGTGAAGAATTTGTAGGGTAACTGTGATTATTTTCTTCTAACGTGCTGTCATATGCATTCTGCAGAAATTCTGTTACCATAAAGAAAACACTCCCGTGAAATACGCTATTAAACTGTAAGCAACAAAAATCTGCTACTGTATAAAGCGAATAATTTTTGACAAAACTACTTGTGAATGTTATGCTCAGCAAACAATGGGCAAAACAATATTGTCAAAAGCAGTAAACATCATATGGAAATTTGTTTGATAACCTTGTTTGATCATGGAAGACTTTCATGCTGAAGCAATTTTTTTGCTTAAGCAGCTTTATGAAATTCACCCCCACAACAGATTGCAACTAGTGTAGTAGAATATATTTGTATAGTTTCTGCACTATATAAGTATATATTATTATTATTATTATTATTATACATTTACAAGGAAACTGTGTCAAATTGTGTCCCAACATTTGTTAAAATCCCACGATACCAACTTATGCACTTATATCTTAGTTTCCCAAGTTGTGTCCTGTGTGCTTGTAACCTTTTTGTGGCATTTTGTTGTCTCAAACTTTAAATAATTCATTATGTGGGCAATGCTTTGTTGAGGAAGAGCCTATACTTAAATCTGTAATCTAGTCAATAATTTATCTAGCTTTAATTTTGGTTCACTGTCAAAGAAATTCACTATTGTTTATTCAAACATTTCTATTGTTTATTCAAACATTTTTACAAAAAGAAAGAAAAATCAGCATTTTTTTGTTTTCGCTGTCCCCCTCCCCCTGCCAAATTTGAAAGTTTTCATGAATAACTTCAAAATTCTAAAACCCTATGTCTGCAAGGAATTTTATTGCAGCAAATTGCAGTTAAAAATTGTTTGGTTAAACCATCAGCATCTCTAGAATGTAGAGTTCATTTTTTATATAAATTGTCTTAATTTAAATTGGCATTATTAGGATTTTTCACATTCATTATTTTGTATTAAAGGTTCATTTGAATGTAAATTGTCTTCAAGAAATTTCACTGCTAGTGATTTCCAGTTTTAAGATTGCTGTCATCATTCAGCATTGTCAGGGTGTTCAGTTCATTTTAACAGAAATTGCACCAAAATTTCTTCCCATAAAAGCTAATTATTTTCTGTTCTTCATGGTTCTTAAAGAAAAAACGTTTGTGCTGTTGATTCATGTCCATGTTTTGCCTAATGATTATGCTGCTATCCTAGTTGTTTTTAATTTATTTATAAATTAGTTGTTGTAAATTTTGTGAAATTCTATTACTCACTGAGACACCTGATAAGAAATTCAGATTAAAAAACAAACAAATAGTGCTTTACTCATAATTTATTTGTGTTAAATAATACTGTTCTTGTTGTTATTGGTATTTTACCCACTGCCTATATTAAAGACAACTTTCACTTAGAAATTGTGTCCATTTGTTTATTGTGTGGTATATTTAAAGGTACAATACATGATTGGTAAAGGTCACAGGACAACACTCATACTTTGTCTGATCAAACATGTACATGAAATAATAAACCTGTGAAAATTTGAGCTCAAGCGGACATCTGAGTCACGAGAAAATAGCGAAAACCTGACTCGATTTTTATTTATAAAACATGAAGAATAGTTTACTTTATGTTTGTTCAAAAAAACGTTTGGACGTACGATCTTTGAAAAAGACACTAAATCTTGATTTGCCCTGAAAAACCCCGCATCTGATGAACCAAGATTTCCCATGTTGACTGTTTGCACTGTTTACGAACTGTTGAGTGCATTTTCTGTCTCAAACTCAATAATTTTTTTCGGAGGCCTTGCAAATCCTATATGCTCCCTTTAAAAGTGTACAAGAAGTATCAACCCCTGGAATCTTTTTCTGTCTGTGGTGAAATGACTACCGGTATTTGGCCTGCTCATAGGAATAATAGTGAATATGGGATGCAATGGTTTTGTCACATAATGCTTCTCTTCACCCAGGTGTAAATGGGTACGTACCTCTGTGAGGGTAGAGATGGTTTTGTGTTTGATTAGCCTTTATGTGTTTATACATGTAGCAGCTGGAGCTGTATTCTCCCCAGGGAGTTGAGATGGTTTCAGGAATGTTAATGTAGACATGTCACCTGGGATAATGATAATGCAAAGTAGAATAATATGCACATGGTTTCTGCTCTCTATAAATAATGATGAATTATCATTATTTGATATGCAGGCAGGTGTTCAAGTCATGCCAGAATAATCGTCCATTGTCAAATTACTTTTGCTGCTCAAATCCTTTCTTTTGGTTAATATAAATTAGATGCATTGCCCTTTTCCAAAGCTCAGCTCTGGCTCAGGTTGGTTCTGGCTTTGTCATCCATATGCTAAAAATATAGATTGTTGTTTTTCATTGAAGCTGGAGCTCTGTTTTCTGTTTCAAACCAGAGAATCTACTTCAAGACTGCAGCCAAATGCCTCTATTTTGATACCCGTTTTTTAAGAATGGATTCACAAAATGGAGCCGGAGCCAGAGCCGAGGTTTGGTAAAGGGCCCTGGGGTCGATTTCACTAACGCTTTGCGATCAATTTAAAGCCCAGATCCATTGTTAAATGAAAAATCAATCTCTACTTTGCGTAGCAATTTTCCGTTCAGTAATGGATTTGGGCTTTAGCAATGATCGCAAAGCGTTAGTGAAATCGGTCCCTGGTATCTTTCTGGATATGACATGTTGCCAATTTTGCACTCCTCATGAATCTTTCAGACTTCTCTGAGAGGTGTTTTCAAATCCCACTGGCCGGGTGGGATTACACTCCCTGACCTCTACCCTCAGGTCTTCTATGACACTCTCTCCTTTCACCTTCATCAATGGGAGACTGGAGAATCGGCCTCGAGTCAACAGCGCACGCGCAAACCATGCTTGCGCAATTGTGAGCATGCACGCGTTTCTTTGTGCATGCATGCGCTGTTGACTTGAAGACCGGGGTTCGATTTCACTAACACTTTGCGATCATCCATCATCCATCATCTTCATCAATTGCTTTTACGATTGGTCCTCTGAAACTAAACTCTCATTGGCTCGATAGAACAGTCAATGTGATTGGTTAGTTCAGATTGGGATTGGTTGTTAGTCAAATCAAACCAAAATGAAAATCAAAATAACGTGATCTGGACAAAGGCTTAATCTTAACTTCATTTTATTACAACTTTTTATAAGCCAACATGAGGTGCACATGTGTATTGTTAGCCGTGTACATTAAAGGTAGTATCATACTTTGGTTTTTATCAAAGAAATACCGATTCATGGGCAAATGTTTTTGAGAAAACAGTGAAAAACAGCCACAGTATTTATTACCGGTAAGTCTTTTCTCTTTAATTTTTGATCTTTTAAAATATCAAACAGATTTTCGGCCGTTGTTTGACTAATTTCTGGATAAATAGAGCATTTCAGGCGGAACAATTTAAACGGTATGTTTCTACCACCACCATCTTCATACCCTGTATTAAAGTTATACGTAAATCTGTGAACATTAATGTTTTGGTTTCTTACCAAAGTATGATACTACCTTTAACAGTACATGTAAATTAATCTACAGGTAATCTTACCACATGATTGATTCTGTGTCCTAACCTTGAACGCATTTTGCAACATACAGGCAGATTATTTCATCTAAATATCATTTGTGTCCATGAGAAATGGTCAGGATTAACACTATGTACTCAAGCTCAAGATATGTGATTAGCAATGGCCTTTATAGCACAATCTGCTGATAAAAGTATCTGCTGTCCTGCATTGGAATTCAGTGGCTCATTTTACGACCACGACAGAAAAACAGAGATGATGCCATTAAAAAAGTTTTCAAAAGGAGATTTTCCCTTTATATTTTGACGACTGAGGAAGGCTTGCTCTGAATGTGTAGCTAAATGAAAATCATCTGTGTGAAGTACGTCTTACCAATTTATTTGGTTTCATCATGGAAAGTCTCAGATTTTTCTGATCGTCCCCACAATTTCCCTGAACCTCCCTCCACACTCAAAAAGAAATACTCATCTTCACAATGTACACAAATACCAAACCTTGACAATTGTTGTCAAGATCCTGTAAAATTGTATTATTAACCATTTACATGTATATTAAATCTCTAAAAAACATACCTGGTTAAGCAGTTAAGGTAACTTCATACTTGGCTTTTGCCAAAGAAATGCAGTTTTATGGGCAAAAATATCAAGAAAGATACAGTAACTGTCATCTTTGAAATTTCCAGTCTCAAAAAGTGCCCAGTGTACACAGTCTCAAAAAGTGCCCACTTTTTGAGAAAACAGTGAACAATTGCTCACGGTATTTTCAAATAGATTCATAGGAGTTTTCAAAACAGTTTTTTTTCTCTCTTTTCTGGATAAATACAGCATCTCAGGCATTACTGTAAACTATATTGTAAATCTGTGAAGATTTCTGTTTCGGTATGCCATCAAAGTATGATGTTACCTTTAATAATTACCATTGGACCCCAAATCCCCAAAAAAATTTATAAAAATGTAACAAACTCAAATAAAAGTGCGGATGTTTTCATGCGATGTTTTGTTGTGTGCCACGGATGGAGTTTTGTTAAATGCGGGGTCTGTTTTCCTACGTTTATTTCCTGCTTGATTTCTTGGACTTGTCCTGGCTTTTCTTCTGTTCTGTCTCGTACTGCTCTCGCCGGCTTGTCAGCTTCCGCACCTTGGTGGAGGAAAAGAAATGAATAAGTACAAATTAATTCAAGAATTAGAGGGATTTCACATTAGCGCTGTCTGCGCATATCTGCATTGAAATCGAGTCTCTCTGTGCTGAACTTCGGCTGTGCTGCGGTAACTCGACACAGTACATTCTGCATGTGATACACGAACATCACACACTCAGCTCAGGTACGAGTTGTGCCGTGCTTCGCTCTAGCAGACCATGAAAGTGCATTTGTGTAAGAAGGCACACCTTTGTTTGAGTATGTTGAGAAGCGGATACATTTGCGGAAATGCGGAAATGCATTTAGACCAATTCTAACTGAGTCGTATTGGATTCTTCTATGGTGCAAGACTGCATTCAAGGCCCTTTTTGCCCTTTACGGCCTGAGGAGGAGATATTTATTGGCTGCCATTATTCATTTGCTCTTGGGATACGAGCATGATTTTAATTGTGTCTTATAACCATGGTTAGGGATTCATAATATGCTAAAAATCATATTTTGTCAAACAAGAGCAAAAAATTGAGGCTCTTTCTAGACGAAACTTTTTTCATCTTTGTTCAGCGTATTCAAATTAGGTTTACCCTTCAACCTCGATATGTGACACCACTGAGCAATGCATTGCTAATGGGAGACTTTGGAGAACCGGTCTTCAAGTCAACAGTGCACGCGCACGCACAACAGCGCATGCTCACGCACGCGCAAAACAATGCGCGCATGCTCACAATTGCGTGCGCGTGCGCTGTTGAATTGAAGACCAGTTCTCCAAAGTCTCCCATTACATGTGAAATTCAGCATTTGATGATATTTTCAAAAAGGAAGGAAAACTCTGTAGCAACTAACCTGCTTCTGTTGCATCTTGCGTTTCTTCATGAGTTTCTGGTACAGGCGTTTGCGCTTCTTGGGCATCATCATTTCTTGCAGTGAGCGCTCCATCCTGGCCTCCTTTTCCTTCTCATACGTGGGGTCCACAGCTTGGATCTGGCCGGCCTCCACCGACAGCTTGGAGGCGTCCGCATCCTCCTGCACAAGGAACAAAATGTAAGATTAGTGTCCGGGACAGGGAAAATCAAGGGGACAGCACTGTTTCGGAGAGCTGTTTCATCATTTCACACTGAACAAACATGTGGTGCATTGCGTGGTGTGGGCGTTGGTTGTGTGGCCTGGCGTAGCATGGTGGGGCTGCCATCTCAGCCTTATTTCCCAAGGGCCGACACAACTTTAGATTGACACTATTAAAGACAGAAGGGTACCAGACTATTTTCTGATATGAATCTCAATACAGGGGTCGAAAAGCCCTACGATTGATCGTAACTATCGTTATGAAGGATAACCCATTGTATCCTATGTAGGGCTGCAATGCATCATAAGTCCTGTGATTGAGTTTGATGCAATCAACCACAGGCCTCATAGGCTTGTGTGCATAAGGAAGTTAACACAACAAAAATCGCATCAGTGCGTGGCAGATCCAGCTACCTTTTGTGACTTGCTCTCCGTCTGGTCTTGCTTCCTCTGCAGCTGACTCAAGTGCCGCTCCTCCACCTCAGCAAGATGCGTTTCCTCCTCATCTTCGCTAGCCTCTTTCTCATCGTCTACGTCATCCTCCTCTGCTTCGCTTAGGTCTTCTTCCACGTCGTCCTTGGTGCTCAATTTGCCTAGAAGTGAATAAGAATCACAAAATCAAATGACAAGTCATGTTTGGCCTGATCCTAATCTTGGCCTAATTTTTAACAAGACTGCAGAGCCCGTGTACTTTTAACTTCATAAGAGAGGCTGTTCAGGTCCAACTTTCTCTACGTTCAACCAGTGCATCACAGGAATAGCACACAATGTTGGACTTCGGTAGATTCAGGAAGGAAAGTTTCTAGACAAAATGCATTATGAGTTAAACCCTCCAGGACTGGAACGATGTACAACTGCCACAACAAATAGACTGCCTGCAATGCACTTGAAGCATGGAAACTTGAAAGTTGAAAAAAATATTTGTCATTATATATATTTAAATGCCCACATCATCAATTGGATTTGTGTTAAACACAGAACATGCCTTTCTGTGGAAAGGGTCTCAAAAGTGGATGTGAACCTATACATATCAAATGCAAGTCAAGCTGCTCTCTCACTGGAGACCGATGTAATCAAAACCTATTTCCGCATGGCATACCTGTCTCTATGAATGATGACGTTATAAATTGTTTTTGTTCATGAAGGAATATGAACCTACACACATGAAATGCAAGAGCGGCTGCACTACCACTAACTAACAGACTCACCTGTGTCTATCCCTCTTTGTCGGTTGAGCAAGGTGAGCTTCTCTGGAGGGACGTAGTCACCCTCCTTCTCAGTGACGAAGGGCGAGAGATGAGGAGGCAGTATCACCCCCGGGTAGTACTCCTCAACAGGGAGGAGAAGGCGGGCATTGACGCTGTCAACAACCCACTGAGGCTGCACGTAGTATCTGGGAAGCCACGTCCAAAAACCAATCAAACATACAGGATTAGAACCTGCCACTATCAGTATGCAAGTACAGCAGTTCAACTTCAAAGTATGTATAATAGATGTGAGAGAATTTTAGTCAACTGATTGAAATATAAAAGCAAAACTTATTTTTATTTGAATAGTCATCTGTCCATTAATGTTGAAAATTAAAATGAAATGAATTGAACAGGCAGTTTTGTGAGCTTTGAACGGTATGGACAGACAATTTTCTAATCATTGGTAGGGGTGGACATGCACTTCTGTCATCTTTACGGGAAATGAGCTAGCAGCTTTTGTAATGTTTTTTCATGGAATTCAGTTTTGTAATCTTTACAAGGAGTTTCTAGGTCGACGATTGTGTAATTCTAGAAGAAATGAATATTGACTCATGATAGAGGAAATGGATCTCCTGTGTAACTGATATTCTTACCTTGAGAGGAAGTCCTTTTGTTGCTTAGGTCTGTCTACGATTTGATGTGTGATACCGTCGTCTGTGACGTCGTATGTTGAACCCAGGAACAACGTCTTGTCCCATGAAACCTGACCCCCAAAGCACCTGCAAGAATATGAGACAGACCATCAAAGCCAGGTCAAGTTATTTGCCCATCCCTGCAAAAATACGTCCTATTCCAGGCAACCTTTTGCCTTTGACTTGACCTTGTCTGGGGCTGATTTGACCTCTTCATCCCCCACCCAACCACACCCCACAGCTCACCCACCTGATGACAAAGGTCAGCATCTCCCTGGGCACCTCACGGGACAGGTAGAACTTGCATCCCTCAAACAGTTTCTTGAGGCGGGCCTCTTTGTCCTGCTCAGCCCGGGCCTCTTTGACTTCCTCGCTGTCCAGGCTCTGCGAAACGACAAATAAATAAAACAGCCTCAAACTTCATTAATTTGCCTCCCAGGCACAATTATTTCTTATCAAAAGCATAACACCCAATGAATTTCAATGGCGATCATTTGATATGGCGACTTGGTCATGTCAAAATGAAGCAACACTTGAGATAATGCCAATTTTCTTCAATCTTCTGAAATGATTGAAAAGATATTCTGTTCTTAAATTTAGCAGGAAAAACAAAGACAAAACATAACAACATTCCAATATGACTCTTACCCCTCCGGCCATCAGCTCCTCATCCTGCAAATTGTCCTCCTCTTCCTCTGCGGCCGTGACCTCCTTGCTGACCTTGGCCAGGTCAAAGGTCATGGCGGCGATCCGTTCGTCATCCTCCTCTGTATCCATGCAGAAGCTGGCCTCGTCTTGGTCGGATCTGCTCCGATTCTCCATCACGGACAGCTTTAACAAATAATCATAATAATATATTTCCATGGTTTTGAAACATTATGTAATGTAAGCAACCTCTTAATGTTTTGCATATTTTGATGCATTTCAAGGAACCATAAGTGGTATACTTTCTGATTCCAAAAACATTTTTTAAATTGGGGTCTTTCAAGAATGATTGATTAAGAAATAGGTCAAGTCACTTAACAGGTAAGTTACGTTACCGTGGTCAAAGCCCTGCACAAAGAATGAATTCACAAAAAAATGTCAAACACACCTTGGGTGGATAGTGGAGATTGAGTGCCCCGTAGAGACGGAAGTTGATGAAGCCCAGCAAGGTACTGTAGAACTCCACAAATGTGGACATGATTCGCAGATCAATATCTCTCGGTCTCTGTAATCAAGACAACAAAAAAGCAGGTTTATAAAAAGGTCAATGCCTCAAATTATTCCAAACCGCAAGCAGGTTTTTAAGGAAGGTTAAAGGTCAATGCACTTGTTGACAAGTAAACGTAGGATACAAAAACAACAACAACTACAATGATCTACAAGTCACTTGGGCCCTTTCCCAAACCTCGGCTCCGGCTCCGGCTTCATCTCTGTCATCCATATGCTGAAAATATAGGTTGTGGTTTTTCATTGAAGCTAAAGCTCTGTTTTCCATTTCAAACCAGAGAATCTACTTCCGAACCGCAGCCAAAAGTGTCAATTTTGATACAGGCTAATATCTTAGAATGGATTCACAAAATGGAGCTGGAACTGGAGCCTGAGCCAGAGCCGAGGTTTGGGAAAGGCCCTTGGTCTACAAGTGCCCACAATTAAATCTATGCTCTCCAGTTTATGAGATAATGGAGATAAAAGATGAAATGGAAGAATCATGTACAGCCATGCCTTATGAATATGCATATAATATGCAGATCGGGGTGCTTACCACGTAGTTGAAGTTGTAAGGTACGATCCATGTGATGGTCTGTCCCTGGACCTCAACCTGGTAGTAGATGCCTTTGATTGACAGAAACACCTGCAAGACAAGCACGATAAGATAAAGGCCTGAGTTAAAGGGAGCATATAGGATTTGCAAGGCCTCCAAAAAAAATTATTGAGTTTGAGATACAAAATGGACTCAACAGTTTGTAAACAGTGCAAACAGTCACCATGGGAAATCTTGGTTCATCAGATGCTGGGTTTTTCAAGCAAATCAAGATTTAGTGTATTTCCAAAGACTGTTCGCCTGAGCGATTTTTGGAACAAACATAAAGTAAACTATTCTTCATGTTTTATAAGAAAAATCGAGTCGGGTTTTCGCTATTTTCTCGGGACTCAAATTTTAACAGGTTTATTATTCCATGTACATGTTTGATCAGACAAAGTATGAGTGCTGTCCTTTGACATTTACCAATCATGTATTGTACCTTTAAGGTGTCTCTAATAGCCAGATCTAGTAAGGAACACATGCCCCTATCCAAATCCACACTGTATGTTCCAATAATGCATGTCATGTGCACCCACACGTGCACCGCATTCGAATTGAGGACAGGCGGATAAAGGAGTGAATACAATGAAACCATTCTTGTTCTCATGACAAACTTCTTTTAAAGTTCAAAATCAACCTCAGACGTACATGTACTGATGTGTGCTTAATAGTCTATGGGATTGTATTTAAGTACAGGAACAATAGAAAACACAAAGCTTTATCATTGTACAGTATGAACAATAGCGCTCCGCACTAATGATGTCACAAAATCCCCGGATGTCAGACAAACATTGACTCACACACGTAGTGTATATATAAATGCACACACACACCCACACACACACATTTGCATGGTTGCAATGTTTGTCTGAGATCCGGTGCTATTTTTAGCACAAGTGCGGAGCGCTATTGTGAAGCACGAATGTACTGTATGGACATCAAAACTTCAGTTAAACACACGTCAGATTCAAAATCACATATGATTGTTCAGAGACAATTGGATCTGTCTTTCTCTGCCCCACCTCCCACCCTTGGGAAACCATTGCCAAATTTGATAAAGGCCAACACAATGCAGTATCTCTTCGACAATCCAATCCAATCCAATCTAATCTTACTGTAAGAAATCAAAAGGTGAACAAAGGAAATTGACAGGAGCAGGATTCGAACATGTGACTTTCAGAATACCGTACCGGTGCTCATACCAACTGAGCTATCCAGTCCTATGTTGTGGTGGTGTCCCTAATAATCAATGGGAGACTTTTGAGAACCGGTCTTCAAGTCAACAGAGCACGCGCACGCACAACAGCGCAGGCGCAAAACAACGCGTGCATGCTCACAATTGCGTGCGCGTGCGCTGTTGACTTGAAGACCGGTTCTCAAAAGTCTCCTATTGTCTCCCATTGTTACCAGTCAGTAATTTTGTATTCAAGAGGCGTGCCTAGTGTCTACTGACCTTTCTGAGTCCCCTCGAAGCGATGACGTAATGCATGAATTCCATCATGAGCCGACTGCAGAGTGGAATCAACTTGCCCTGCACCTTGGCGTTCTTCCGCATGGACGCAAATGTTGCACACATGGACAGCGGGTCGTCCAGATCACGCAAGGCATCCACAAAGGTCGGATATCTGATATTTTTAACAGAATCAAACAATGAGATAAAAATAATAATCAGAATTTAAAATAATGAAAATTAAAAAAATCAGCCACATTATTTCTTCTCATTTCAAACTTGGTTAACCTTCTCTGAAGTTTATTTATGGCACAGCCATACATAGAGGAATTTGCCAAGACTTCAGAATTTGGAAACAAAATGGCTGCCCATCTATGTGTACAATGTGAGCATGCATTGATTGTTTCCTCATTGCCTGCTTGCACTGTTGCATATTACAGAAGCTATTCTGTTTTTAAACTTTGAGACTGGTCACGCCGCAACTCTCTATCTAGTATCTACCAACAGATATTGCTCAGTGCTTTTGAGTTCACGGTTAGAGGAGCAAATTTGAGTGTACAAACTTTAATACAGAAATGGATAAATTATGTTTGCTGCAGACGTGAGACCAAAGCGACTGTCAGTCACAGACAAAGAAAGTTAGAGCTGACTTAGGCACAGAAAGACAGACAGCCCGACAGACAGACAGAGAAAAAGACAGGCCGGAGGGACACCCACCTCTCTTTGATGATGTGGTCCACCTCATAGACCGGCTTGCTGTCTTCCAGTCGCTCCTGACGGCTGAAATCTCGCTTGTGTTTGGCTGTCTTGATTTTCCTCGCATAAATCTGAAAAAAAAAAAAAAAAAAAATTCAACTTCCACTAATTATTTTTCTGGAGAAAAAATGAATTTAATTTTTTTTTTGGGGGGGGGGGGGGAATCTTTTCTTCAATTTCAGTTCAATTATAAGAAATTTTACTAAAGTTGGATCAGTTTGAATAAAAAAACTGTTTTACCTCCAGATTTTCACCTTTAATAGATCATAAAAATCACTGACAAATGAATGACAATAAAGCAATATAGCAGTCGTTGTTGATCACTCTGGACTCGTAGAAGTCTCTGGGGCAATCAATGGGAGACTTTGGAGAACCGGTCTTCAAGTCAACAGCGCATTTAAACCCTTTATTTAAGGACACTTTTTGTGTTCATTTCAATGGGAGACTTTGGAGAACCGGTCTTTAAGTCAACAGCGCATGCACACACACAACAGCGCAGGCACAAAACAATGCCTGCACCGGTTGTCCAAAGTCTCCCATTACAATATAAACTGACCTTGTGTGCCCTGAATTTGTGGATGATTGGTTCATGAGATAGGAACAGGATATCCTTGCTGCGGTAGAATGTTCTCATGGCCCTCTTGCCCTTGTTGGCCTTGGCCGGATTGTTGGGCTGTACGGGATAAACCCCCTTGAGGATGCATAGTCGCCTGTGGAAGATTAAAGAATTGGATCATCTCAGATTATAAGGGATTAGAACCAACATTAGGGGATACAAGGAAAACAAAAGATGAAATCACAGTGTACACCATGGAGATCAACCGATCTTCATGATGTGGGTGAGAGTTGTAACGCTGTAGATTAAAAATCCTGTGAATTAATTTAATGGATCATCCCAGATACAGTAATAGGGGATTTGAATTGTTATCCCACGATTGAAAACACATCAATGTTTGATAATATGTTTCCAGTATATTCTGAGCCCCACAAAAATGATGACGGAGTGTAATTTCTTTATTTTAGGAACATAATTTTGCCTGTATGTGTGCCATACTTTGTTTACATATATAACACGTTTGCTTACAATACATTTGGAGTTTTTGTGCTATGTAAATTATTATGTTTTCCTTCCTCCATGCTTTATGTATCAAATCAAATGTAGTTGTCATCAATACACTCAGGTCTAGTATAGAATACTTCTAGAACTAGAAGGCTCACACAGGCCTTGAATTTGGCTCTGAAAAGGGCAAGGCCACTTTTCCATTGCAAGGGGCACTTCCATTGGAAAATCATTATGTCTATGGAAACATTTGAAGGGGGCACCAAGGCCAAGACCCAGGGCAACGAAGGCCATGGCCTACGTGGCCTCCGTTAAATTCAAGGCTTGCTCACAAGTAATTGTAGACTACGTTGGTGATCGTGGCAATGCATGGCCCAGTCCGTGATGGTTCATGTACAAAAAAAATGAGTCAAGTCTTGGAAACATTGGCTTATTTTTTTACCTGAAGTCGACCAAAGACAGCTGTAGCTTCTTGACTGCAGAGGCCCTCGTGATGAAATTCGTGGCAGATCCACTTTGGAACTGTTGAGGAATTTACCAAATAACATGAATGATTCAGAACAGACAGTGACCAGCCCCCTGCACTCAAAACAAAGTAAGCAGTGGAATGTAAACTAAATGGCATACATGCACTAATTTAACTAAACTGCCCACTTGCTGCAAAAGTTGGCAAGATTTTGACTCGTTTTCTTCATGAAAAAGCATTCAAAATTCAAGAAATTCTGATAAAACAAGAGTTAGTTAGTGATAGAAAGTAATTTGTGATTAGTAAAAATGCATTTGTAACTCTTACCAGGGGTGTGAGAGCAAGTTTGAAAAAATAGCGGAAAAATCGGAAATCCCGATCGCGATGACGTCATCATTTTCTTTTCTTAACTTTTTAATTGTTTTTTGGGGGCTTGTAGCGCGCGTTGCACATGGAGGAATTTTATTCCTCCAGATCCTCCCGTTAAAAAAAACGTACAAGAAGAAGTTTGCGCTGGCGCGGGGATTAAAAGCGGAAAATATAATTCGGCACAATCATCAAAAAAGCGGAAAATAGAATGCGGCAAATTCATCAAAAAAGCGGAAAATAGAATGCGGCAAATTCATCAAAAAGCGGAAAACTGCTAAAACGCGGAGATCTCACACCCAGTCTTACTAGTAATAGGTATGGCACAGCGAAAAATCCCTTACACGAATTGGCACGAAACAGTCGCAAGAGGGCGTCACGATCATCTCATTATGTGACGTCATCGCACTGACCAAAAATGGAAGTTTTCATGAATGAAACTGACGCGCATGGGCACATACTCAGCGATGCCCACTCTAACCATAGTTACTTCGACAGACCTCGCCACGATCTTTCGAATGGTACCAAAAACATAAAAATTTGTACATTTCTTCGACCTTTTGACCATTTTTGGTGGTGTCACCCGACGTTCGAGAACTCACGGACACCGCGATCGTATTTGAACTTTGGTGAGCTGTATTTTTGTTGTCATTTTACCGCGAAACCGCGCCACCGTCTGAGTGTGATTGTTGGGTCGTTGAATATTCATATAACGTGTGTTGGGTCTATTGGTTGTGTATGCTGAGAGCGCCACATGAATATGCATAGAATTGCATGGTCATCCGGAGATGTCGTACGGCCGACTGTTGATCGTTGCGTAGTCGTACACCGCGTGTGTTTGAATAGGCACATCGCGTAATGCGTGCCCCGTACGTGTCTGCAACGGCCCTGCGTGCGTGCCTAACGAGTTGGGCCAGCACATGGTTTCCGTGACGTCACGAGCACGGCCTCGCGCGTTGACCAATCAGCGCGGCGCTTTTTACACACGGCACTGTTTCCATCCGTGTTACAGTGCATATGGGGAATTTTTCGCTGTGTATGGGTTGCTAAATTGTAATCTCTATGCAATACCAGAAATAAGGCAGGGTACAGTTGTTGACACTGGCATTCATGCTGCAAACGTTAGTTTGCCATTGACTTAATGATTGGCCAATGTTCATTACATGTGTATGTCATGCTGGCTGGAACGTAGGCCTACATGTACTTCTTCCAGCTAAATGATTCAATGATTGAATTCTCACAACAATATTGTTACGTTAACGAAACAAACCTGAAACTAACAAATATTTTGGCTTTGGGGTACAACTACAATACTTCAAAAATGCATAAACTATGGTGGCGTACACAAAATAATTAATACATGCTACATCATGCGTGTAGTGACTAACGTTAGTGTACAACAGTAGCAGCGCTAGTTTACTAGCCTAAGTGTTACTGTGCATGACTTTGAGCGGGTTTCAGGTCAACTCGGTCCGTAACCAACTCGGTCCGAGTCAACTCGGTCCGTGACCAACTCGGTCCGTAACCAACTCGGTCCATGACCAACTCGGTCCGTAACCAACTCGGTCCGAGGCCAACTCGGTCCGTAACCAACTCGGTCCGTGACCAACTCGGTCCGTGACCAACTCGGTCCCTATGGGAAAATGCACGCAAAAATGTCTGGTAATTTTGTTGCAGCAAAACGAGTACGTAGTCTCGCATATTGCGTGAACTTAACTATTTATTTAGGCTTATTTATTTATTTATTCATTTATTATCTTAAAAACATTAAAAGAATGAAAAATACATTGGCAGGTGCTGCCCAGGGCCTGACAAAAAGTAAAAAAAAAAAAAAAAAAAAAATCTCTCATCAAAAGACGTGCCTTCCCAACCTGCCAATTATAAATCTTATATTAAATTATGTAAATGTATATACACAGATTAATTAAAACAAAGCTAAATAATCAAAAACAAAAACACAAAACAATCATCATTATTATTCATTAATTGATTTATTGATTTTGAACACAAAAAGCACGTTTTCATAAGGCATTTGACTTCGTGTATAATTTAATTGATATTTTAATTAAAATTGTATTGTGCCATTTTATCAAATAATTATGGTATCCATATAATAAGACATAATTTATGTCTTCACGGTTTCAGCCACAAGCAAAACATATTATTATGTTATGATGACATTAAAAAACATTAATGCAAGTAGCCTACATGTTGTACACTGCTGCTGCAAACTGCATATGGATTCTTGTTTGTGTTCTTTTTCCCACAGGGACCGAGTTGGTCACGGACCGAGTTGGTTACGGACCGAGTTGGTCACGGACCGAGTTGGCCTCGGACCGAGTTAGCCACGGACCGAGTTGGTCACGGACCGAGTTGGCTTCGGACTGAGTTGGTCTCGGACCGAGTTGGTCACGGACCGAGTTGACTCGGACCGAGTTTGTTACGGACCGAGTTGACTGGCACCCCTTTGAGCGCATCCATGCAGGCATGCACACGCGCCTGATTACAAATTTGTAAGTTGTAATGAATACAGAATAGCACAGGCCCTTTCCTGTTACACGTACATTGCAAAAGAACAGGTGACTCAGTCATTGCACGTTATTCGACTTTTTTCGAGGCCGTTTCTTACCTTCCTTTTCTCCCGCCCCATCTTTCAATTTCGGCCTGTCTGTTCGAAATAAAGAGGCAATGACCCGATAAATTAACGAATACAACTTATAATCTGGATAAAGGCCTTCAATTTATCACAAACTGCTGCAATTTACACACACGTTCTCAACTTCGAGTTTCAGAAATTTACACGTGCGGAGTAGAACGCCCTCACGAGACAGATACGAACTAGTTGGAGTTTTTAAGTCTGGCGACCATGCAGTCATTTTACAAATCGTATTCCTTTGTACATGATGACGCCTGGGAAACATCCAGCTTGTATTGAGCGTGCACAAAGTCCAAAAGTCGCTAGTTCGGACTCCAGTTAAAACTCAAGTGGCCAGGTGGTTTACAATTTATTTTTGGCACGAATGGGACTTTCAGCTATGGACAGAAAACAGGTTGGCAGCTTTTTAAATATGCTCCATATTGTACAAAAATATGCAGTATTTTTTTGAAACAACTGGCGAAGTGCTTTTTTTGAGCAAGATTGGAAAATAGAATTAGGCCTAGGCCTAATTTAAAACCACCACCTGTACCTGTCACCCGCAATTAATTATGCCTATGGGCGGGGCTCCAAATTTACAATCGATTTTGTTTTACTATTTTACGTCCATGATGCGTGAAGCTGTAAAAAATACAAACACAACAAATCACAGTCTTTGACTTTGGGCAACATTAAATACGTACATGTACATGTAAGCAGGTAATTTATTTGATGACTTGACCTTAATTTATTTAATTTAAACTAATATAATTATGCAACTGCAACTTACAGTTAAAAATGCATGTAATAAACTGCTGCAAACTGTTTAGTTGCAATGATCGTAACCCTAGGTCTGACATGGGGACTGGGACCAGGTCCCAGTAAAACAGTATTGACCTGAAATATATAAAATGAGTAATTAGGATCAGGAGGGCCTGACAATTTTATCTTTCTCAAAGGCTAATTTATTGAAGCTTAAATAAACTGTTATGATCAACTAAACACTGCCTGAAATTAATGTTTAAAAAAACAATTTCTAGGGCCTATCTCTTGATAAAATAATGAATATGTTCAGTAGTATTGTGTTTTTATTAAGTGTTTCAAGAGTATTAAAATATCTGAGACAATTGAAATGAACACAAACATTGTCCTTGAATAAAATGCTAAATAAATGGCTAGGTGAACAGAAATTAGTTAAAAATAGCCATTGAAAAGTGGACATTGAAAAGTGGACAAAAAAAAATTGGACTGGAGCACAATTCGAACCAGGGCCCTTGGAATACCGTACTGGTCAGAAATTAAATTTAAGTATAATAAAGAAAGTACATTCTCGGAATGGTCTGCCATGTTCTTACACTTTATAGCATCATGTACTTATTTCTCCTTGGTATAATTTATTCCACTCACACAGGAGCTCTAGTTAAGCTGTAAAGGAATACATCAATTCCAGATGTCTGAGACAGGAGACGACGATGCATCGTCCCTTGATGCTCTCCTGGGCAAATATGGAAGCAGCGGTCGATCCGTCAAGCTAGCCGAGGCCGGAGAGTCGTCAACGGATGATCGCCAAGACCACTTAGGCCACCAGGAGGAGCCTTCCAGTCAGTTCTTACTGGAAATAAGAGAGCGGGCTAAGGTGATGATGATAGGGTACTAGTAGTCAGAAAAGGAGGGATTGAGGGGGGGGGGGGGTGAATGGAGCTTTGTATGGGAGACATAAATTAGTTTTTAACCTTAACACAGCTGCATACCTTGCAGCTTACCACCACACATGGGTGCTTTTCCCAAACCTCGTCTCAGGCCCCAGCTCTAGTGTCTGTCATCCATAGGCTGGAAATATAGGTTGTGGTCTTTTATTGAAGCTGAAGCTCTGTTTTCTTTTTCAAACCAGAGATTATTGAAAATCTACTTCCGAACCACAGCCAAAAACATCTATTTTGATACCCGTTAATTAAGAATGGATTCACGAAATGGAGCTGGAGCTGGAGCCGAGGTTTGGAAAAGGAACATGGTTTTGAATTTCAAAGCAAAGGAAATGACTTTAAACAGGAATGTACGGTTTTCAAGTCTTTGTTTTTACAAATTAAAGTAGTGCTGATGATCAAAGAGTTTGAAATTGACTTTGATTTGTCTGTTCTCTTGACTAGATCTTGAGTCGCAACACTGCAAAGTCCCGCAAGGCCGCCCTGCAGAATGTGGTCAACGATGGCAGTCAGTCGACTTCAGAAGGTGGCTCTCTGGTAAGTAATTGGCCCTTGGTAAAATTTAATTTTCCCACAGCCAAAACATTCCTTCCTCCTTGACTCCCTGAAAAAAAAACACATTTTAGTAGACAGAGAAGGGCGCGAAATTATATCTGGCAGAATTTTATTGATTCCTGTGGCAGAGACTCTTTTCTACAGCAAGAAAAAAGTTGTCAAGATTCTGACGAGGGTTCTTGGGCCAGCTCTGTCACACACTGCACCACAGTTGATTTTATCCAGAGCCTGTCACTTGCCTGTGTCCCACAATTCTGTCCCTTGATCCATGTATATATCAACTTCTTCATTTGCAGGATTTGTTCATGGACATCATTCGGAGTACGGCCATCCCCGATGAAGCTGTAGCTCCTTCAACATCTTCTCTTCCTGAAAGCAACGAAGAGGAACTCACACCGTACTCCGGGGATGACCTTCTTCAGTCGGTCGTACCTCTTGACACCGCCCCCTGGAATACCGCAGAGGACGACACCCTGAACACATCGCAGAGCTACTACCAAGGGATCGATATCAAGCCTTGGGGAGAATCCACTGCTGAGGTCTGTGATGATGCAAGCGAAGACAGCGACAGCTCATGTGAAGAATCACAAGACAGCGATTGCAGTGACGTTGATGGGGCCGGGTTTGTCACTACCTCAAGGGAAATTGCTGGTGATCTTCCACATGAGATGGACACATTTGATTTGAAGAGTGATTTTGAAACAGATGAAGATGACAAAAGGGGTGTTGAGGACAGTAAGCATGCCAGCAGTCAACTACTATGGCAAGCGGAGGCTGTCAAAGACTCTGGAATGGCAACGCCTCGGGCAAGAGAAGAAGCTGCTGCAAGAAGGGATGAGGAAGACATTGATAGGGATGATGATGAAGACGAAGAGGGTGATGATTGCTGCGAGGAAGGCAATGACGAAGTCAATATGAGGACAAGATGCCATGTTGACCAATCTAGTGGACATTCAAAACTTGAGGATGAGGTTGAAGATGTCTCACCTCTTGGCAGCACCAAGATGAGCAGAGACGAAAATGTCAGCGAAGAGGAAGACAAAATGAAAAATGCACTCTCCAACCAGCAAACCGATTTGACACCTGATGTCTGCTACAATTTGGTTGATGGAAACACTGAAGGCTCCACTCATAATATCGATAATGAAGTTTCCGTAAATAACGATGATGACGAGGGAAGTGAAGACCAGTCATCTCAGCTTTTTGAGCTTTCAGAAGATGATGAGCATGATGCCACTACAGTGCAGCAGCGAGTTTCATCAGCTTTGGATGACATGCTCGGTGAAGTATTCAGAGAGGAGAGAATACCTCATGAAGACGAGGGAGATGGCGGTGAATCCGATTTACGGCCAAGGTCACCAGTAGCAAGAGAAGGTGAGGACAGCCAAGGACAATTGCAAAGCCCTGACAAGACCAGTCTTGCACAGGAGGAGCCATGTGGGACAAGGCAGGATGAGTCAGTTAGTGACGTTCTTTCACTTCAAACCAAATCTTATTCATCGCAGCAGATGGGACAGCAACTTGAAGTAAAAGGTGATGAAGATGGAGATCATCACTCCAGCAATTCACCGTCTCCAAGCGAGTCTCCTAGTAGCAGAAATCACAGCGAAGAGAAAAATGCAGAATACTTCAGCAAGAAATCCACGGAAATAGGAAGTAAAGACGGCACAGATTTTGTCGAAGTTAAAGAGATCAATTCACTCAATCAAGGACTGAAACCAGGGCCAATTGCTATCAGCCACTCCCCAAGATCAGATGAAGAGACGGTTGAACAATCAGGAGTCAGTGAGACGGCAGAGCCTCGTTGCATTGAACACAACAAGTCAAAACCCAATGATGCTATGACTGAAGTTGACTTGCGAGACCAAGACAGTGAAACCATAATCACAGCGGGCTCCCTTTCTCTGCCTCAGGCAGAAGCAGACATATCCATCTGTAGTGCAGATGCTGTCAGTACTGCTGAAAAGCAGCCAGTGATCTCAAAATCTGGCCATCCACAAGCAAAGGAAGAAAGTGTATCAACTTCTATTTCCCAGGATATGCCGAAGCCTGACGCTGGCAGTGATGCGACAACTCGAAAGTCAGACAGACCTCCAATACTTCTTGGAGAGGCAAAGACGCCACACAAGCAAGAGAGGAAGTGGAGTCCTCGGACGGACGACCCCAGCAGTAGCCCTCGGACAAGTCAGACTGCTAACCACGGACACAACCTAGCAGTGGGCAACAAACCTATAAGGTGCAGGCAGTGGGGACAGTCGGGGCCGAGGGAGTCATCAAAGCCTTCCAGTCCTGATGTTGTTTCTCAGCAGAGAGACGGAACCCTCGAGGCGGTGGAGGAAACCAAAGGGCCTGGAAATGTCCGGGGCTTGATTGCACGATTCAACAGTGGCAGTGCGTGCTCAAGCCCAGTGGAATCCTCACCTCGAGGTGAGAGGGTACAAGCATTTGACTGGAGCACCTTCCCTCTCAGAGGCAAACTGACAACAGCTGGGAGAACAACGGACACAGGAGTCCGGAACCGTGATGAGAAAATGCACTCCTCTCAACAGGTGAGTCAAATTAATTACATTTAGTCAATCCAACAAATCCCATCAATAGGCATGCAGTTTGGACTCGACAAGAAACAAGGAAATTCTAATCTTTACCATACTTTGTACAGTGTTTTTCACTTTTCAATGGCATAAGAGTGAAGTGAAAAAAGAGGAAATGCTGATCTGAGGAAAAGTTGCGTGCCTGCATCAACTTCTATATCAAATTTGTTCAAAATTAAAAACAAATTCTCGATGAGTTTTATGCCAAGTACCAATCATGCTGTGCTGCCCTCTTGTGGTGACGTTTGACTGTCATCGAGCATGTGTGCTGTGTGCCATGTGCTAAAGCATAAAGACAGAGACAGACCATGCACACCTTGGGTCCACCACTCGTGAATTACGAGGCAATACAGTGGAATGCTGCTATAACGAACACCGCTATACCAAACATTTGGCTACATGTATACCGAACATCATGCTTGACTCCCAATAATGTATAATGTACAATGTATAGGCATGCTGAACATTGTACAATATAATATAACGACCACTATAACAAACAATTTCTGTGCGGTGTGCACCCAGCCGCAGTGTGTTCGATTTAGTGGCGTTCCACTGTACATATTCAGAATGCTATTTCATCACTGTCGAGCTTGGGAACACGTAGAATGCAAGCATTAGAAACATCACTCAATGTGTGTGAATTTGATTCAATACTCACAGTATGTTACTGTTTTCTTCCCCAAAATTGTTGTTTCCTCACAGCGTCAGGACCGTAACTCGTCGGACGAGGGCACGGTGAATTCTCAAGACATCCCGTGGATGCGGGAACTGAGGGAGCGCAGGAAGAGGCGGGGAAAAGCACCGCCCTAGAGGAGAGGGGCGTGGCACCAATGGAGCAGTTGTCATGGCATGGGGAAACGGACTCTAGTCTGCCGATGCTGTTTAGGGAGCTCTTGAGCCAGGTTTTTCAAAACAAAACAAATCTATCCATCTCCGTCTTTCACTGAAAAACTAGAATTTCACACAAATTAGTCATTTGGGAACAACAAACAGGGAGTACAGAAATAAACAAAGCATTGATTAAAATGGACTTTGGATCTACTATACATGTGTTGTCTATGCAATATAAGAAGAATTGTTTGCTCCATATGAAAGATCATATATAGTTAATGTGAAAATTCAGGCAGTTTTCACCAAGGTACTGTGTGAATTTGATCTATTTCAGCTTAGCTTGAAAGATAGAGTAACCTTGAAAAGAAACCTCCTTTTTTTTTTAGAAAGCTTCCAATGATCATGAGAATAGTACCCATAAATGCGTAAAAAAAATTTATTTTATTGGAATATTTAAGCAGTTGTACTGAGGGTGCTTAGTCTTTTTCTTTTGTAGTTGATCAATTTAAGGTTCTTGAAAGACACAGTTAAAAACAAACTGTTTTTTTTTAAAGCTTCCATTGACATTGCCGCACGTCCTAGAAGATGCCAGTCTTTCATAGAGTTAAATGAAAAACTAGAGTGCGCGCTTCGTATTCGACGTGCGCGTTGTCTGCACTCCGGCGTGGACGTGCAACTGCCATCTTTCCTGGTGTAGCTTCGCAGGTGCAGTAGAGTCAAAATATCATACCCGGATGTTACTCAGAAAACTGCACGCACTGTGCGGGACGCAACGAGCGACGCAATGTGTGGAACATCCTGTTTTTTATGCACAGTGCTGTGCATGAACCGGGGTAATTGTATGCACAATTTGAAACGCAAAATGTGCATTTGCCCTTGTTTGGTTTTCTTAGGCAATGGCGCTGGCCACGGTTTAGTGTATCACGCGCAGAGTGCACACTCTAGTTTTTTTATTTTACTCTATGCAGTCTCTACATCTGTCTTTATCTGTAAAAACACCACACATTGATTTTGCAAACTGCACTTTTCAAAATCTGTCAGTTCATGATTAGTCTCTGTTCAATAATAACTTGCTTACATTTTACCAACCTGTACACAGTGCCTTTTGGATTCCAAGCTAACATCACTGAGATCCTCTCTGTCCTCCCTCGTACTGGGATTTGGGGCACCAGACTTGTACAAGTTGGTATCCTCCAAACCTGACTACTAAAATCTGTGTAAGTTGATGGCAGGGCATGTGTCGCAATTCTTGGCACCAGACTATTCAATTGATTTTTGTGGAGCAAACATTCAACAGTGAACTGTGAACTGTTCACATATGTTGGGCCACGTCTCCAATGTTTGCACGAGTCGGTCCCAGGTGATCACCGTTCTATTTCTTTTGGTGACCATTTGCAGAATACCATGTGATGAATGAACAAGGCTCATAGCCATATCCGATCCCATTGTTATCCCAAGTTATTTGGCTGTGGCTTGAATATACACACGAGTCTAGGGCAGCCATTTGCCTTTAATGTATAATTTCAAGCCAAAGCCGAACAATTAGAAAAAGCCATGTTTTAACAGAAACAGTAGCATTGCCATCAGGTACCAGACTAGTTAAAACTGGTGCTGAACTTAAAAATGCTATAATACACACTGTTGACTATTCCACTGAGTGCTTGATACCCACTACCTTCCATATGTTAATTACATTTGTTAACTTTTTAAACTGGTTTCTTCTCAGTGATTTTATGTGCTACACTCTGAAAGTCTGGTTTTTAAACAGAAACAAAATGAAAGATAGTACTACATTTCCTATAAAAATTAATCTTTTTATTAATACATCTTTATACCATGGGATATACTATTATGTACATTTTGTAGAAGCACATTGTCTTAAAAAAACCCTGATATGTACATATTTAATTGACAAATTTGATATATTTTCAATAGAAATCTATAAATGGATACTATTGGATAGATAGTTATTTTTATAAAAAGAAAAATTGACCAAAAAGTGTTTTTAAATTTGTGATGAGAATTTGTATTGAATTTACTTCAGCACCTTTCAATGTTTGTACATGTAGAATGTAATTTATTTCTGAATCTTGCAGTAAAGCTTGATAGTAAAAGTACTATTCATATCCTTCCTTTGAATATTGCCACAATATTATTAAAATAAATCTTACTATTAATCAACTCAAAATCAACACTGAAATTAATTAGGCAATACTGGTCATTGGTCCGCACACATTCATAGAAATCAGCTCTATGTCTTTTCCAACAACATTTCAAGAAAGTAATTTGTAGAGGAGACAATTTTTGAAAAATTAGAATTGTAAAATCACCCAGGCAACCTTGTTAAAGGTAGCTTCATACTTTGATTTTCAGTCAAAGAAATACTGGTTATGGGTCAAAGATATAAAAAAGGATACAGTAGCTGTCATCTGTGAAATTTTCAGTCCCACACGGTGCCCACTTTTTGAGGAAACAGTGAAAAACACTCACGGTATTTTCATTACGATCGTCGAGTTTTGTGGTTATGATTTTAAAAGTGCGCCCTCGTTCACAGCGGGTACCAACTGCTGGCTGGCTGTTATTTCCTCAGGTCGGCTTTTGGAAATTCAAATTTTTTGTCTGATTTCTAATGATTTGACATTATGACTATCTGCTTAAATTGCATGATGATTACTTGTATTGTTATGTCTTTATCAATTTAACTTTTAGAAAAAAATGAATTAATATTTTTATTCAGATGCCTCACCAAAGTATGAGGGTAACTTTTAGTAATTTTTCTTTCAATTATTCAATTCATTTTTGATATTAGAAATTACTGTTAATGTGTTTCAGAAATTAAAATAATAGTAGAATGTGTCTGTCCTAAATAAACACAAGGTGTTCAAGCCAGACGTGTTTACTTTGTGGTGTGTTGTTTGTGGACAATCTTAGAAGCAATCTTGATTGCACTAACATATCATTTGAAATGAAGAATGCCACTATTCATTATAGTGCATAGAAGCATAGAACAGCAGGGTACTATGCACTGAAAATGTAAGCGGAGTGTGAACTCTTGGCTTCCATAAATGACTACATATTTTTCTCTGGTACAAATTATTTAAGTGACCATGGCCAATGACTGCAAATTAATGTAAATTAAGGAAGCATATGTTCCAATTAGGGCCATGTCATATGGTTTAAATACTGTTGGTCATACACTGCACAATGCGATAGTACACTGTCAATATAAACAAATTAGACAGGATTATTTTGACTAAAAAGCCGCATCTTCTATGAGTAATCCTCCATATACCGTTCTCAGGTTGCAGCATTGCTAATACTGCGTGTATCTTCAATGATCCTTGGGATATAGGGGTATTTGAGTGGTTTCATGGCTTCTGACTGCCAAATGAACAAAGATAATTGACCATTTGGGACACCACCAACATAGGGCTGGGTAGCGCCGGTAAGGTATTCCGGGGGTCACAGGTTCAAATCTCGCTCCAGTCAATTTTTGTTTGCTAAATTTCCAATGAATTCAAATTATAACCATTTATTGGTGGAATTATGTGAACTGCTCAAGATGACTGGCAAACCTCTCAGCTTGATCCAGGCGGCTTTGCGACATTCTACAATCCATGAGTGTCCGAGAGACAATTCACTCTAGAAGGACACGGCGCTGAGGTCCGAGCCATAACGTTCCACGGTCTGTCTCAGCGCCACCTTCTCCACCAACCTAGGGTCAAGCTGATGCTGGACGCTGACCTGGTCATCATCGGGACTCTTCGAGGTCGATCCGACCTTTGGATCTGGAAGAAGAAAAGCAGGAATTACAGTTGAATGGTCAATATGGTCAATGTCACCTACCATGCTTGAAAGTAAAATCAGATTTCAAGAAAGAGTTTACATCAGGGGTGCCTATGGGGTACAACAACAATTTCAAAAAAGGGAAGAATTTGTAGCCCTGGAAGTTATTTGTGCACTGAGTCTACGAGAGGTTGTAGAACAATAAGACAGAACAGTAGAAGCACTTAATCTGTGTGGTGATGGGTGGTAAGGCTGCAGTTTGTATCCGGTTACCCGGTTACCCGACCGTTCAAAAGGGTACCCGGTTACATTTTCCCAGTTAGGTTAATAAAAAAGTATCTTTTTAATGGCCTCTTCTTTTTGAAACATAGACACTTCTAGAGTTCACAAAAAATGACAAAGAAGAAACTGTCAAGTTAGGGCTGATGAGCACAAATTTACCACAAGCTTTTGAAAATTGGACCTGCAGGCTTATGCAAAGCAAAGGCCAGACATTTTGCTATGTCTACCACTGCCAAATGTTGTGACAAAAGAATGTTGGTCGACCAAGTTCCTAAAAGACCCAAACTTATTATTTCTTTGTTTTTCTTTGTTTTCTTTGTAATACAGGTAATCGTAACCGTAACCGAAAAACAGACGGGTAACCGGTTACAAAATCATTCGTGAACAGATTTGACATATATCAATCAATCAATCAAAAGACATTTATAAAGTGCCAAAATCAAAAGTTTGCTCTAATGATACATGACCAGAGACAACAAGGAACAACGCTAAAAACATCCCATGATGAATCTTTTGTTGAATTGTCTTTGAGTCTGATATACAAATGATGTGCCTAGTGCATTAAAATTTGTTGATGTAAAAGGTTAATGGAGAAGACATGTGCCTAGTCCTATGATGCATTTATGAGTGCATTCGTTTAATAGCTTTACACGAGTCGACACCATTCAACCTCATTCTCTATCCTCTCCCTTTAATAACTGAGTGAGCATGTGCCAATTGGAGAAAGTATAAAGTGGAACTTAGAATCAATTCTGGATACTTTCCTTGGTTCCCACAGCACTGCCGCCACAGTGCATGAGTGTGACGGTAGTTGCAGGAGCAACTATCCCAGTAACTACTGCAAAGGAACTTTAAGGAAGAGGGTAAGAAACTGTGTGTGATAGGGGAGAGGCGTTCCTTAGCAATGGGTCCTTGTAATGTACCTTTGGCTTCCAGAAGTCGTAAGAGCGTAGACAGCGGTGGAAAGGTTGATGCAACACTTGACTGATGAGTTCCGTCTGAAAGGATGACAAATACACTTTTCCCTTCATTTTAATCATTCATTAAAGGTAGTATCATACTTTGGTAAGAGACCAAAACAGAAATGTTCACAGATTTATGTATAATTTTCAGGGTATGAAAATGATGCTAGTAGAAACCTACCGTTAAAATTTTTCCAACTGAAATGGTGTATTTATTCGGAAATTAGTAAAACAACGACCGAAAAATCTTTTAAGAAATACTGTGGCTGTTTTTCACTGTTTTCTCAAAAAGTGGGCAACGTATGGGACTGAAATTTTCAGAAATGACTGTTACTGTATCTGTCTTGATATTTTTCCCCATGAATCTGTATTTCTTTGATAAAAACCAAAGTATGATACTACCTTTAATAATCATTCT
Source organism: Astropecten irregularis (assembly GCA_963971285.1). Taxonomy (NCBI): domain Eukaryota; kingdom Metazoa; phylum Echinodermata; class Asteroidea; order Paxillosida; family Astropectinidae; genus Astropecten; species Astropecten irregularis. Next base: position 8,055,031 of record OZ020247.1, read on the forward strand.
TCACTTCAGGTTTTTTTTTTGGTGAGCCTCTGATAAACAACACTCATCAAGCTGACAACCAAGGCTACTGGCCCTATTAACAATATGCTTTGTGCTAGAAAAGAGATTGTTCATTGGGAAAAAATGGCATGGAGCTTATTTAGTGCTCGGTGGCTCATAATGTTGGCTGAAAGGTAGCGACATTTTGGCTGTGAACTGAACCTATAGCTAGCCTTTATCAAAATGAAGAAGACCCTAAACCATGTCTTTATGGTCAGCGAATGGAAAGTAGAGGTCATTTAATCATAGATTAGATTGAGTCCCTGCACTTACCTGAGCCTTGTGAGTTCTGGGATGCACTTCGATACGGCCGGTTCTTGGGATCTACCAAACGTGCACCCTCTGTCAAAATACAAGGAAAGAGAGGACAAATCTTAGAGAGGATGTTCAACACTCAACAAACCTCGTTTTATTATTAATCATTAAATTACTTGACATGAGAAAAAAATTTATCTCATACTGAACACAGAACCACAACCGAAAGCCGGGTAGTTACCTTTCAGCCAACATCGTGATTTCAAGCCACCAATCACTTTGCTTCTTACCATTTTCCATGATAGACAACCTCCTTTCTAGTATTAAAACTCAAATTATTGACCGATGCTTTGACACATTTAATTACTACCAGACTCAATTCAACATGGCTTCCCAACTAACCAAACTTTGTATGTATAGGATAACGGGCATCTATAAAGCGCCTTTCCAAGAAGATCAAAGCCCTGTTCATTATTATTATCCCTGGTCATCGGGCCATAATTTACATTTCTGAAACCATCTTTATAACTGAAGTTAACTCCCTGGGGAGCATACACTACAACCCTGGCAACCATAGGGCGCACAGAGGCTAATCAAACCACAAAGCCATCTCTACCCTCGCAGGTACCCATTTACACTTGACCTGGGTGAAGAGGAGCAATATGTGGTAAAGCGTCTTGCCCAAGGATGCAAGCAACACTAGCCCACAGCTGGATTCGAACCCACAATCTGCAGATTGACCACAGGATCTTGAGTTCGACATGCCATACCACTAGGCCACAGTACCCCACAAGTCTGTATATGCATTAAAAATTGACAATTGAATTAAGTAAATTCTGTAGATGCTAAAAAGTGATTAAACGGTTTGAATTCATATTCTATTTTGCTCTCATTTCAAAGGAAATTTTCTGCCGTGTATGATAAGGAAAAAAGTAGACATATAGTCTTCTTATGAATAATTTATTTATAGTGATGTCAGACAGCATTGGTTACGGATTGAACGTTAGAAATTAAAAAAAAATATATAGGCCTATTACTGATCATTACCCTTGACTCTCTACTCACTGTAATTGGCTGCATGCTTCCAGATTTATAATGGGTTTATGAAAATCCAACAATGCCAGGGCTCCAGGAAAAATCAATGAATTTTAATTAGTTGCCATGCATGGCATCTTTATCATGAGATTCACTGATTTCAATTCAAATCTCCAGTTGCCATCTAGCAAGCATGGAGAGTGCACGGAATTGCTTTCGCTCTCATGCAAACATATGGAAATTTGGGTTTGTGGTTATTTTGACCACGGTCCTTGTTTGTGGTTCCCGAGGGAATCAATGTGGTAATCTATTACTAAGGCAGACATTTTATGCCGCTAAAAGTCGGTCATTTCGGGCGTTGATGTTCTGGGAAGGAGAGGCAAACTCGGCAATTCTCTGTGTGAGTTACTGTCATGCCAATGATAACTGCAAATCAGTCAATTATAACGATAGAGATAAAAGCTGCCAGATGAACAATGTTTCTAGAATGTGGAATCCTGACTATTTCATGATGCACTTTGGCAGTGTGTACTTTGATGCCAAAGAAGACACGCCACTTTTCTCCATTCATGAAGCTAGTGACTGTATACAGTTATTTAAGGCTGGTTATACTGAGAGTGGCATCTATACCATAGCTCCTATTGGATTCAGCAATGAGGGTCTCAAAGTCTACTGTGACATGGACAAGAGCACTGATGGCGGCGGGTGGATTGTCATTCAGAGGCGTCAAGATGGCAGTGTTGACTTCTATCGCAACTGGACCGACTACCAGGATGGCTTTGGCAACTTGGCTGGTGAGTTCTGGCTGGGAAATGACAACTTGCGCATCCTGACAGAATCTGCATCACAATCATGGAAGCTGCACGTTGACTTGGAAGACTGGGACAACAACACAGTCTGGGCTGAATATGAAGGATTTCAAATTCATGGAGATAACTTCACACTCCAAGTCAAGTCATACAATGCTAAAAGCACAGCAGGAGACTCACTCATCAGAATCCACAATGGAATGATGTTTACAACAAAAGATAAAGACAATGACAAAGCAAACATGAACTGTGCAGAAAAACGTGGAGGAGCTTGGTGGTATAAATCATGCAGGTTGTCAAATCTAAATGGCAAATATCAGCAAGGAGAATATAACTCTGGCATCATCTGGAGATCATGGAAGGAAAACTACAATCTCAAAAAATGCTCAATGAAAATAAAAAGTGACTTGTTTGTGTAAAAAATACACAAAATGTAAGTTGCTTCAGAGTCGGGTTAAGTACAACAAAAAGTAACTAGACATTGTGGTTGTGGGAACAACCACTAGGTGTTTGGGGTCTCATTTCATGGTGGAACTGTTATATATATTATCAATTGTCCCTCATCATACAATGGCATATTCACTAAATACACTAAATTGTGTGACTGATCAAATACTCATCATGCTGATTGCTGTATTCATTCACTGACTGATAATGTAGAAACTGATGTCACCTTTATAAATGTGCAATGTCTCAAAGATAGAACTTCGGGTTAGTTCATCACAAACAAGCGACAGTTAAAGGTCACCTGTAATCAAATTTGTGCTTTCAGATTATTGCTTAATACAAAGTTAATGACTATATAAATTAAAATATTTATGTAAGAGCTTCATTTTGACCTCAAAGTAAAAAAATCAGTATTTGTATATATGCCCCGCCTCCCCCCCAAATCCCACATTGACATCACACATTTTAAACTTCACAAACATGTCAAGGTGCATTATAGTGCTTCACACTGACCATTGTTTACTTTTGAAGTACGCAATTGTTGTATATCTTAAATCAACCGTAGAGGGTGCTGTATAACCTGTATGATGTCATCATCTGTATTTTCTAAAGTGAAAAGCATGTCTCTATCTTTTATTCCTCTCGGTTTTATATGCCCAAATCCTTCTGTTTTGGGGTCATTTTGAGTCAAACATTAACTTTCGGTAACACCGCCGGGAAGTGAAGGTCATTTGTACACAACACTAAATAAAATTATTAAATGTTTAGATTTACATGTTGAGTAACATAATGGCAAACTGAATTTCAAAATCATAGGTAATGTGATTCTCAAGCTAAGATGCACCAAACTTTGTTCTAAAAACCATGTGTAATTTGGTACCTGACGGCAACTTGGCATCACGACCGAAATTCCCATCAATTGATCTTACAACTGACATAAAGAAGTCCCACTGACAAAAACCCGAACACCTAATAACATTTCATTTTTTGTTGTCACATAAAACAATTTGCACTTTTGTGGTGTAAAATTTATAGAGATGTATCTTGACAAAATAGTAACAACAGAAATGCACAAAAAATAGTGAATTGTTGGTATTGGTTTTAGCTATACACACGTTTTATTTGATTGCATTCCTTGATAGGTGGTAGTAGAAGTGACTGTAAGATCATAAAAAAATCTTAATCACTCAAATTGACAGATATGCACTTTCATAGACTGACTAGGTCATAGGTAGACTATAGTCAAAGTTACACATGTATTTGAACAAGATCAAGCTGGAAAAGGTGATAAAGTGGTTTCATGCAAATGGAAAATTGAAAGACCACATAATCAAACACTATCCTAATTCTCAAAAACCTTTGGATGAGATATATCTCATTTACAGTAGAAACCAAACAGAGTAATTTGATATTTTGGATGCTGCCAACATTGGATAACATAGTTAGTAGAGTGTCAGTACGTACGGTGTTATGTAGGTCATATATTGAATTCTTGCTGCTTTTAATTGCTTTTTAATGTTTTGAATTCTACCCAAGTACTTTAGTTATTATATTGTACATATTTTCCTATTTCAATTGTCTTAAAAGGTGATCATACTTTGGTTTTTGTCAAAGAAATGTAGATTCATGGACAAAAATATCAAGACAGATGCAGTAACAATTATCTGTGAACATTTCAGTCCCATTCGGCGCCCACTTTTTGAGAAAACAGTGAAAAACAGCCACAGTATTAGGCCTAAGTCTTTTCTCTTTTATTTTTGATCTTTAAAAGATCCAACATAATTTTGGTCACTGGTTTTACTCTTTTCTTGATAAATACAGCATTTCAGAAAGAAAAAATTAAAAAGTATGTTTCTACCAGCACCATCTTCATACCCTGTAAGTTATAGATGAATCTTTGAAAAATTCTGTTTTGGTATGCTACCAAAGTATGATACTACGTTTAATAATTGTCTTAATAATTTTTTTGACATTTTCTCTAGATGAGACTAAAATTACATGTAGTAGGCATTCAAATGAGATCACTTGCAGGAAAAAATAAGCATGGGTGATAACGGTGGAATAATAGAATAAAGCTAATTGATTGTTAGTAAACTTTAATTCAAGTATTGCTTGTGAGGAATATATATTTAATGATCTTAAAAATTTAATTGAGATAAAATTGTGAATCCTTACAAAACTACACATTACCATGCATTCGTCCAAAAACCTTTAAAATTAACATTTCTGGAGTTACAACTGAGACGCTAAAGTGACAGCTATTTAAATTGTCAAGCACTAATTACTACAAGCCTGACTGAATCAATAAGCCTGAGTGAATCAAAAAGAAAGTATGTCAATCTGTAAGCAAAATGTGTTAAAAATATAATCATTCATGACTTCTTGTGGAATGTTTGATCTTTATAGATAATTAATAGATAATTGATGTTTGAATAAAGTGACAGTGTGTAACAGACAGTTAAATTTGTTTCCGAATCCTTCCCATAGTATTGTCTTGTTACATAAAGTATGTCTGTTTTTATTGCTTCAAACTCCCAGGATGACAAACACCACCACGGGCTCTTTGCATCTTGTTAATATCTTAACCTGCTTTTATCCTGAAAGCGATGAAGACTCACCCAGCCAAACACTGTAACGATCATCAAATGGAACTTTCACAGGAGACCACAAGCCGATTTCACTAACACTTTGCGATCATCGCTTAAGTCCAAATCCATCCCTAAATTAAACGGAGAATCAAAATTTTCCGTTTAGCGATGGATTTGGGCTTTAGCGATGATTGCAAAGAGTTCCAAAGTGAAATCAGACCCTAATTGAATCTGTGTATCAGTCAGAGTCCCAACTATGTGCAGAGTGTCTGATCTCACAGACAGAGAAACATGTAATATCAAATCCATGCAATCATGTAATCCAGTAAAACAACTAAGTAAGCCAAATACGGGCGTTTCACAATTAAGAGCGCCACCAATTGAGGGCAGCAGGGAGAGGCCGATTTACGCTGTGCATGATGGGAAATTGTCGACATCAAATTTTTTTCTCCTATACGTTCAATGTTATTGCTAACTCTTGAGTCGTTTTGTGCGTTTATTTCACGTGTTATCACAATGGTTTATGTTTGCAAATCTTTCAGATGCACAGCACACACATCCAAACTGGAAAACATTGAGAAATACCCATGGATGAAAGATAAACTGTGGGTTAAATGGCGAAGACGATTGAACATAAAGGGGAAAATCTCCAATGTCGACAATTTCCCATCATGCACCGCGTAAATCGGCCTCTCCCTGCTGCCCTCTTGGTGGCGCTCTAAATTGTGAAACGCCCATATTACCCCCACCCTAGGATAGGTGGATTTGGCTAGCCTTCATTCAGAGAGCTCAAAATCATAAGATATAAATATTATCAACAAATAACCACAAGGGAAACTGACTGAAATTAAAGTCATTGAAAGGTGAACAAAGAAAAATTGACTGGAGCGAGATTCTAACCGGCGACCTCCTGAATACCGTACATGCGCTCTACCAACTGAGCTATCCAGCCCTACCGTTAAAGGAGTCCATAATAGTCAATCTTTGTTCGTTTGGCAGTCAGAAGCAATGAAACCACGCACACACCGCCATATCCCAGGGATCATTTCACCGATACATGTAGCAATGCTGCAACCTGAGAACGGTACATGGGGGATCACTCAAAGAGGATACTGATTTTTTATTAATATAATCATCAAATAACCACAAGGGAAACTGAGTGAAATTGAATATAAATAAATATAATGTGAACTTTGAAAATGAAAATATCTTGTCTTGTCGGCATGAATGATGGGAGCAATACATGAACAAGTGCATCAACATTGCATACACAACCTTGATGTCTGCACGATTTATTGATTCCAATTCAAGATATCTTTGTTCTTCACTTTAGAATCCTCCGCTGCCAAGCAGTATAGAGCAGTGAAGCAGAGCTGCCACTAATAGTTTGATGTCTGCACGATTTATTGATTCTAATTCAAGATCTCTTTGTTCTTCACTTTAGAATCCACCACTGCCAGGCAGTATAGAGCAGTGACGCCAGAGCTCCTATTTCCAATAATAGCTGGATGTCTGCACGATTTATTGATTTTAATTTGAGGATCCTTTGTTTTTCACTTTAGACTGCACCACTGCCAACCTGTGGGAGCTAATGGCAACTGCCTTGCAATTTTCATGGTTGCATTATGGGGAGGAATGCATACTGTACACAGTCTAGAATTAGTGTAATATGAGGAATGATGTAATGATAAGTTTGCTGTATTCAAAATGTAAAATACTGACAATACACTGGCAATGCTTAGCTATCAAACAGTTAAGACACTGAAACCAAGAAATCACCCCATTTGTACCCATGTACAAATGGGTTTGCAATAAATGCACTACTGCTGCCTACAGCACTTTGTATTGTGGATATATTTCTTTTTCAGTTCACATGAAGAGGCAGGGTTGTAGCCAAAGCGACATGAAATTAACAGGTTTCGTCATTGAATTTCTATTCAAATAGCAAAATGAACAATTTGAGTTCCTGGGTTACAAAATTACAGCAACTGTACAAACAGGAGATTGTAATAAAGGTCCTTAATTTAATGCACATCTTATCTGCTTAATAGTCACTCAATGCACAGAACAAAAGTACACAGTTCTGGGAAACACTTGCGCATCCTGACAGAGTCTGCACCACAATCATGGAAGCTGCACGTTGACTTGGAAGACTGGGACAACAACACAGCCTGGGCTGAATATGAAGGATTTCAAGTTCATGGAGATGACTTCACACTCCAAGTCAAGTCATACAATGCTATAAACAGCACAGCAGGAGACTCACTCACACAACACAATGGAATTATGTTTTCAACCAGAGACAGAGATAACGACAAAAAATCAAATAACTGCGCAGAAATATGTGAAGGAGCTTGGTGGTATAAATCATGCATGAGGTCAAATCTAAATGGTAAACATCAGCAAGGAGATGCTAGGTCTGGCATCGTCTGGAAATCATGGAAGAATCTCTACAATCTCAAAAAATGCTCAATGAAAATTCAAAGTGACATGCTTGTATAAATAAATACACCAATTTCGCCAAATGTGTTGCTTTAATAGGAAGACTGTCTGAGGCTGGTAAAGTGCAACAAAAAGTTATAAATTATTATTGTTGATGTTAACAGAACATTCACACTTTCATGATATTAAATTGATAGAGATGCATCTTTACAAAAAGTAATTACTGAAATATATAGAAAAAGTCTGATAAGAAATGTTGTGAATTGTTGATACTGATTTTAGCTTCACAAACGTTATATCATAGCTTTCCTCGATGGTACATGTAGTAGAAGTGACTCTGTTCTTGTCTTGATAATTATAATAAGTTAATCACTCAATGAAAAGTGAACAGAGAAAAATTGACTGGAGCGGGATTTGAACCGGCGACCTCCTGAATACCGTACAGGCGCTCTACCAAGCAGCAATGCTGCAACCTGGGAACGGTACATGGGGGATCACTCAAAGAGGATACAGCTTTTTAATCAATACATATGTGAAATAACCACAAGGAAAACTGACTGAAACGAACAAAGATAGTTGACTATTGGGGTCACCACCAACGTAGGGCTGGATGGCTAAGTTGGCAGAGCGCCTGTATGGTATTCAGGAGGTCGCCGGTTCGAATCTCGCTCCAGTCAATTTTTCTTTGTTCACTTTTCAATGACTTAATACTCAGTCAGTTTCCCTTGTGGTTATTTCACGTATAAGTTAATCACTCAGTTGAAAAGATAATGTGTGAAAATAGAGAGAAAATGCTGAAATTAAATGCACATTGAATGGATTATGTATTGTCCTAATTAACTTTTGGCTTAATTCTTAAAAATAAAGTTATTTTAATAACATTGATTTAGAAAAAAAAATTAATTATTTTTTACATCTTATTTTAAAAGATGTAAATTTAGATTAGTGTGTCCTATCTCTTACACACAGTGTAATTGCCTTAACAAATTTACTTGGTATTTTAGAATGGTTTTAAACTTAAAGTTTCAAAAAAGTTGACTAAAACTGAATAGACTTCTTAAAATTATTAGAAAAAGATAAAGGAAAGAGTGACAAAAACCTGATTTCATACAAAGGGAGAATTGAAAAACCACTCAGTTATCTACCAATAGCGCTGCGCACTTGCGCTAAAAATAGCACCGAACCTCAGACAAACATTGCAACCGGCCATGCAAACGTGTGGTGAGTGGGGGTATGTGAGTGCGTGCATGCATGGTGTGACGTCATTAGTGCGGAATGCTATTGTGGTATCCAGCAAACCAGCACTGTATTGGAGGTATCCCAATTGTCAAACACATTTGGATGTCTCGTTACACTCGAAACCAAACAAAGTAATTGGCATTTTTGGACACTATAATAAGACAAGATAGCTAGTTGAGTGTCAGTATGGTTGTAGGTAACAGGTTTAGTTCCAGCTGCTTTTAGTTGCTTTTCCATGCTTTAATTATACTGAAGTATTAAACTTGTATTGTATGTAGTTGTTCATTTTGTATTTGAAAAACGCAATCAACATTGTTGAAACATTCTTAAGATGGGACTACAATTTTCTAATGAGATCACATAATATGCAGGGAAATCCATTGGGGTGATAACAGAAGAATAATTACTTGCAGTTAATTGATTGTTGGTCATCTTTAATTCAAGTATTGCTTGTGATGAGTAATTAAAATCTTAAATTTAGTTAATTGTGAAAAAAAATGAATATCCTTCAAAAACTTTCATTACCATGCAAACATTATTATTATTAACATAAATATCTGGAGTTATACTGAGATATTTACATAAATAAATATCTGGAGTTATACTGAGATATTTACATAAATAAATATCTGGAGTTATACTGAGATATGTACATAAATAAATATCTGGAGTTATACTGAGATATTTACATAAATAAATATCTGGAGTTATACTGAGATATTTACATTTAAATAAATATTTGGAGTGATACTGAGATATTTACATAAATAAATATCTGGAGTTATACTGAGATATTTACATTTAAATAAATATCTGGAGTTATACTGAGATATTTACATTTAAATAAATATCTGGAGTTATACTGAGATATTTACATTTAAATAAATATTTGGAGTGATACTGAGATATTTACATAAATAAATATCTGGAGTTATACTGAGATATTTACATTTAAATAAATATCTGGAGTTATACTGAGATATTTACATTTAAATAAATATCTGGAGTTATACTGAGATATTTACATTTAAATAAATATCTGGAGTTATACTGAGATATTTACATTTAAATAAATATTTGGAGTGATACTGAGATATTTACATAAATAAATATCTGGAGTTATACTGAGATATTTACATTTAAATAAATATCTGGAGTTATACTGAGATATTTACATTTAAATAAATATCTGGAGTTATACTGAGATATTTACATTTAAATAAATATCTGGAGTTATACTGAGATATTTACATTTAAATAAATATCTGGAGTTATACTGAGATATTTACATTTAAATAAATATCTGGAGTTATACTGAGATATTTACATTTAAATAAATATCTGGAGTTATACTGAGATATTTACATTTAAATAAATATCTGGAGTTATACTGAGATATTTCATTATTTACTGCACTTTGGGATTGCTGATCAATTGTCTGAAAGCAAACTACAAGCCTGACTGAATCAATAAGAACATGCATTTGTAGACATAATCGGTTAAACGATTACCTTAAGTACTTGTGCAATGATTAATCTAAATTAATAGATATTATTGATGGTCAAATAAAGTGACAATGTGTAATAGGCAGTTGCATTTGCTTGGGAATCCTCAAAATTTGTTGGTCTTGCTGTTACATTTCAGTTTGTTTCCCGTCATTACTTTGAGCTGGCTCTATGATGAATATTAGCGTCACATGTGCCTAGCACATTATACCCAATGATCCATTGTATCCTTAAATAATTTATGTCCATGCAACATCCCCTCATCTGCTCCCTATGTTGCCTCCCAAGTCCCAGATCACCTGGTCTTAATAGCTCTAACCATTCCACAAATATCACAGTGAATTATTGACCTGAATGTATTTTCTTTTCCAGAATTTATTCTAAGTCTAAAGAATTTCCAAGCACCAAGTGCATAATTAAGTACACAGCCTTAACTGCTCCAATACTGCATGTCTCTATAAAAAATACTTAAGGGGGCATAGGTGGCAAGTGCGTTGGGCACTCGCCTCTCACCAATGTGGCCAGTCTCGATCCTGGCTTGGGTCATATGTGAGTAGAGTTGTGCGTTTGGTTCTCTCCTATGCTACATGTACAAGGGTTTTTCTCCGGGTTTCCTCCCTCCACAAAAACCAAACACTTTCGATCTTAAGCTGTGCTTCGTGATCATAAATGGTTTGATGTGGCTGGCTGCCAAAGGGCGCCCATGAAAGCCTGCTACTCGGTCACGTGTAGCACCATCCTTCATAATTCATATTGAATTGCTCGGAACCTCTGGAAAACAGTGTATCTCACTGAGCAGGTAAACCCAGGGTAAACAAGATATAAATAAATAAATCTGATTTTTTTGTTTTTTGATATTGGTTGGGGGCTAGCAACTAGAAACTAGAAAAAAAAAAAACCAAATGCACCAACACTTACTAGTTACTACCATGACTACTAGTCTTGATGACGGCACGATTTATTGATTCCTTTTTATGTCTACATCAGAAAATTCATCTGAATTTCTTGAATTTCTTTTGTGGGAAGTAGGACTGAGGGGAAGGGAGAAACCAATATGATAGGCATGGCAACCAGAAACAAACAAACACACGGCACAAACGTGTGACTGTGATTTATTGATTCTTATTTATGTCTGCATTATAAACAAATTTATCTGAATTTCTAAACTACTTTATGGGAAGGTGAGTGGGGTTTGGTGAAACCAGATTGGAACTGGAATAAACATGCACCTATATTTGTCACACGGTCTTGATGACAGCACGATTCACTGATTCCTATTAAGGTCTCTTTTCCTTCCATTTAGAATCCACCATGCACTTCCAACCAGTCAAGCTATATGTAATGCATTATCAATATCTGAAATGAGGGCAATATATTGCCATGGACCTATTTATTCCCTTATTCAGCAGGGATTTTGTTCCAGTGGCTGTGTGTAGATTGTACAAAAATCCTGTGAAAAGATTCAGAATTAAAATGTTCCAGCAGCTATGATGCCATACTAAGACTTGCTTCATTCTGTGAAGCTGGGACCTCTTTTTGCAAAGATGTAATTACGGTACCACATTTGCAAGAAAATAAAAATGTAATTCTGGTCATGCAATAAAGGCATAAATAAAGATGGGACATCAACAATGAAAGACAACTTGGTTTATATTAGGACAGCAAAGTTCCATGGACTAACAAAGTTAAAAAAGTTTAACCTGGCTCAAACTTGGGCTGGTATATCTCAATTGTTTTCATTAACTTAATTTACACAAAACAAAAGAATCAAAACTGATGCCCCATGAGCTGGAATGAAATGACCTAGTGCAAACAAAAATAGCCCAAGTAGTTATACAGGTTTCTACACCAACACTCACAAATGGGGCATCATCACGGAACACCGATTAATTTCACCTATAATAAACTACAACTGAAGAAATATTTACTGCGAAATAATGGGAGACTTCAATGGAGATAGAATCGGTCTTCAAGTCAACAGCGCACGTCGCGCACGCAATTGTAAGCATGCATGCTTTGTTTTGCGCATGCGATGTTGTGCGTGCACGTGCGCTGTTGACTTGAAGACCGATTCTCCATGAATTGCAGCCTTGTTAGAGAAAAATAAACACATATTACACAAGCATATTGATTTGATCCACTTTCTGAAGGGGAAGACTGATGCAATAGTGGGCAAAGCTGATTGGTCATGAAATATCACATGTTATAACGTGACCAAACGATCAACCCAATCACCGTTCCCCACATGCTCATGCTCCGGCATTCCTTTCCATGGAGAATCTCTAGTTTACTAAAAGGCAGGCAACACAACTCAAACCTCATACTGAACTACCAGCTCTTCCCGAGGAGTGCATATAAAAAGCACAACTGAAACACAGCAGTGTGAAGACAGAAACACAAACCACGTACCATGGTAATGCACCAAGCTCTGATCATAGATACTTTCAACTTAACATTCGCACTGATCAATGTATCATAACATAAGTCAACGCCAAATTTTTTATGCAGCTGAAGAGCTGAAAGTCTGTTCAGAAAATGATGGAAACAATGTTTCTTAAAATCAGACTTTTACTGACATTTGGACTGCTCTTTGCGGATGGGTCCGTGGAAGGAAATCACTGTAGGCAGGCAGGCCTGCAGCGAAGATTCTATGCTGCTTATAATCGGGCACTTCAGACTTTCACCGAGCCACAGCATGTCCGTTCAGCAGTTCACTGCGTGAGCAAGTGTCACGCAGATGATAACTGTCATTCAGTCAATTATAATGATAGAGTTAAAAGTTGCCAGATGAACAATGTTTCCAGAATTGGAAATGAAAACTACTTCATGACACACTTTGGAAGTGTGTACTTTGATGGCAGTGAAGACACACCACTCTTGTCTCCACCCAGCAGCTGCAAGGAACTACTTCAGGCTGGCTATACTGAGAGTGGTATCTATACCATAGCACCTAAGGGATTCAGCAATGAGGGTCTCAAAGTCTACTGTGACATGGACAAGAGCACTGATGGCAGCGGGTGGATTGTCATTCAGAGGCGCCAAGATGGCAGTGTTGACTTCTTTCGCAACTGGGCCGACTACCAGGATGGCTTTGGCAATTTGGCTGGTGAGTTCTGGCTGGGAAATGACAACTTGCGCATCCTGACAGAGTCTGCACCACAATCATGGAAGTTGCGCATTGACTTGGAAGACTGGGAGAACAACACAGCCTGGGCTGAATATGAAGGATTTCAAGTTCATGGAGATAACTTCACACTCCAAGTCAAGTCATACAATGCAAACAGTACAGCAGGAGACTCACTCACACAACACAATGGAATGATGTTTACAACCAAAGACAGAGATAATGACGAAAGTTCTTAAAACTGTGCACAACTCCGTAAAGGAGCTTGGTGGTATAAATCATGCATGGAGTCAAATTTAAATGGCAAACGTTATCAGCAAGGAATTTCAAAGTCATCTGGCATTGTCTGGAAATCATGGAAGCCGGAATTCTTCAATCTAAAAAAATGTTTGATGAAAATTCAAATTGACATGTTTGTGCGAAAAAAAAACCCACATGTGTTTGTTTGAAAAATGTATGCCAGGGTAGAAAAAAAAGTGCTTTAAAGGTAATATCATACTTTGGTTTTTATCAAAGAACAGATTTATGGGCAAATATATCAAGACAGATACAGTAACAGTCATCTGTGAAAATTTCAGTCCCATACGTTGACCCCTTTTTGAGAAAACAGCAAAAAACAGCCACAGTATTTCTTAAGTCTTTTCTCTTTTATTTTTGATCTTTTAAAAGATCAAAAAGATTTTCGGTCATTGTTTTACTAATTTCTGGATAAATACACCATTTCAGGCAGAAAAACTTTAACGGTAGGTTTCTACTAGCATTATCTTCATACCCTGAAAGTTACACGTAAATCTGTGAACATTTCTGTTTTGGTCTATTACCAAAGTATGATACTACCTTTTAAGACATAGTAAAATGGAAAGAGAAATAGCAAACTATTTGAATAGTTTTCCTACACTTACATAATAAGAAGTAAAAATTAGAGGGATTTCTTAAGAGCGCGAATTTGCCAATTTTGAGTGCGCGCCAAATAGATTTTTGTAAAAAGGTGCTGATGTAATTCAGTGCCACTACCTAATTTGCATTGGTGATGACACATGAGGAGGCTCGCCGACGGCTATCACGCATGCGTAATCGAAGCGATTGATGAACAGCGCGATGAGCAAGACAGGAATACATGATAACATTTATACGTAACGTAGGCCTTTGACTGAAACGGGAACCTGTTGCCCGATGGCGACTCTCCTTCTACACGTCATAAGTTTAAGCGGGTTAAATGTTTCATTGTATTAATATTTCACAGGGTACCATGTGTAGCGCCCTCTGGGAGAGGAATTGCACAATTTGATCAAACCATCCAGAAATAGGACGATTTTCAGTGGAAACTCCCATCTGTAATTTTCATTTTCTGTTTTACTAGGTCTTTAATATTTATTGAATTCATGATGTTCACGTCTAGTCAACACATTCACACTTTCATGGTGTGATATTGAATAAGAGATGTATCTTGACAAAATAGTAATTACTGAAAAACATGAAGTCTCTTAATAAATTGTCTGCATTGTTGATATTGTTTCAGCTATATAAACAATATATATGTTAGTAGGTAGAAGTGACTCTGTTATTGTCTTTATATAAAATCACTAAGACAGATATGCACTTACATAGATTTAAGAGAAAAACGTATATATGCTAATGTTTAGTACAAGAGGAAAATGCAAAAATAAAAAGTGCAGTAGAAAAACAAATGCTTGCAGTCATAGGCGTAGATCCTGGGGGGGGGGGGGGGGGGCTAGGGGGGTTGCAACCCTCCAGGTTTTCACTTTTTTATATATATAAAAAATGAAAACCCAGCTACAAGATCAACCCCCTAGGTCTGAGGACGTGTCTACATTACTGCTTGCAGAAGAAAATTTATTGCATAACAGGAAGAATGTAATTGTACCAAAAAATTTAAACAACTTTACTAATATAGATAAGTGTGATATAGCTGTTAATTGGTTTTAAAAGATTTGATATTTTAAAATGGTTTGAAATTAAAAAAAAAACAAATGTTAAAAGTTAATCTGACCAGACTAGTCAAAGTTATTTGAAGAATGAAAAAGTGATAAAAAAAAAAAAAACCAGCTATCTGCCAAAATGGTATCCAGCACGGTGTTGGAGGTATTAATGGGAGACTTTTGAGAATCGGTCTTCGAGTCAACAGCGCACGTGCACGCAATTGTGAGCAAGAGCACGTTGTTTTGCGCATGCGCTGTTGTGTGTGGGCATGCGCTGTTGACTTGAAGACCGGTTCTCAAAAGTCTCCCATTGTCAAACTTTTAAATATCTTGTTACACTTGAAACCAAATTTGGCAATTTAGGACACTGCCAACATACACCTACATGAGTAATATATGATACCACAACTTGTAGATTGCTAGATACTTAAATATTGATCTTATATTTATGCATTTTCTAATTGTCTGTGGAAAACACAATCAAACAATAAATTGTAAACCATTTCTCCAGATAAGACTTAAGTTAGTAGGCAAAAAAATAGATCACATGCAGGAAAAAAAACATGGAGGAATAATTGACTATAGTAAATTGAGTAAATATTGCTTGTATTGGAAATGTATTTAATGATTTTAAATGTAGTTGAGATTTTAATTTAATCCTTACAAAACTGCACATTATCTTTAAATTAATGTAACATAAACAAATTTTTGATGTTATACTGAAATGTTTCATTGACTGCACTTTAAAATTGCTAAAGAATTGTGAAGCAAACACCAAGTTCGACTTTAGCAATAGGAACATAATAATGTAAACAACTTCTGTTAAAAAATTACCTTATATGAAGTGCTTGTGGAATGTTTTAACTTTATTTATAGATAATTGTGTTCAAATAAAGTGAGAGTGGTGGTTGAATTTGTTTCCAAGTTAAATGTTTGTCTTCCATAACATAAAGTCTGCTCTTATTGCTCCAAGGATGGCAAACACCACCAACACCTCATCAAGGTTCATTTCATCTTGTTATCTTAACTTGCTTTACATTTAAAAGAATGAAAGCGATGAAGAAAAACTGCCCAACCCCGGCCAACACAGATCATACAAAAGGATGGAGACCAGGGTTCTAGCCACGGTGGGCGGCGCTGGGCGGGCCAGCCCGGCACTGGAAATTTGCGCCCGGAACGTAGGTCTGAAATAAACTCTGCCGCCCAGCACGAATTTCCGCAGAGTGAATAAAAGTATTGCCAATATCGTGAATTTTGATCACATTCCTGAATAAAAGTTCACTCTTTTCTGTGTTTTGAAATGTGAAGCACTGATTCTCAATGTTTACAAGACAATATAATTTCCAATTTTTAGCGTAGGCCTACCGTATATCGGTATGTGTAGCGAACTAGGGCTCAACTTCATTTCTAGAGCCCACCACTAAAATTGGTCTGGCTAGAACCCTGATGGAGACAGGAGCCGCGATTTCACTAACACTTTGCGATCATCGTTAAAGCCCAAATCCTTATCCCTAAATGGAGAATCGATCGCTACTTTGCGTGGCAATTTTCCCTTTTAATAGCGATGGATTTGGGGTTTTAGCTATGATTGCAAAGCATTAGTGAAATCGGCTCCTGGTCTCCAGTGAATTAGTTCCATGTGAGTGTTAGTGAAATCGGCCCCTGATTGAATCAGTGGATAGAACCAATCTAGAGTCCCAACTATGTGCAATGTGTATCTCACAGACAGAGGTATTATCAAATCCATGCATGTTATCCAGTTCCGCAACTGAGTAAGCCTTTAATCCCACCGGAGGATATAGCTTTGGCGAGCCTTCATTCAGAGAGCTCAAAATCAAAAGATATAAATATTATCATCAAATAACCACAAAGGAAACTGACTGAATTTTATGTCATTGAAAGGTGACCATTGAAAAATAAACTGGAGTGGGATTCGAACCGGCAACCTCCTGAATACCATACAGGCACACCAACTGAGCCATCCAGCCCTACGTTGGTGGTGACCCCAATAGTCAATTATCTTTGTTCGCTTGGCAGTCAGAAGCCATGAAACCACACACATACTGCCAAATCCCAGGGATCATGTCACCGATCCATGTCCATGTAGCAATGCTGCAACCTGAGAACGGTACATGTACATGTATGGGGGATCACTCGAAGAGGATACGGCTTTTTAATTAATATAATCCTCAAATAACCACAAGAGAAACTGACTGAAATTGAATATAAATAAATATGATGTGAACTTTGAAAATGAAAATATCTTGACTTGTCTTGTTGGCATGATGGGTGCAATACATGAACAAGTGCATCAACATTGAATACACAACCTTGATGTCTGCACGATTTATTGATTCCAATTCAAGATCTCTTTGTGCTTCACTTTAGAATCCACCGCTGCCAGGCAGTATAGAGCAGTGACGCCAGAGCTCCTATTTCCAATAATAGCTTGATGTCTGCACGATTAATTGATTTTAATTTGAGGATCCTTTATTCTTTACTTTAGACTGCAGGGCTGCCAACCTGTGGGAGCTAATGGCAACTGCCTTGCAATTTTTATTGCATGGCTGCATTGGGAGGAATGCATCCGTAGTCTAGTGTAATATATGAGGAATGATGTAATGATAAGTTTTGCTGTATTCAAAATGTAAATACTGACAATACACTGGCAATGCTTAGCTTAACAGTTATGACACTGAAACCAAGAAATCACACTACTATACACCAGGCGCGGTTCTACGGGGGGCTAGGGGGGGCTGTAGCCCCCCCCCCAAATTTTGTCTAGCCCCCCAAAAAAATGCAAGTGAAAAAAAAAAAAAAACTTGAAAATACTGGATTTTTTCAGTTATTAAGCGCCAATTTCATAAAAACGCGTTGTGCCGGCTATAATGTGCATGTTTTTCGACCCCTAAAAAGACATAGCAGAAGCGAGTGTTCGAACAACCCAAAATATTGGGTCTTCTAGCCCCCCCCCCCAAAAAAAAAATAATGGCTCTTCTAGCCCCCCCAAAATGTTGGCTCTAGAACCGCGCCTGCTATACACAATGCACATGTACAAGCTGGGTTTGCAATAAATGCACTATATACTGCTGCCTAGCTAAACCACCTGTGATGTGGATACATGTATATTTGTTGCCAGTTCACATGAAGAGGCAGAGACATAGCTACTGTACATGTAATAGCCAAAGCAACACGAAATAAACTGCACTAATAAAAAACAAAAAACCCTTTTACACAGTCTTCAGGACAGGTTTTGTTGTTGAATTTCAATTTAAAAAGCCAAATGGACAGTTTGAGTTCCTGGGTTACAAAATTATAGCAACTGTACAAATTAAACAGAAGATTGTAATAAAGGTCCTTAATTTAATGCACATCTGGGTGTCACTCACTTCACAGAACAAAAGTAAGTTCTGGGAAATATTGAAAGGAGTTTTTTGTACTTCATGACACAACTTAAAAATGATGTGTACTTTGAAAAAGACAATATTGAACAAGATCACATATTGTAGTATACATGTACATCTCCTAGTCAACCACAGTCTTTCTTTTCTGCAGAGATTGGGGAGTGAACATGAACACTGCATTACCAATATGCAAAATAATGACAATAGGGCCTTGCACCAATTCAATGATATATTTTGTCTTTCACTTTAAATTAGACTCCACCACTGTCAGGCAGTAGACCAGAGCTGAAGTTCTGAAAAAAGAATAGATGCCTGCACGATTTGACCTTTAACCTTCCTTAAAAACCTGCTTGCGGTTTGGAATAATTTGAAGCTTAAACGTAATATCATACTTTGGTAAGAACCCAAAATAGAAATGTTCACAGATTTACGTATAACTTATAGGGTACGAAGATGGTGGTGGTAGAATCATACCATTAAAATTTGTCCGTCTGAAATGGTGTATTTATCCAGAAATTAGTAAAACAACGACCGAAAATATTGTTGATCTTTTAAAAGACCAAAAATAAAAGAGAAAAGACTTAAGAAATACTGTGGTAGGCTGTTTTCTCAAAAAGTGGGCACCGTATGGGACTGACATTTTCACAGATGACTGTTACTGTATCTGTCTTAGTATTTTTGCCAATGAATCTGTATTTCTTTGATAAAACCAAAGTATGATACTACCTTTAAAGGCATTGCATACGTTTGGTAATGACTCTGAACATTTATGGCAATAAAAACTTACTTGGTGAGAAGTACAGCTGCTTTGGATAGTATAATGCATATTGAGAAACGTTCAATTCGAAGTACCGCGGTTATGGAAAAATATGTCACTTTTTATCTCCAAAAAATTATGAATCTGAGAAGCGTTATGGCCGTAACGCTTCTCAGCTATTGACTTACTGTTATCTGGCGTGAAATAACCGCTCTAGTTTGTCGCCAAAATCTCACAAACGCTACCTTTCACAGGTTAGTTTTATGGTATATATATACAACTGTATTGGTTTGAAACAAACAATAGGCTCAAATTACCAAACGTATGCAATCCCTTTAAAGAGTCCAATTCAAGGATCTCTTTGTCCTTCAATTTTACCCCTGCCAGGCAGTAGAGCTGTAAGTATTGCATTAACAATAGGCAATGGGAAGGGGAAGGGGAAACTGCAAGGAAGGGCAAATTTCAGCCATCATGAAAATGTACGTGGCGGTGTTGAAACCCAAACATCACTGTATCCATGGCAACAGCCACAATGCAAATGCATCCATTTAATCAAATAAATTCAGGCCAGGTTATAAGCTCGGCCACAATGGGTCTATTATAGCTGTAATTAATTAGAAGCTTAATAGGCAAATTCAGTAGGCAGGCTAGGAAACCTTTTGGAGAAAAAAATGTGACCCAGTGGTGGCCAATCATGTCAGTGCTTTCACATTCCTTGCAGCTAGACAACCCTTGCGTTAACGCAGCTAGCTGGGCATCAAGCATTTAACTTCAGGAGGCATCCAAGGGGCTCTCATTGTGCATCATGAAGATCATAACAGTGCGCAGATATCCAAGTCCAGTTTGTGATTACCACATGTTGGTCTATCATGGTACATATAATACAATGGTCAATTAGCTCAAGTTGTTTTCAGGGTATTATTTGAAGAAAACTAACTGATACAGCTACCTCTCAGCATGAGAAAAGCAAGCTATCTTGTATGGTGGCAAACGCCCCTGTGTTAAATCAGCCTTCTGTTGATTCTGTATCTGGTTCCTGTGAATGTATCTGTGGAAGGAAATAACTGTGGCCGCGGCAAGCTGAACCAAATATTATTTTATGCCGCTCAGAACCGGGTACTTCAGACTTTCACCGAGCCACAGCAAGCCCGTTCTGCAGTTCACTGTGTGAGTAATTGTCATGAAGATGATAACTGCCAATCAGTCAATTATAATGATAGAGATAAAAGTTGCCAGATGAACAATGTTTCTAGAATTGGAAATGAAGACTACTTCATGACACACTTTGGCAGTGTGTACTTTGACGCTGATGAAGACACACAACTCTTCTCAATTCATCAACCTAGTGACTGTATGCAGCTATTTCAGGCTGGTTATACTGAGAGTGGCATCTATACCATAGCTCCTATGGGATTCAACAACAAAACTATCCAAGTTTACTGTGACATGGACAAGAGCACCGACGGCGGCTGGATTGTCATTCAGAGGCGTCAAGATGGTAGTGTTGACTTCTATCGCAACTGGGCCGACTACCAGGATGGCTTTGGCAACTTGGACGGTGAATTCTGGCTTGGAAATGATAACCTGCATACCCTGACAGCAGAGCAATCATGGAAGTTGCACATCAACATGGAAGACTGGGAGAACAACACAGCCTGGGCTGAATATGACAGCTTTCAAGTACATGGAGATAACTTCACACTCCAAGTCAAGGCCTACAATAACGACAGCACAGCAGGAGACTCCCTAAAACACCACGATGGAATGATGTTTTCAACCAAAGACAACGACAACGACAAACATGAGGATAATTGTGCCGCAACTCGTTTTGGAGGATGGTGGTACAAATCTTGCTACCAGTGCCATTTAAATGGTAAATACCAGCAAGCATTTGACAAATCTGGCATCTTATGGAAGGCATGGAAAGATAAATCCTGCCTGAAGAAATGCTCAATGAAAATTCGGCCCATCTCAGCAAAGAAGTAGATGGACATGGATGACATACACACAAATACAACAAGAATCAATTATACTCAAGCTGATTTTTACTCAAGGCTCATACATGTACGAGCGAGCAAAACAAAAACAAAAAATCTGAAGAAATGGAAACTTTTGATAGTTGCAGACTTCAAGTTTATCTGATCTGTGACAATCTGTACTCAATGGGAAGAATCATTGTTTTGTTTGGGAACTGGCTGATGTTCCTCCACGTACATTCAGTACACTATAGCCTGAGGGATATGTACATACACATCCTAGTTTTATTCAACCTATTGTTGAACCTCTTGGATCAGAATTTGTTTCAGATAGTGTCTGTGCTCATTCTAAGAAAGTTTCAAGTGTAAAATGTATATCTGTTGCAGAATAACCATGCCTTTGGGAAACCTTTGTGGGGATTTGTGTCATAAGAGATTTGAGTGCTTACAAAATAGTTACATTACATAAAACAACATGTAAAGTATAAATGAAGTGAAATGATATGAACGTTTGACTTAACGTTCATCTGCCATGTCATAAGAATTTTTTCACTTTGGCCTGGAAGCTAGGGTCAAGCATTCATGAATTGCTGTGACAAATTTAATTTACTATTTCATTGTAAGTATGGCTCAGCTCCACAACACGATATGTCTTTAATTAAGCAGTATTCTCCAACTCAAACTATAAAAGATTGCAAAACTCAGAATTGCTGCTACAAGGACTTAAATCCCAAATTAAACAAGGAGATAGAGCTTTCTCTCATGCAGGGACATCTCTATGGAACAAGTTGCCTCATGACAATAAATCACTATTACTTCTGTTCATTTAAAAAAAACAATATTTAAAATCTTGTTTGAGTACACTGGCTTATGGTTGAAATGATTATTAAGCTATGATTTGTTAGAGGGTATCATTGCTTATGTTATGGTAAATTTATCTGTCTCTTTTTGAATTTCTTTTGCACAAGTATTCGTTAAGTATTTATTAATAAGTGTATAAATCACTTAAAATAGTATTTAACTGTTTTATTTTTCATCT
The DNA here is from genome assembly GCA_963971285.1 of Astropecten irregularis. Taxonomy (NCBI): domain Eukaryota; kingdom Metazoa; phylum Echinodermata; class Asteroidea; order Paxillosida; family Astropectinidae; genus Astropecten; species Astropecten irregularis. The sequence continues at coordinate 8,077,630 of OZ020247.1, forward strand.
ACTGGTAATCCTCATTAAAAATTCTGGATAGCATTGGAAGAAATTAGCCCCCGTGATTCAGTGTTTGTAAGAACATTGCTGTAGCAAAATATGAAAATCAACTCAGACTGAATTCAAGTAGAATAATAATGGAAAAATTACTGATTTCTTTTTGTGATCTCATGTATGCATGCTGAATAACTTGAGGAATTTAGTGTGGATTTTAGTATATATTATATGCTTTTCAGTTTTCAGGACACTTTTTATTAATCTGTGATGATTCTGGTTTAATCAGCTTAATTGGTTTTAATTCTAGGACAGTTTTAGCTGGAGTGGATCATGTGTACTAACATGTGCTTAACTTTTGGTAAATACATTTTTAAAATGTGTCAAAATTCTAGTGTTTTTGTTAAATTTGTCGACTAATCTTGCTTATTCATATAATCTTGAGTCATTTCTATGATAATGAGAAATTTCTTGATACTATATAAATGATGACTAATGGGATACTTTTAATTAGTAATCGGTGATGATTCTAATTCAAACAGTTTTAATTTGTTGTTAATATAATATAATGCTTAATTATTGCACTTGTAGTGTAGACCGTGTCAAAATAAAAATAATCACTCAAATAAAAGATTGCTGTTGATTCAACTACATGATTTAAAATAACCTTCCCCTTCAGAGACAGGAGCTATTTCCTAGGCAAGAATATGACATTTTACAACACTTACCTTCTTTGAGCGTGTCTGCTACGTACTGCTGAGCCAAATACTGCATGCTGATTGGATGGTTCCATCGCTGTAAGGCCGGTACTGCACTGACCTATACACACCGGATGAAAATAACAAATTATCAATTTTTGATGTCTTATTTTTATAATTCAATTTTTTTGTCACGTTGATATTTGTGGTCAGTTTAATTTTTCAATCAAAACTATCCTTTTTCTCAAAATGAATATTACCCAGATGATTTCTTGTCAAATTGATATTTGTTTTTCAGGAAAATTGATTTTTGTCAATTTTTTTGTCAGGTTGGGTTTTGTGTGAAATTATTTTTTTTTACAAATGACATTTTTCCAGATTGAATCTTGTACAAGCTGATTCTAATCTACAAATAACCACAAGGGAAACTGACTGGTTGATTTTTGAGTCACTGAAAAGTGAACAAAGAGAAATTGACTGGGGCAGGATTTGAACCAGTATTCTGGACGTCACTGGTTCAAATTCCGGTCCAGTCAACTTTTCTCTGTTCACTTTTCAATTATTCTTTCCTTTGTAGTTTGGAGGTTGAAATTATTAATTTTCTAGTTGAGTTTTATTTTGCATGGGGTCTTTCAAAATTGTTCTGGTCAAAATGACTTTATACTTAATTTGAGTTGATTTTTTTCAGTGCAGATATTAAAGACTTAGATTTTTTTTGGGGGGAGAAATCTTGTTAAATATTTCTTGCATCAATTTGGGAATCAGGGGCCAATTTCACAAATGCTTTGCGATCTCGCTAAAGCCCTAATCCATTGCTACGCAAAGTAGCAATCTATTTTCTGTTTAGCGATGGATTTGGGCTTTAGCGAGATCGCAAAGTGTTAGTGAAATCGGCCCCAAATTCACTCTTCCAGGACACATGGCCATAAAATCTCCATTGCTACAAGGTATGACCTACCCACCCCTCCCAACCCACCCATCCACCCACCTTGGGTAACCTGGAGATGATCTGCATCTTCATGTGCACCTGTTCCTCCATATCATCCGGTACCTCCTGTAGGAGGCGGGTGATGAACTCCTCGGTCAGTCGCAGTACGCCATGGTCCACATACTGTAGGAACATACTGGGCTCCAGGCAACGGAAGCCCTGTATCGTGAAGAACGTCTGGAACCCTACAAGGCAATAAAACATATAAATAAATAAAAATTACTAAATAACCACAAGGGAAACTGACTCTTTTATAAGGTTGCTGGTTCGAATTCCGCCCCAGTCATTTTTACTTTGTTAAACTTTCAATGACTTAAAATAAAAAATGTATCAAAACTTTCCAAACAACCAGAAGGGAAACTGACTGGAGTTAATTTTAAAACAAGGAAAAATTATAACTGAGCTAACCAGCCAGCTCTAAGTTAGTGGTGTCCCTAATAATAAATTATCTTTGTTCATTTGGTAGTCAGAAGCCATGAAACCAATCACATACATGTACTGCTATATCCCAAGAGTCATTGAATATACGCACAACATTATAGCAATACTGCAACCTGAGAAATGGTATCTGGGGGATTACTCAAAGAGGATGTGGCTAATTAATCAATTTAATCATCAAATAACCAGGACTGGATTACGTTTAAGTCAATGAAAGGCGACCAAAAAAAGGGCAAAATTATTCTGGGTTGACGGTCAGTAGTTTACCGGGAGGTACAGGAAAGCAGACTGACTGCACGGCCAGGAAGAACCTCCCAATCAGGTGGAAGAGCTGGTAGCCTCTCGGTGGAGGCTTCTTACTCCTGGAAGAGTAACAAACACAGATCAAATAAAAATAGGACAGACCAAAAAAACAATCCAAAACACAAAAGAAGGCAAGATGATCTCGCAGGCCACATTGTTGGCTTCTTTGTGGGCTCGGTTCAGTTGTCACTTTAGTCTGGTTGACAGTTGGAGTGCCAGAGATACTCTGTCAACAACCTTTCCCCAACCTCCTCTGATTTCTGCCATCTGAAGGGACTCAGTCATGCACAGCCTCTGCCACAAGTCTTACAAAATCAACAACAGCATAGAGTGCTGGTGGTGCGGTCTGGTCTAATGAGCGCACTGTGACGCGAAGTGCGACGCAATGTGTGGAACATCCCATATGTACGCACAATTTGAAATGGGACGCACGCATTTGCACAAGTTTGGTTTTCTTAGGCAATGGCGCCTTTGAGGTGAAATGTATCATGCACTCTAGTTTTTTATTCAACTCTATGGATCTGGGACAGTTTGGGTGCTAAATGGCAGGGCAAAGTTTGGGCGTTTTCAAGGCTAAATGGTCTCATAAATCACAGGATAAACTTACAGGGTGATGTGGCTGCGGGGTATGGTGCGAGGGTCCGGGTAACCGCAGGAGTGCAGCATCAGCAGAATCAGCTGTTTGACCTGCTGCAGCTGGCAGCTCAGGTACTCCTGGGCCATGTTCATCATTTTCTCCCGGCTGACCGACGGCTCCGAGAACCGCTCCAGGTGGGCGACCAACCGCTCAAGCGTCTGGACAGGAAAACAAAAAAACTCATCACGTTGAGTGGAAAGAGAACTGATGAGGTTCTGGGGATTATTATCCCTGGTCATTGGGCCATAATTTACATTCCTGAAACCATCTCAACTCCCTGGGGAGTATACAGCCCTGGCTACTTCAAAGCGCACAGAGGCTAATTAATCAAACCACAATATCTCTACCCTTGCAGGTACCGATTTACACCTGGGTGAAGAGGAGCAATATGTGATAAAGCGTCTTGCCCAATATCGCAAGCACCACTAGCCCATGGCTGGAATTAAACCCACAATCTGTAGATTGATCACAAGATCTTGAGTTCGACACGCCAGACCACGGCACTCCACAAGATTTGAAGAAAAAAAACAAGGAAACCAGGCAACAGTTGTTGGGTTTGGTGGTTTTTGATTCTTTACCAGACTGAGTATGGTATCCTGGCTGCTGTCCGGCAGTGAGGTGTCCACTTCCATTAGGACCCAGGAGGCATCTCGTTCCGGCTGCATGGTGATGACGGACTTCTTGGATGGGGTCATGACCCGGCGTGCAGAGGCTGCCATCTTCTTGAGGAACGAGGTTCGCTGCGTCGGGCTTTGCCTCGCCAGACCTCCCTAGAATGTCCACAAAATCAATTTTTTTTAAAGATGTAAAACATTGCATAAAGTACAACAAATTAATAGGGAGATATGGGAGGAAAGGTTGAGAGCAGCTGCAATCCAAAGCAACCGAGAGGTCAACTTATCAATATCAACCTTAACCAACCACAAATCTGAGAAAAATTAAATACACATAGTAATAGTATTCACACAGAGGCTGAAGTTTGTTCCTTGTAAGAAAGTACAAGGAATGGACCTTTCGGAATTGTACACAGTGTTGGAATTTGGTTTTTTAATAATAGTGGACAAGATCAATTTACAGAAGTTACTAGTGAGTAAGAGACTGAGAATGCTGGGGATATGTTGGGGTGGCTATTGTCTCAGGATGTTCTGGGATGAATCATGGGTGTGAAAACGTATGAAACGGTTGAGTTGCCATGGGGATTTGATACTAATAATGAGTAAGGCAGCCTTTTCATTGTTGACAAACTAGCACATTATGCTAGACACACATGATACTGACTAGAGACCCTGTGCATGTTTGATCCTTAGCCCATGGTTTGGCAGCAACCAACCATTTGTTAACTCATGATCAGCGCCAGAGCCTTATCCAAGCTTGTCTTCATCCTGAATATCCAAAAGTTCCTCCAAAAAAATTCAAAATAATGGACCAGAAGGACGAGCGAGCCTCGTCATCCGTTCAAACTTTGGAAGAAGAGGGCGCTTTTACCTCCATTAGTGACTGGGCCCTTTGTTTGAGAATCTCCAGCTCGATGGTGCGCGGGTGGAATCTCTGGCCAGGCTTGTTGACGGTCAGGGAGTCAGAGGGTAGACCAGGACCACTGAGTCTCTGCTCAAGATTCTCCCAAAGACTGATGGAAGGCTCCACCCTCTCGTTCTGGTTTACCCAAAGAAAAAAAACAACAACAACAAAAGTCAAAAATACTAAAATGAAAATAATAAAAATGTCAAAAACATATTAATTGTAAAGTGAACGAAGAAAAATTGACTGGAGCAGGTTTCAAACCGGCAACCTCCTGAATACTGTACAGGCACTCTACCAACTGAGCCATCCAGCCCTACAATGGCTGGAGAGAATGGCAGTTAGAAGAGCACCTGTGCTGTGTTCAGGAGGTCGGCGGTTCGAATCCCGCTCCAGTAAATTTTTCTTTATTCATTTTTCAATAAATTTAATTTCTGTCAGTTTCCCTTGTGGTTATTTGAAGATAAAAGCACATTTAATTAGAAATTTACAATTATAGATATGAACTGAACTGTTTTCAGATGGGAAATTATTGATCAATTGATAAAAAAATTATAATCCATAGAACTTGTTTAGCCAAAAAAAACCCTGCTGGGATGAAATTTCATCCTGAGAAAAATTTAATGTCAAAATTTATTATGGTTGGTGAGCAGTTTGCAGCAGTTAATTACTTGAACTTTTCAGCTGCTCTAGGAAATTGGCCTCTCAATCACAGCTGTGGTCACTCACACCCAGTCAGCAATTTGGCTGGTAGTAATTCGTCAAAAGGAATAATTTGCTTCTAATGAATGGCTCACTCATATTGGCGACTTTAGACCAAAGCACAAACATTACAAGAGGGAGACCAAAATTAATAGGGACGACATTGCTCAAAGATCCCCAAACTATAACAAGATTCTTGTAGGATCGTCTAGAACCGAATGTCAAAATGTCACTGTTCGGGAATAGTATGCAATTTTTTAATATTAAATGTGTTGGAGATCCAACCTTGTGGAAGTTGATCACTGGTGGAGCATTGTAGCTGCCCAGTCTGAAGCTGGCTAATCTCTCCCCGTCTGTGGTCTGCATGGAAAGAGAATGCCATCCTTAATAAATAGTTGAAATGGGAAAGTTGATGCAATCGTCAGGACATCAAACCCAGGTCTCACATCATCACTCCCTTAAAATCTTATTCCAAATGCAAAATTAGGGTTAGGGTAAGGGGTATGTTTGATCCTTGTTTTAATAATTGCAACTGAGCTTGTTGGCCCACTGGTGGAGAATGATTTTGACGAGAGAGCTGGATTCGTACCTCCACCAGCTGGCCCCGTGTTGTGTCAGTGTTGGTGAACTGGAGGAGGCGGAGGGTCTCTCTGTCGAACTGCCTCCGGGTGGCGCTGAACGTGGCTCCCATCAGGTGCTCGGCCATCAGCTCGGACAGGTCCAGATCGGTCACATCCAAAGACAGCTCCTTCATCACCTAGAAGAGTATCAAGTGCACAATAAATAATTAGGACAAGATTGAGTGGCAGGTAGACATAAATAACCTATAGACCGACAGCAGAGGGCGTGAGTGCGTAATTTTGGAAATGGATGCCATCTTAAAAACTATGGGCAAAGTGCGCGTCACTCAGTGCGAGAGCCGCGGTTGACGCACGTAAACAATTGAATTTATTTCAAAATCTTGCAAAGATTCTAAAAGAGGCCAATTGCGCGTGTAATCTCGCGCTGGACAAGATGAAATTTCAAACACAAAAGTTTTCATTCAATCTTTGAAAATTGATCATTAAGCACAAAATCAAGTGCTTACAAAGCAGATTTGTCAAACTGGTCCCTGGTTGGGATGAGGAAAAGCTAGTTTAAACGGAGCTGCACTGAAGACATAATTCAGTCAGTCTAAGTACCTTCTGTATCAGCACTGAGTCCCTGAGGTGCACCGTAACCAGGTGGATGAGAGCCAGCTTAACCGAGTGGCAGTTGGCCTGGACCAGAAGCTGAGGTATGCTGTCTTTGTTGATGCTCACCTTGAAGACCTTGCCAGTCTGGACATTGAAGATGCAGTCGCCTTCAAGACAGAACGGAAAATGAGTCGCTTGAACACATTAACGTTGACATGAGAAGTATGTTACCATGGAGACACCAGAAGTTTGTTACCATGGAGACACAAGAATCATGTTACCACGGAGACACAAGAACAGTGTTACCATGGAGACACCAGGATCATGTTACCTTGGAGACACAAGAACCAAGTTACCACTAATAACATTCCTGTGTTCTGAAATAAAACTTAGGGAGAGAAACTTTAATGCTGTGCTTCACTTATTTTAGCAGCTCTATTGAAAAGAAGACCTGAGGTCGATTTCACGAAGCCCTGCGATAGATCGTAACTCAAGATAAGAAAGATAACCCATCGTATCCTTCAACTTCTAAGTGGGGCTGCAATGCATTATCAGTCCCAGGATTGATGGCAAGCTACGATGAGTTTGGGGCTGACAAGAGGAAGAATACAGTCCGAAGGCCTTGGCCTGGGTAGGCTTGTCAGTGGCTGGGCCTGACCAGTATTAAAGTTTGCCTATCTTATTCCCATCCCATCATCAGAATCAGAAATGGTCCAGCATAATATTCTGGCTCAAACCTACCGCTTGTATTGGCAGTCTTCTCTCTGTTGAAATGCGTCAGAGGATGATGCAGCCCCGCCGCCCAGTTATCCCAGCATGCAATGCTCTCCTCGACGTTGTCGGCAAGCGGGGTGATGGGTACCAACGGCCCATGGAAAGCAATGTGCAGACAAGGCACTACTTCAGGGCTAACATTTAGCAAGTGCATCAGGTGACCGGGTGAGTACACTAAAATGTACCCCTCTGAAATCAGAAAAAGTGATAAAATAATGACACTGTTTTGACATTAATTTTTGCTATGTGTTCCTCAAAATTGCCATCATCAGTACCCTCATTTATAAAAGTTGAAAAATACAACAGTCTTGTTGGTCCATTTCCATACCTAATGGTGTGAAGTACAGCTTGGTATTCTCGGCGATCTCTCTGGGGATCTGAGGCACGCTGCAGTGCAGGACCGTCATGTGGTGCAGGATCAGGACCGAGTAGTTCAGGTCCACCAGGTCCTGCTTCTCCCCGGAGGGTACCGGGGAAGGCAGCTCCCTCTCACCCCACATCATGGGCGAGGTGGAGGAGACAGCAGAGACCCCACGGGGCGTGAAGGGATTACTGAAGGGCGACGACGAATGGGGGCTGCTGAGATGGGGGGCAGAGATCGAGCTCAGATTTAAGGGACTGGGAGGGACTCTGGAGACAGAGGCTACTGAGGAGGAGGACGAGTCCCTTGACAGCTCCGGAATTGGCATCTGGCATCTGACGTGGTGGGGCGGCAGGGTAAAAGACAAGTCTGAGATGTCTGAAACAGCCCGTCGTCTGGAATCTAGATCAGACGAGGCCGTGGACTTGGACAATGAGCTTGAGGGATGCTCCACGTCGCCATCACCAAACTCTCTGTCGCTGTCCACAGACAACCTCTCGGTAGAGTAGACCATTGATAAGTCTGGGTACGAGAGGTGCGTGGATGGGGTCAGGGTTCGGGGCTTGGTTGGGTGTTGATAACAGACGCAGAAGGAACCGTTGGATTGATACAAAACCTCCATATTGAATGAGCTCTCTGAAAGACAGGACAAAACAGATATTACATCAAATTTAACATCTTTTTTTTTCAAAACCTTTTCAAAATAAACTTTTGAGATTTGTGAAACCTGAACAAAGCACTGAGACATGATTTAAAGAGACCACAGGCCAATTTTGACAGCCCTGCTTAGCACAAAAATTAGCTGACCATGAAATTTCTGTCTTAATATAAATATTTAAAAACCAAATTTCTGTGTGTCATGTATTACTTGTGATATATAATATATATAATATATATATATCAAATGGAATTTTTAATGATGGTTTGTTTTATTGAGCAAGACATTTTGTGCTAAGCAATTCGTTTGTGCTTAACAGCTCCATGAAAATGAACTCAGGAACTGGGGTAAGCGTAAGCATAAATGCCCACCTTTCAGAGTAAGAGTGGTGAAAGAATTGCATAATGGAGTTGACATGGTTGAAAGTAATAAGAAAAGACCGGACTGACAGTAGGAGAGAAAAACTTCAAAAAGGTGTCCAAGGGCCGATTTCAAAAAGCTCTGCGATGCGTTGCAACTCGATTTGCAACGCGTCCTAGCTGAGACGCGTCGCATCTATGTGGTGAGTCCATAGAGAAAGGATGCGTCTTAACTCTGCGACGCGTCGTAAGTTTCATGAAATCGGCCCCGGGTAGACAGAGAGCTGACAAACAGATCAAACAGACAGATAAACAACAAAAAACAAACAAACAAACTCCCCATCCTACCTGATATTGTTCTGCATGGAGCAATGTCTGAATACTGCCCACTGTAAAGAATAAAACACAATCAGAAATAGTCAAGAAGCTTTTACAAATGAATGCCCAAATTCCTTCCGATGAAGCAAAGCTTGACGTCAATTTGAAAGATGCAAGGTAAAGGCACTGCAACATACATGATCATGATGGTATCCAGAGAAATTGTCTATTATAAGGGTTGTTAAGCAAGTTTAATAATAATAATAATAATAGTGTAAATTTGTATAGCGCCAACTCCAACAAAAAGGTTGCTCAAAGTGCAGAATCTGCACATAGCTCTTAACATGGAGTCTATTTCTACCTCCATGCTCTTCACAATCAAGAAATAATTAAGAAAAACCTTATAACAAAGTAGACCAGGGGCCGATTTCACAAAGCACCAAGACTGATCTTAAGTGTTAAAGAATCCCAACAATCATCGTATAATACTAGAAAAGAAGTTGTTTATCATGGACAAATGGGACGAAGCTGTGTGATCGATGGCCACCTTTCAGTCGACATCGTAAGCCATCGAACACTAATAGCTTTTTAATGTTCGGTATGTTTTTAAACAAAAATTGGGATCCTAATGTTTGTTATGGCGGTGTTTGTTAAAGCAACATTGCACTGTAAGATTTTCTACTTGATTTTCTTAACTTACCTCTTGTTGCTGAGTTTGATGGGAAAGGGCAGAATAACCTCCAACTGTGGAATAATGAAAAGGAAAACAAAGAAAACAATCAGACTATCACGGCTTCAAATGAATTTGTCGTGTCACGGCAAGAGGCTTGTAACTTTGATTTGCCACAACATTTTACACCAATGAACAATGAACATGATGAACATATGCTAACAGAGTTTGTGAAGAAAGACTACATATTAACTACTTGATCTCGGGCATTCATATGAAAATAAGATCTGGGGTCGATTTCACAAAGCACTACGATCGATCATAGCTCGATTTACAAAAGATAACCCATCGTAGGGGACCTATCCTACGTAGGGCTGCAATTTATCATAAGCTGATAAGTGCTATGATTGATAGTAAGTTATATTGACAGGTTTGGTAAACAAGGGCTCCAACTAGAGACCTCTGGAGTTGTGAGCCCTAACCAACAACCCCAGGTTCTTTCCCTGCTGTGGATTTTTTCTTTATTTTGGGGGGAGGGGGGCTGATAGACAATAATTGCTATGTTTGCACTGGGAAGGTGGACATGCATTCAACAAAAGAGAATTTGAAATCTGACAGAAAAAGTCTTAATCGAGAAACCTATAGAATTGTAAAATTGTGCTGTACAAGCAGAGCATGCATCTCTGACGAGGACTCTGACCTGAGAGACAACCACCTTTACCTCTGCTAGGGTGGACATGCTTAATCCAGAGACTCCTGGAACTTAGTTGTGGCGTACAAGTATACACCGATCCGACAGCACGAAATACCATCCACCATTACCGCAGTGTCCCCGTCTGCCTTTTGTGTATAATACCCGAATCCGACTTGCGATTCAAGCAATTGGCCCTGAAGTGTATCAGGGTACATACAGTCATACACCCTGCAGTATAGATGCACGGTATGTTGTGCCATCAGATAGGTCTATAGCACTTCTCTAGCCTTATGGTAAATCATCTTTGCTTAGGGAGTGCCACTCAGGCACACGTTCAGATCCCCATACAGAATTTGGGGATCTGCCCCCAAACATTTGAAAACAAATCTTACAATCTTGGCAAACGATGACGTTTTACTGCTGAATTCCAGGCAGCGCAAGACGGGCGTCGGCTTCTGCTCGCCCGGGCGGGGTCTCATTAGGACGACAAAGAGGCGCTGGGTGGCCACGTCCCACTGAGCCCAGACAAACTGCTTCAGCACCTGGGAGGTCTTCGGAGGACCACTCATCATCTGGATTCACAAATTGAAGGTTCCAAAAACAAAAATAAGACTCAAAGAAAGACTAAAAAAAAAAGACTGCCAATAACATTTGGTAAGGAAGTGGAAGAAATGCTGTACTTAATAAAGCCAGTTCAAAATTCAAGTTCAAAGCCAAAATATGACAAAGCAGCTTAGCAGGTTTTGTTTTTTGCTATTAATGTTTAATAGCAAAAACCGAAACCTGCTAAGCTGTTTTATGAGAATTCACAGGTTCACAGGTGAAGTTCCTATCATATTCAATCAATTCATCAATTTTTCAGAATTGATAATTAACATGATTAAGAGCTTAAAGGTAGTATCATACTTTGGTAGTATACCAAAACAGAAATCTTCACAGATTTACCTATAACTTACAGATGGTGATGGTAGAAACATACCATTACAATGTTTCTGCCTGAAATGCTATATTTATCGAGAAAAGTGCAAAACCAATGACCAAAAACATTTTTAATCTTTTAAAGATAAAATATAATGGTGTAAAGACTTAAAAAATTATGTGGGAGTTTTTCACTGTTTTCTCAAAAAGTGGGAACCGTATGGGACTGAAATTTTCAGATGACAGTTACTGTATCTTCCTTGATATTTTTGCCTATGAATCTGCATTTCTTTGAAAAAAACCAAAGTATGATAAAAGCTCAATTAGAATTGATAATTGTAAAGTGCTTAAAGCAAGAGTTTTCTAAGAAGCAGAGGACTAGCAGAAGTCAGAGGAAAAAATATGTCAATTAAGAGAGGCCTTCTGAAATGATTAACATGGGCTTTCAAAAATGTGTAGACTGATGTTATGTCCCTGATGTGATTTGGGAGTTTTTATTTTATTGGTCCATAGACATTGCACAGCGGTGCACAGGAAGTGTGAACCCAGCAAACAAATTAAAATAATGAAGTGAGAATATTTACCACTCCTTTGTTTCCTGTTCTGGCGAGTGAGAGAGTGTAGAGGCCAATAGCTAGAAAGGGAGTGAAATAAGATAATAGTAAAACTGTTTTAAACACGGAATATGCCAAGACAAACAAAAACAGGATACAAGATGGTATATAGTTTGCGGTATCTGCTACTGGATTAGATTAGACTAGATTAGATTAGATACTAGATTAGACTTAATACTCTGCTAAACCTAGCTAGCTTGGTGGTCTAGTGGTATGACATCTACACGTATACTAGTATAGCAGGAGTTTGTGGGTTCGAATCCCGCCTGATCTGAGAGTACACAGTGCTAAAGATACAAGATATTGGATACCGTTTTGTCGTCACTCTTACATTCCTTATGCAGCAGAAAGAGAAGCTTTGACTCGCGGCTGGTTGCGTCCCGGTCCTTGGGCTGCCGGTTCCAAAGGAACTGGACCCTCAGAAGGTTGGTTCGTTCAACGTTCAGATCAAAGATGCGATGCTGCGGGAAGATCTCGGCAAGGAAGGCTCTGTAGACTTGAGTTCAATAGGAAAAGGAAATGGAGAGTGTCTTTAAAGATGAAATGTTTTTCAAGGCTGCTCAGAGTTTAAGGAGGGTTTGAAAGTTGGATCCTAGAAGCAGGAATTTTCTCTGGGTCTGAGTAGTGGATTTAAGAGGGGTTAAGTACAAGGAAAAGGAAGTAAAAACTGGTTGGGCCCTACCTTTGAAAAGCCAGGTCAGGCCCAGGCTTTGCGTGGGCTCAATCTTGAGCTTAAAAGATCACTTAAAGCCTATGATTTGTCCTGGATCATTGTTGCTAATGATTTCATTGGTGGATCGATGAGTCCATATTGGACAGTATCAAGAAGCCGGGCTTTATTGATTCTAACCTGCTGTTATTTCCTGAAGTTACAAATTAATCGAAGGAAAATTTCAGGCCCAAAGGCCTGGGTCTGGCCAGGCTTTTTCAACGGCAAGGGCTGACCAATGTCTACGATTCTCTCCTTAAATTGTTTGCCTTAATGCAATCTCTACCTTTGGGTGGTGCCTGTTTAGACATTTCCTGGGCAGCGTCATCCCAAACACTGTCATCTAGAGTTACGTAGGCAATCATACTGTGTTCCGGGTTCATGGTGCAGCTCACGATGTTCAACTTTCCGTCGTGAACAAACAGGACCTGTAGATTAATGTCAACGAATTCATCATAATCAAACGCGACGGTCACAGTTTGTCGCTAGGACAGGCTAGAAACAGTGAGTGGGCCGGCAAAAGAAATTTTCTTCATCAACTTTGACAGTTCAAATGCATCATTTAAAAAAACCCTTAAAGCCGTAATCTTCAAAAATTCCATGTCTAAATGTAGGTTTTCCTTCAACCTCTGTGTGAACCAATGCCTTCTATCCACATTAAATGATATTTATGATAAAAATAATAGTATACAAATATTACATGGTTTGAGGGTGGACAGTCGATTCTAGCTCCCGAGGTGTTGGAAACTGACAAACTAGTTTGTCAACTTCCAACACCGAGGGAAGGTAGAATCGACTGTCCACCCGGAATAAACCATGTGATATTTGTTTTACTATACCTCATAAAAATATTCTTTATTGTCTACAATTTCGTCGAGAAGTGCAGTTAAACGTTCGTTTTTGTTAACTTCATGTAGGGCTAAGTTCACACAAACGCCGCACTGCAAACTAGGATAGATGCTGACACTGACACAATTTTGTAGTCCTATCATGTGGTCTGTGGTCCTAACATAACATAGCTTTTCTACTGTAAAAACTCAGTGTTGCCGAATTCAGTGAAATACTAAAAAAAAATATAGGCCTATTGAACGAGGTAAGAGGATCATCAAAGAGGATCATCAAATGTAACCTTTTGTCTCATGTTTTACTTACTGAGTTTTTCTGCTTCGCCGCGTCATACAATCCAACGTGGGTAACTTCATCATTGGAGAATGTAGACACATCGTCCCACACAAACAGCACCTCATTAAATCGTTCCTGCCCAACGATGCGGACTTTGACATCCACTTCTGCTTTTGAGCCTGCCAATGAATGCAATACATCAACAATTCTGTGAGACTGTGACATGTTATCAAGCGATTATGTCTCGAAAGGTTTCAACTTCTTTCCTGCAAACAGCCTTCACTTATCATTACTGGTGCTCCCAATGGCAATGCGACTCATTTTTAAAGTTGCAGCGATTGTAAAGTTCGGGGCCCCTCTGCGTTTTTAGGCTACCACATGCTGGAACGACCATGAATATGTTCCGTTGCACATGCTGTGCATGTGTTAAAATACATAGGGCCTAGGGGGTCTCGAACTTTTACAATCGGCAAAGTTTCTCCATTTTGCATGTTTTGTATCAACAACAGTCAACAGTGAACAGTGGCAGTGCCTCTTTTTTAAGGATAATATCAAGGGGGTTACCTCAGTTTAGTACACTCAGGGTAGCTGGTAACCAGCTTCTACAGTAAACTAACTTACCTAAATATGACTGGGTCTCGGTACCAGCTAACCTGAGTGTACTAAACTGAGGTAATGCCATATTAAGTACATGTATATCAATTATACGTGAATACTATAGGCCTACTAGTGCAAATAAAAGTAAGAGTACCAATTGGCACGAATAATGTTCGTAAAGTAGGCAGTTAAAACTTAGAAAATAGAATAATGTTGGCCCTAATTTAAGTAATGAACTTCGTGGACAGTCACGGTGATAAGCATTGCCCGCATTATATTGGTGGGCGCGGCAGGGACATCGAAGGTGAAATAACTCTTACGTTCATAATTTCCATTACTGCTTCCAGAACATTCTTCCTCAGCCGGTAGGTCATCTCTTAGAGATCTGACGAAGCTCAAAATGTCTTTCTTCACGTCAAAACAACATGAAAAGTTGCACAAACTTTCCATTTTCGAACAGTAAACTTCGCAAGACGAAGGAGTCATGTGTTATCAGAAAAACAAACGCCCCCTATCGACGAGTGCAGCAAGGAAACAAGTTAAAGTAAACTTGTTCAAGTCGTCCGACTATAGTTTATTCAGACAAATATAAATGAGAATGACCCAAAAATGACATGTTATGATCCAGATTTCGGGCTATTTTCTTACAAAAAGAAACATAACTATTGTCACAAAGATACTCTAACTTATTTAATGAAAATCAGTAAATATGATATCATAATTTATGGAATAATCAGTTATTTTCGAGCACAAAACAAAAATAAATGACATGGCATACTGCTAAATATCTTCTGGCATAGTATAATTTATTTCATTTCCATTTTCATAATCTAAAATTAAATTTATGTTGCACTGTAACAATATCTTAGATACATTTCTACACATGAATGTGTACTGATAAATTATGATCACTGACAATTATACTCTTAGTTTTACTAACTCAGCAAGTCTGACTGTGGTCTGTGATATATATCTTATAGTTTGTGGTTGCAGTGATTACAGTATTATGAACCAATATATGCTGATAAGTGCACATTTGAACATTGCACAGGATCAGGACAGCACTCATACTTTGTCTAATCAAACATGTACAAAGTACATAAAATAATAAACCTGTGAAAATTTGAGCTCAATCGAACATCAGAGTCACAAGAAAATAGAGAAAACCCGACTCGATTCTTCTTATAAAAACATGAAGAATAGTTAACTTTTTGTTTGTTCCAAAAATCGTTCGGACGAACGATCTTTGGAAAAGACACTAAATCTTAATTTCCTTGAAAAACCCAGCATCTGATGAACCAAGATTTCCCATGGTGACAGTTTGCACTGTTTACGAACTGTTGAGTCCATTTTCTGTCTCAAACTCAATAATTTGTTTTTGGAGGCCTTGCAAACTATATGCTCCCTTTAAAGACAATTATGGCTTCTAAACTTCCCACCAATGACCACACAGAGAATACCTTAGGGAGAGAAAGTTAAATGCTGGTTGGGCCCTACCACTGAAAATCCAGGCCAGGCCCTGGAATTTGTCTGGGGTCTTGGGTTTCTATAATCCCTAGTCTGGACATTGAACTGTTAATTTCAATCCCCTGCATTGTCCTGGATCAGTTAACATAAACATGATTGACAGAATGAAGTTTGGGGCAAACAAGAGGAAGATTATATGAAGGCTTTTCAGAGGCTGGGCCAAAAACAGTTTATCTCCCTTATAATATGCCTTTATAAACTCTTTTATTTAAACAGAATCTATAATATCAATACAAGTAATAAACTGCTGCAAACTGTTCATCACCCAAAATGACCTGAAATATATAAAATGCTTTATTTAGGAGGGCCTGACGCGTTTCGATCCTAACAGGATCTTTCTCAAAGGCAAACTGCCTTTGAGGCAAAGTTTGCCTTTGAGAAAGATCCTGTTAGGATCGAAACGCGTCAGGCCCTCCTAATTTTAAGCAGAATCTATAATAGGTATCCAAAGAGTTTGATTGCTTACTTTATGACTGCCCTCACCATTCATGGATTACACTAAAATTCAGATTCAGTCTAGGACATCATAGGGTCAGACCATTTTTCTTAATAATCACCCTACCATTTGGAGGGTTTACCTTTATATGCAGCAGGGACTGTCTGTACGTTTGCTGCTTGCTTCACTAACTTTAGTCACAGAAGTAGTTTTCTCCAGGTGAGTGTGAATTTACTAGCCAAATAAATGCACAAAGTATATGAGCTTTGAGCAGCCTTGCTGCAAATGTGGAAACACATTCCTTTTGTACAGAACATTCAACTTTAGCATATTAAACATGAAAAAAAAAACCACCAAAATACAGAAAACTTCGTAAATCTTGGTCACAACCCTGAACCCTGTATGCACCATATCTTTGCAAAGATTAAACACAAAGAAAATATGGGAAACAAAGATTACAACATCAAGTAAACATTCAAGGTTTGTCTTAAAAAACTATTACTGCACATATTAAAAATCATCGGAGTCACAAGAAAATAGCGAAAACCCGACTCGATTCTTCTTATAAAAACATGAAGAATAGTTAACTTTTTGTTTGTTCCAAAAATCGTTCGGACGAACTATCTTTGGAAAAGACACTAAATCTTAATTTCCTTGAAAAACCCAGCATCTGATGAACCAAGATTTCCCATGGTGACAGTTTGCACTGTTAACGAACTGTTGAGACCATTTTCTGTCTCAAACTCAATAATTTGTTTTTGGAGGCCTTACAAACTATATGCTCCCTTTAAAGACAATTATGGCTTCTAAACTTCTCACCAATGACCACACAGAATATACCTTAGGGAGAGAAAGTTAAATGCTGGTTGGGCCCTACCACTGAAAATCCAGGCCAGGCCCTGGAATTTTTCTGGGGTCTTGGGATTCTATAATCCCTAGTCTGGAAGTTGAACTGTTAATTTCAATCCCCTGCATTGTCCTGGATCAGTTAACATAAGCATGATTGACAGAATGAAGTTTGGGGCAAACAAGAGGAAGATTATATGAAGGCTTTTCAGAGGCTGGGCCAAAAACAGTTTATCTCCCTTATAATATGCCTTTATAAACTCTTTTATTTAAACAGAATCTATAATATCAATACAAGTAATAAACTGCTGCAAACTGTTCATCACCCAAAATGACCTGAAATATATAAAATGCTTTATTTAGGAGGGCCTGACGCGTTTCGATCCTAACAGGATCTTTCTCAAAGGCAAACTGCCTTTGAGGCAAAGTTTGCCTTTGAGAAAGATCCTGTTAGGATCGAAACGCGTCAGGCCCTCCTAATTTTAAGCAGAATCTATAATAGGTATCCAAAGAGTTTGATTGCTTACTTTATGACTGCCCTCACCATTCATGGATTACACTAAAATTCAGATTCAGTCTAGGACATCATAGGGTCAGACCATTTTTCTTAATAATCACCCTACCATTTGGAGGGTTTACCTTTATATGCAGCAGGGACTGTCTGTACGTTTGCTGCTTGCTTCACTAACTTTAGTCACAGAAGTAGTTTTCTCCAGGTGAGTGTGAATTTACTAGCCAAATAAATGCACAAAGTATATGAGCTTTGAGCAGCCTTGCTGCAAATGTGGAAACACATTCCTTTTGTACAGAACATTCAACTTTAGCATATTAAACATGAAAAAAAAAACCCACCAAAATACAGAAAACTTCGTAAATCTTGGTCACAACCCTGAACCCTGTATGCACCATATCTTTGCAAAGATTAAACACAAAGAAAATATGGGAAACAAAGATTACAACATCAAGTAAACATTCAAGGTTTGTCTTAAAAAACTATTACTGCACATATTAAAAATCATCGGAGTCACAAGAAAATAGCGAAAACCCGACTCGATTCTTCTTATAAAAACATGAAGAATAGTTAACTTTTTGTTTGTTCCAAAAATCGTTCGGACGAACTATCTTTGGAAAAGACACTAAATCTTAATTTCCTTGAAAAACCCAGCATCTGATGAACCAAGATTTCCCATGGTGACAGTTTGCACTGTTAACGAACTGTTGAGACCATTTTCTGTCTCAAACTCAATAATTTGTTTTTGGAGGCCTTGCAAACTATATGCTCCCTTTAAAGACAATTATGGCTTCTAAACTTCTCACCAATGACCACACAGAATATACCTTAGGGAGAGAAACTTAAATGCTGGTTGGGCCCTACCACTGAAAATCCAGGCCAGGCCCTGGAATTTTTCTGGGGTCTTGGGTTTCTATAATCCCTAGTCTGGAAGTTGAACTGTTAATTTCAATCCCCTGCATTGTCCTGGATCAGTTAACATAAACATGATTGACAGAATGAAGTTTGGGGCAAACAAGAGGAAGATTATATGAAGGCTTTTCAGAGGCTGGGCCAAAAACAGTTTATCTCCCTTATAATATGCCTTTATAAACTCTTTTATTTAAACAGAATCTATAATATCAATACAAGTAATAAACTGCTGCAAACTGTTCATCACCCAAAATGACCTGAAATATATAAAATGTTTTATTTAGGAGGGCCTGACGCATTTCGATCCTAACAGGATCTTTCTCAAAGGCAAACTGCCTTTGAGGCAAAGTTTGCCTTTGAGAAAGATCCTGTTAGGATCGAAACGCGTCAGGCCCTCCTAATTTTAAGCAGAATCTATAATAGGTATCCAAAGAGTTTGATTGCTTACTTTATGACTGCCCTCACCATTCATGGATTACACTAAAATTCAGATTCAGTCTAGGACATCATAGGGTCAGACCATTTTTCTTAATAATCACCCTACCATTTGGAGGGTTTACCTTTATATGCAGCAGGGACTGTCTGTACGTTTGCTGCTTGCTTCACTAACTTTAGTCACAAAAGTAGTTTTCTCCAGGTGAGTGTGAATTTACTAGCCAAATAAATGCACAAAGTATATGAGCTTTGAGCAGCCTTGCTGCAAATGTGGAAACACATTCCTTTTGTACAGAACATTCAACTTTAGCATATTAAACATGAAAAAAAAAAACCACCAAAATACAGAAAACTTCGTAAATCTTGGTCACAACCCTGAACCCTGTATGCACCATATCTTTGCAAAGATTAAACACAAAGAAAATATGGGAAACAAAGATTACAACATCAAGTAAACATTCAAGGTTTGTCTTAAAAAACTATTACTGCACATATTAAAAATCTGCCTTTATAAAGTTTCACAGATGCATTTGCAATATATGGTCCTATTTAACCTCTAATGAATTTGGATTTATCCTGCGGGTAGCTGTGTAAGGACTTTGTATTGAGTCAAAGATGTTTTATAAAATTCAGATCAACTTCTACAGCACCACTTTTCTTCCAGAATATCTGTAAGGTTTCAGGTGACATGTGACTGGCTACAACTTTAGCATCAACATGCACAGAATGCACAGAACTGCGACAGAGACTGCAAATATCTGGCCACACTATAACTGTTTGTCAGTAGGACCACAAGATGTCAAGTGACAACAAGATCTTATATATTTCTGGATCAAAACATTTAGTATGTGATTACATATGTGCAGACAAAAGCCTGACAACTGATTGAACAGTGTACACTTGCTTTCATGGTCATAACTGAAAATAATTTTTTTTTCACTCTAGTTTCTTTACTTCTTACCCCATACAAAGGTTTATCTATTTATAGTATCAATCAGTACATACTACATATATTTCAATAATCATACAATGTACACAAATATTACTTATTAATACTGATTCACACTTGAATAAATTTGCATTTAATTAAAATACCTGGAGATCAGACAATTGTCTTTGATTTGCTGTGACTATGCAATGTGTATGTGCATACAGGTAATTGTATATTTGACAAGCACCGTTTAGATGAGTTACATCACCATATTCAGCTTCTAATTTTAGGCTGCTGCTTGAATGACATGCTCAGTTTAAGCTTCTACTTTAAGGCTGCTTGAATGACATCATCATTTTGAGATTCTATTTTAAGGTTGTTTGATTTACATCATCATGAGCTTCTATTTCAGGGACTACTTCAATGACATCATCATTTTAAGCTACTATTTTAGGGCAACATGAATGACATCATCATTTTAGGCTTCTATTTTAAGGCTGTTTGAATGATGTCATTATTTTGAATATCTACTTACAGGCTGCTCGAGTTACATCATCATTTAGAGCTTCTATTTTTAGCATTATTATAGAGTGGTAATTAAAGCGATCTGGAGACTGAAAGCCCATGCAAATTATACAAAATTTTACATCACATGAAATAAATATATCTCAAGAGAAACATTGTAATCTGTATCAAGGGTTTTTCATCTAGGGAAAGTGGGCAAACTCTGATGCTTTATGACATGTATGAAATACACAGCTCCATCTTTAAAGCTGGATTTACCAACAGCTATCATGTTCCTTTGCATTCATTTCATATTAAGCAAACAGATGTACATCTAATCATACTGTAGGTGATTACTTTCTACCTACAACATGTCAACAATTTTCCACAGCAGGCATATTAGGCAGGACCTGCAGCCCCTACTGGATCAATTGAAAACCTTGATTAAAGGTAGTACATGTATCATACGTTGGTTTTTGTCAAATACAGACTCATGGACAAAAATATCATGACAGATACAGTAATCTGTGAAAATTTCAGTCCCATACGGTTCCCAATTTTTGAGAAAACGGTGAAAAACGGCCACAGTATTTCTTAAGTCCTTTCTCTTTTATTTTTGATCTTTTAAAAGATCATAAAGATTTTTGGTCGTTGTTTAACTAATTTCTGGATAAATACACCATTTCAGGCGGAAAAATTGTAACGGTATGTTTCTACCACCACCATCTTCATACCCTGTAAGTTATACGTAAATCTGTGAACATTTCTGTTTTGGTTTGTTACCAAAGTATGATACTACCTTTAATACTAATACTACTGCAGGTGCATCATATCTACTAGCATGAAGAATGAGTGTCATACATGGCAAGATTAATGAATCAACAGCAATACTGATCTGTTTAATTGCAACAAAGGGTACTTGCGGGATATATGAACATGATGAACAATAGAAACATCTGTGACCAGCAGCAGGTTTTCCTGTGTTTACTATTAAGCATCCCAAAGTCAAGGTGTGCACTAAGTCTACAAGACGATCAGGAATAACACAACAATGTGAACTGGCAAGAACAATAAACGCACCCCAATAAAATGTATGAGAACCTTAAACACACTATGCAGTCTACAAACATTATAATGGGGATATGCACTTTTTGTATAAGACATTTAGTATACATGGGTGAGTAGGAATACACTGTGCTTAATAATATTAGGGGACAATTTCTATCATTAGTAAAATCAAGACAGTTCTGATGATCATTCCTGTCCCTCTTGTACTTTTGCCCCACAATGCAAAGGCCTACCTCTGGTAATTGTTAATTTGGGACAAATGTCCCCACAATGCGGTAAAGATTAATACTGTGCATGTGAAAGTGACAAGGTGGCAATTATGTTGGGACTAAACTCACACCGAGTAACCGACTCACGAACAAGTTTTTTAATGCAAACAATTTATTGCCCTTCAACAACGTAGATAAGCACTACACTAAGTGCCTTTTGAGCACACATGAAAAAAATCATGCGCTGGCTCAGGTGGGATTCGAACCCATGACCAGCACCTCCTGCTTACTAGTGCAGATGCCATACCCGCTAGGCCACCAGGCTAGCAGGGGTCAGCAGAGTGAATCGAATCCCTTATCGACGGGCACCGTGTAAGCAGGAGGTCATGGTTTCGAATCCCACCTGAGCCAGTGTATGATTTTAGTGCTTATCTACGTAACTGAAGGGCAATAAATTGTTTGCATTATTCTATCTCCTCCACGAATAAATCAATTATAATCTTCTTTTTTTTAAATAGTCACATCATGGCTAAAAAGCAAAGTGTATAGGCCCTCTATATCAAGATATGCTATCTTTAACCTGTTTGTTCCCGTCCAGCTTGAGTTGGGTCTTACTGGCTCTTGGCTTTCTCCTCCCGCTCGCTGACATCGATGATGGCCATGTTCTGGGATGCGGTGATGAGATGGACAATGCTGATGGCTGACTTGGCCAGGGCCACGGGAGCCGAAATGACCAGAATCACACGGAAGATGCTGATCGACACAATAGGGACTTTGGAGACAAGAATAGAAAGAAAAAGAAAATAAAATAATAACAAATGTTCAGAGGATCAAAGTATTTGCTTGAAATAGCCACAGTACATGAATGGAATTTAAGAAAGATGGGTTCTCGCCTGACAAGTTTCTGGGCATCTTGAGAACAACCTGTCTGCAGCCTTGGACCTCTTGCCTTGTCTTTATCTGCATTTTCAGCTTATTTCCAATTGAACTTTTGGCTATTAACAGCTATTGTGAGCATTGTGAATTGTAGGTTGCTGCAGCTAATTTCCAAGAAGGAGAAGGATTTGTTGATTCCCGACTTACTCGTCTCCAGACTGACTGGCTAATTAACGGCCTTCCTGAATCCAACAAAATCCAACAATCTGCAGTACTTATCTCATAAGACCCTTTCATTGGACTTGGACCAAGCCAGCAAGCCCCATAACTTTATATTACAATGCCTGTGCACTTTAATACTAGACATCTTCTAATACCCAGAGATCGCTTTGAAAAGACCCAAACGTTTAATGAGGAATAAAATCAGGTATATGATGAGGAGAATGGCTGGTTGCTAAATGAACATCACCAATCATGTCTCATCTTTAAGAGTAATGACACCAATGCCACATGGGAACTCGTCTATGGAACTCCCTCCCAAACTGGATTCAGATCTCTTCATCTGTTGAATATTTTAAAAATAATCTGACAATCCATGTTTTGAAGCAACCCTTCCAGGCATAGTCTAAGGATCATACAATTCTTCTTTCTTTCCTAAGCACTCAGAGGCTTCACCAATCAAAGGTAGTATCCTACTTTGGTTTTTTTCAAAGAAATACAGATTCATGGGCAAAAATATCAAGACAGATACAGTAACAGTCATATGTGAAAATTTCAGTCCCATACGGTTCCCACTTTTTGAGAAAACAGTGAAAAACATCTTTTCTGGATAAATACAGCATTTCAGGCAGAACAATTTTAACGGTATGTTTCTACCATCACCATCATTATACCCTGTAAGTTATAGGTAAATCTGTGAAGATTTCTGTTTCGGTATAATGCTACCAATTTAAGTATAATAGTACCTTTAAGTGTTATACATGCAATGTGTCCAACTATTATTATTATGTTTAAGGTCAGGAGTGGGAACTTACTCAGTGGTCCCTCGGTGAAGTACAGCAGATACATCATGCTGTAGAACAGCTCATTGCCAGCACACATGACAAATAGTACTGACTTTAAAGAAAAGGAAAAAAAACAATATAAAATGACATAAGAACAATTAATTTAAAGGTAATATCATACTTTTGTTTCTGTCAAATCAGTACAGATTCATGGGCAAAATGTTTGCCTTTTGTCCGGCAACAATATAATTTACGCTTCGTCGCACTCTATAATTGCAGGGTGTATGCTCCATGATTAGGGGACGTACACCCTGCAATATAGAGTGCAGAGGACGTAAATTCTTTTGTTGCCGGACAAAATACGGGCGGGGACACACCAGTAATGGCACGTGTTTCATGCCTCCATGGTCCCGCCATCGGATCGGTGTATAAGATTTGGTTGCTGACAGACTGGTGCCTCTCTAGCACCTAGCGCCCTCTGGAGGTGACATATGCATCATTAATTCAATTGACTGAATGAACTTACCTTTGATGTGTAGTAGATGCGTAGGATCGGGTTACCAGACATGTCAATCAGCTTGTGGTTGGATATTCCCTTCACGCTGGAACTAAGGACGATAAAACAGGATCAAATAAACATAACTGTTCATACCAAACTAATTTATAAATTAATTATTGTTCACTCCATATGGAAATCAGATGGACTTCTAACCCCAAAAGACTATTATAATGATTATTAGTAGTAGCTGGTTTTTGCATTGAAGAAATTCAAAGAAAAGTCTCAATTTGCAAGTTTCCAAAATTTGCCAAAGTGTCCTTGCAATTGGTAATTGCCTTTCAATGGGACACTTTGGAGAACCGGTCTTCAAGTCAACAGCGCATGCGCACGCAATTGTGAGAATGCGCGCGATGTTTTGCGCCTGCGCTGTTGTGGGTGCGCGTGCACTGTTGACTTGAAGACCGGTTCTCCAAAGTCTGCCATTGCCTATCATTTGTCTAAGTTGCCCTGGTCATTATTGTCTTGGTGCACCCGGTCATTGCCTCAGTGCCCCTGGTCATTGTTGCCCCAACCTGCTTGGTGCATGTGCCCTTCAAAAGGTACTGCAGACACCAAGTTCATCATGCCCAATTGAGAGTATGGTCCTGTTACTATACTCCTAACCCTCCTGCATACCACACTTTACCACACATGGTACTTCCTGTGGTAAGTGTGGTATTCCCAATACCACAATGCACCACAGTGTGGTTTTGTGTGGTAAGGCATGGTTTATGATCCAGTTCCCCTGTGAAGACTGCATGGTAATCTGAGGTAATCAGCTCTAGTCTGCATGGTATGATAAGTCTAGAGGGTTAGGGATACTGGACGTCCAATCTGTCTCCTCATAATGTGACTCACCTGTGAAGATGAAGCCAGTGGCTTGCGATGTCTATGGTCATACTGAGCTGGAACCAGAACATGTAGTCCGGGTACAAGACTGACAGGGTCACAAGCAGACACATGGTGGCACAGCGGTCGGTCAGCTGGTCAAGCATGGCTCCAAACTTGGTCGCTGCATTTGTCACAACCACCCCCCAAAAAAAGATAATCATAATTCGACAGAAATCACACTCATGACTGAAAATTTAACACGAATACATGAAACACATGGGGAATTAACTATGGCCATATTTGGGCACAACATGTCTACTACGTTGTGTAAAGCCTTCAAAATCCTCCAAACCAGTTGTGCAGGATTCAAGGAGATTGGGTTCTCACCGTTCTGGGTTCAATTCAGTGGCTCTGCTTACCACCGTGATGGTTATGATTCCCATTCTATGCTTACAGGGGGTAGCGAAGAATTTATATGCCAGCCAAGCAGGGAATCCTTTAGTTATGCGAACCACAACGTGTAAATTCCTTACTAATCCATGAAAAAAGATTTTGTAAGCATGGACTTTTCTGCTCCCATAGGGCATCATGATTATGCTTAGGGTATAAAGCAGAGCAATGGAATTGAGCCCTGGAATGAAATGGGAGGGACTACGGTGGACGGAAAAGTCAACTTTGGCCGATGTGGAAATTTGGCACTCCAGTTAATCCAGTTTTTATTAAGTAGGGTCATGAAATACACCGATCCAGTAGGCTACGCCCCCTGACAAATTGACCAATCACAACGCGTTATTTTAAGGTCCGATAAATTGTCGCCATTTTGTTCGACAATTTTTTTTTATTTTGTATTCCTTACTACACACTTTTCGTTAAGTTTACTTTTGTTTTGTATGTACAAGGCAATTCTGTGACAAATCCGAGTCCTACATGTATTCTTCACCATGGTCAAGCGGTGTTTATTATTTTCATTATATAGTGACCCTCGATGCCCTGGCTGACTGGGAGAGGAAATGTACATTTTTGACCTTTTGCAAAACCAAAGTCCGACGGAGATAGGTGCTTTCGGTGGTTGAGGGTATGCGATGCCGCGTGTGTTGCCAGACCGTGACACGTTGTGTGCGTGCGCATGTGCCTTGTTGCTTAGACGTTGCTATGGTGGGCGTGGCCTACTGGATCGGTGTATTGGCCCGGCTGGAGAGAAGTGGGAGGGGACTACGCCTATACGGTGACGCTAGTCAATCATACATACATTGGTTGAGCATTCTGGCTGCATGTCCATCAAAGGCATCCAGTAGCCCACTCAGCAGGTAACACCATGTTGCTGTGATGTAGTCAGTCCGCATATAATAGAAGGATATCAATGCCAGAACTATCCGTCCGTACCCTGAAAAATTCCGCCCACATAAGTACATAGATTTATACACAACAAGTACACAGACTACAGTCAACAACGTGATTAACAATTAACATGATAATAAGGTTAGTGTGCTTGGGTTCAAAACGGGTCTGAAAATAATCAAGGATTATTTTCAGACCCCATAATTTCTCTCAAAAAAGCCCTGCCATCTTTCCACAAACATTAAACCTTGCTAATTAGTAATATAAAGAGGAAATCACAACTGGCCAACATATTTAGGTGAGTTAAGCCCTGTCCGCACTGGACTTTTTTTCCGGGGATTTAACCGAGCCGATGGGTAAATGAAAAATGGGCAAATATTACCGGTGTCCGCACTTGGACTTTTGACTCGGGTAACTTAACCGTGCATGCACGGAAGAATTACCGAGCTGACAATGCGGATACCCGACTCAAACTGTCCGCACTGGATTTTTCGTCTCGGGTAAAGTGTCTCGGGTATTCTACCCGGGCAGAAGTTATCCGGTAGAAATACCCGCGCGGCTCGGGCAAAGTAACTGAGAGGTACATGTAGACTTCCCGAGACGTCCGCACTGGACTTAAAATGGGTCAAGTACCCAGCGTCTCGGTTACTTTGCCCAAAAAAAGTCCAGTGCGGACAGGGCTTTAGTTCACTGTAGAAGTCATGTCTGAAAATAATTATTGTGCCTTTTAGTTTTATGGACCAAAAAGGGGGGGGGGGGGGGTAAAAGCCCACTACTGCACTAGGCCTAAACCCCATACTATACTCATTATGGTAATTGGTATGATCATGGAGGTAGGAACCATGATATGACATGGTAATGCAAAGATCAAATGGAAACATTTTCTTTAAAAAAACAAACCCTGATTTTTTACTGCTTTTACGGTAAACAGTGTTTCAAAATGATGTTGAAGTAAAGATTCACTTACCGATCAGGTTCGGGACGAATAAAAATATGTTCTCTGCCATATTAAAATGACTTTTAGTTGAGTCAAAAATTTCACAGACCTCCGATCCAGACCTCGGCAATTTTATTTTGTAAACATAACATTTTTTACATGTCCCAATAGAGGGCGCTGTCTAGGTTAAGATGAATAGTCGGGTATCGAGATATCTTTTCGCACAAACACAGTTAAAGAAGTCTAGTTAGCACCATACCAATCGTCTTCTTTGGTCAGCGTACGAAAGCTGAAAAACGCCGGCAAAATGTCGCTCACAAGAACCGTTTATAACGCTCTTTTTAGGAGAACATCGACGTTTGCTCTCTCAATAGTCGTCGGTGCTGTCTTCTTCGAAAGGATGTTCGATGTCGGAGGGGATGCGATCTACGACTACATAAACAGAGGCGTAAGTAATAAACTTCAACAGTCCACTTTACTGCATGTGGATATATAGGCCTACTGAAAAGCGTGTGACGCCCAAAAAGCGCCCAAATCGTCCATTGGGTATGACACGATCGTGAATGGTGAATCAAACTCAATGTCTGAATTTTATTAAAGGTGTAAAGGACCATGGAAATATCAATTTTAATGGTTTCAACTTGTGGTGATTGTTAAGTTTGGGATTCCTCTGTGGTTTTTTCAACAATAATGCACAGCATGCGCCATGCGGGCTAACGGTAACGCCTAGCGGAGGGAGGTCCTGAACTTTACAATTCAATTGGGAATTGCCCAACCAAATGACCAACTTGTTTCCTTTGAAAACAATGCAAGTGTTGAAATCATTAGCGACTGATTGTTGCTTAAAGTTGCTTTCAATCACTTAGTCTCAAGAAAGTAAAATTAAAAAAGGAATACGTTTTCAAAATGAAACTTTGAAAGATGTACCATGGTTGGTTTAAATGGCCTGTGCATGATGGGAAATATTCTACTGTGCAGTACAGTTATTTGAAGAAAAATCTTGACTATTAGATTTTCATTATCACACATGAACAATAATACTTTCTGATTACAATTTTTTCTCTTCCACAGAAACAATGGAAAGATATCAAAGGTAGCATCAAGCCAGCCGAGAGTGGAGATGATGACGAATGATGAGTGATTGATAATCATGCTGCACCGTCTCTCAAACAAGAAATCCGATCCATCCTCCTTTCATCAAGCAAACCTCATCAGTAAAGCCAGCAACCTCATCAAGCAACCTCAACAGCTGATGACCCATGGCAGGATCATCGGCCCCGTAGTTTGTGGAACTCCTAGAGTGCTACCGAGTGAACCTTTGACGAGGACACCTATAAAGAACCTTGTGCATAATGCTCCTCTTCCAGAAGAAAACTTGTCAGCAGAACGCACCACCTTCGATCTGTTGCCTGTGATGTTTTTGCTTTTGAGTGATTTCAAGTTCAACTAAGAAATCATCACTCAAAGACATCAAGTCATTGCCTGATCTTGATAATCAAGGAGTAGTTCCGTAGAGCTGCTAATCTCACAAATTTGCTTCGTTTTCCCAAACATGTTAACCAAAGGCACCTTGCCAACCAAAATTCCTTGTGCACTACTGGTTCCCAGTTGTATTGCATGGCATGAAAAGTTACATTGGAACATATTCCCAGCAGAGCAGCTCTACAGAATTAGCTCCCATGGTTTTTTAGGACCTTTTCTTTTTACATCCTAGGTCCAATCTATAAGATGATATTCACTTCTGTGACGTCTCAGAGGTCAACCATTTGAAAGCGAAACACACTTGGATACAAATGTAGACGACAAACTAGTGTGGATAACTATTCCATTTCAACAACCATGATCAAATGCATACAGAAATGGCTCTTGGATCCAGACCCGGCCCATTAGTCCTTTTTCGTAGGGCGGGGTCTAATGGTCTAAACCATTTTATTTTGGAGGCGGGATGGGTTAACAAAATAATTCACTGGGCAAAAAAAATAACCTCAACATTGGTATTTAATATTATCATCATTGTAAAAACATAATTTGAAATGCAGATCAATTCCTTGGTTGATAGAGATGTTGTTACAACCCGCAGCGTGTATTATCAAAGTTTTGAAAGGTATTAAATAGATTTTAATTACATGTACAAAGTCGGATGATATGATTTGATAGTTTTGTTCCTGGTTGCTTATTATGAAATTGACACCGATAGTCCCGTTTAGTGAGACCAATCAGGGTTTCTTGAATGGTTTTTGTCACCTCTAGACTCTTACTCGAAGCCACAAGGTTGTTAGTCCCAAATGTAATATAAAGGTTGTTATAAATTAGTTTGCATTTTGATTCGCAGAAATAAAGGTCATTATTCACAAGATGGGAGCAGTACATTTATCCAGGATCTTTGATTTTATAACAGCCTTATTATAATGACACAGACTGGGTATACTGTATGTAATAAAAGACATACTACTGGTGGTATCAACCTTGTAGTTCTGAGATTGTTAGTTCAGTTTTCAAATCGAAGAGTTTAACACGGCGTGCATTACTGTTAGTTGTATTCACAGCTAAACCAGTATTTGCCATAGTGAGGGCTCCTACATTTATGTAGTGGTACATGTATCGAAGCACTAGTAAACACTGCCATGAAATAAATGTTGGGCTTTCTCGTACAATCCACATATTGTTAGACCCCGTATTAAATCTTTCCTTATTTAGGATTTACTCCACATCAAAGAATACCTGATGATATAATATAACTTGTGTGGTTTTATCCCTGATGCAATTTTGTGTTATCTTTTCCAATCCAAATTGCATTTGTCCGCCATTTACCAGAACAGAGATTTGGAAAATGCCGTGTAAGATACTTGCTTGCAAGTCCAGTCCCATCTTGGTTAAGGAAGATTTATTATTCAGTTTGGAATATTAGAAATAAAGTTTGCTGAAGTTGTAAAACAGGTTATAGTTTCTATTGCACTCAAATTCCTTTAATAATACAGTCTACATTTTGTAAATGTTTGTCCGTATTCTTCAGCAAAATATCAAAAAATACAAGTAATAAACTGCTACAAACTGCTCATCAACCAAAATAATGACCTGAAATATACAAAATGCTTGGAATTAGGTAGGAGGGCCCGACCTTTCGATCCTAGCAAGATCTTCCTTAAAGTTAGCCTATAGAAAGATCCTGCAAGGATCGAAATATCAA
This sequence comes from Astropecten irregularis, assembly GCA_963971285.1. NCBI lineage: Eukaryota > Metazoa > Echinodermata > Asteroidea > Paxillosida > Astropectinidae > Astropecten > Astropecten irregularis. The sequence goes on from OZ020247.1 coordinate 8,107,958, forward strand.
GCCCTCCAAAGTACATGTAATTATAAAAAAATGTTGGTGTATAATTTTATTATGGACAAATATCTAGCCGGGCATATTCATTGCACCCTTTGAGTGTTCTTTGCACCATTTCCGCTCCCTGGGGTAGATGATCTCTCGGAGGTATCAACCTGACACAGGTGTTTCTTGAAGTAAGTGAATTGAAACAAAATCAACTCCACCCAGTCACAGCTACACATGTATTCCTGGGTGGGGAAAAAAATGCAAAGTTACTTGCTCAGGGACACAGGCAGGCATCTAGGAGCAAGTTCGATGAAGGAACAATGGAATAACCATTGGCTGATTCATGGCCTGCCTGCGCAATGGCACCCAAGTGCGAACGAACTCTAGTCGAACGGTGGTCAACTAGCAATGCGACATACGTATGTCGTCATGTCGTCTGATAAATATGCCGTCGATGGTTTCCTGACTTTCCTCTTTACTTTGCTAATACACGAGACTGCTGATTACCAGTGATGCAACCAGCCTCTAAGGTCTGGTTCCAAATAGTCGACTAGATTAGTCGGACCATCCTAGACTAGTCAAAGTTCGGACTACGTTAGTCAGACTATGGTGAACCATAGCCCTTGCACTTGCTCTAGATTGTCACAACCTGGCTCAAACCTGCAATCCATAGAATTCACTGCGAGATTACACCTGGATTCATCACCGATGTTTCTCCGAACAAGGAAGCTGTGGCCAGCGACCAATCAATCCTCGGTGCCTGGTTTATACCACCCTCATCTTTCAAAAAGTCCAGTTGAAAAGGCATCCGGGTCAAAGTTCATCGAGAAGTACAATGAAGGTCAAGGGTCACTACTCATTCTCAAATCTTCTGCCCAGTGGTCATCTGTATCATTTTCCTGCATCACAAATAAAGAACAAAATTCATTTCCAGGAACACATCCCAATGAGTCAAGCCATGCCCTGTGGAACTGAGGGCGTTTACGGAACAGAGGCTCAGGCTCAGGCTCCAGCTCTGTCAACCATATGCTGAAAAATTACATTGAAGCTGAAGCTCTGTTGTCCTTTTTAAACTAGAGAGTCTACTTTGGAACCACAGCCAAAAGCCTCAATTTTGATACCCGTTATGTCAGAATGGATTCACAAAATGGAGCCTGAGCCTGAGGTGGAGCTGGAGCCTCCGTATCGTAAACGCCCATAGAAATGAGAGAAGAGCATAGAGATATATTAAAATTACTAGAGCGCTAGCTCTGCGTTCTCCGTGAGTAGACGTTTTGAAGCCGTCTGGGCGCAGTCATTTTGAATTTGTGTGCGTGTCTGTGGAACAAGAACACTTTGACTGGAATGCCTTTCGAAGAGTGTAATTTATATGCAACGCTCAAGTATGCACGAACGGTACCTAGCGCGTCTTTTTGACGCATGCAATCATTGCGTGACTGAAGTGCAGATCGTGTGCGCGCACGATCCTAAATGAAACGCGCATTTACCGAGGGTGCGTCGGATTTCGGGCATATTTGGCTTCGATGACGCACCCGTATATAGAACACAACGCAGTATGCAAATGAACGTACAAAAAACGTACACAATTGTGGGCTTTCCATAGGTTTGTGACTTTGTGCACAAACATGGATGCGCCCAGCAGGCATCACTTTCTACACGGAGCTAGCGCTCTAGTAATTTTAATACAGCTCTATGGAGAAGAGGTACTTCAAATGTCTTCTTAATGCATCACACAATTTGCGACAATTTTCAGACTGTAGAGGGCAGCAAACAATGTTTCAAATCATGCCTGCCGATGAATTGAGGCCAATAAAAAAAAACTCACCTCTGATGCTGAAAGGTTAGAATAGAATCCCTCCTTCTTTCGAATCAGATCGCCCCACAGAATGTTGCGTTTGCAGACAGGGCAGTCTCCATCCACCGGCACCAAGAAGTCCTGGCCGGAGTGCTTGAGGAATTTGCCGGCCAGGCAGATCATGTGGGCCACCATGGAACACTGAGGATGCACACAGGTCAGCGTCGTCTCTGTCTGAGAATAGCAAAGTAATCACTGAAGCTGAATAAAAATCCTCACTTCTCTTTCATCAACCCTGCCCTTATTTCTTTGTGATTTCCCGGCCTAGTGGCATGCTTTTCCTGTTTTGCTCTGGATCTGGATGGACGCTCTTTCCCCTTTTGTTCTGCTCTTCTCATCCATTATCTGGTTTTCAGTTTGAACTTCCATCATTAAAGGTAGTATCATACTTTGGTAAGAAACCAAAACAGAAACGTTCACAGATTTACCTATAACTTACAGGGTATGAAAATGGCGGTGGTTGAAACCTACCGTTTAAATTTTTCCGCCTGAAATGGTGTATTTATCCAGAAATTGGTAAAACAACGATCGAAATCTTTTTGATCTTTTAAAAGATCAAAAATAAAGACAAAAGACTTCAGAAATACTGTGGCCGTTTTTCAAGATTTTCATAAAGTGGGCACTGTATGGGACTGAAATTTTCACAGATGACTGTGACTGTATCTTCCTTGATTTTTATGCCCATGAATCTGTACTTCTTTGACAAAAACCAAAGTATGATACTACCTTTAAGCCTTTGGGAAGATCCTGCTTGGATCAGAAGGTCAGGACCTTGTTAGGCTGAGCATTACAATAAAACCAAGTCTCTCCAACAGGGGCTGACCCAAGGTTGGAGTTTAGATTTTTATATTGGCATTGTCTTGTAACAGGAAAACATGAAAGCAGCTAGTTATTGCCACTTGGTATCTTAAAACATTGACTGGTCATTTCAGTTTCAATTACTAAAGCTGTCGCAGTTTGTGTCCATACCTGTAATCTTTTCAAGCAGACGTCGCATCGTTTACTGGCCTTCTGTGTCATTCTGATTAGATCGTCATCACTGCCTTCATCTGTTAGCCTCCCGGCAGAATCTTGGCTCGTTCCCTGGACCTCCTTCTCGCCATCTTTCTTCTTTTTGCCCTTCCTGGTGGCAGGTTTCTTCCGTTTTGAGTGCATCTGGTTAAAAATGAAATATTGACAAGTGTCTGACATGATGGACAACTTCCTATTCATCATGCATTTTTCGCTCAGTTTTCAAATATTCAGATTGACTGCGAGATGATTCAAATTCAATTAAATTAAATTAAGAGGTAATTTCATACTTTGGTTTTTGTTTTGGTTTTGAAATGCAGATTCATGGGCACAAATATCAAGGAAGATACAATAACAGTCATCTGTGAAATTCTCAGTGCCCACTTTTAGAGAAAACAGTGAAAAATGGCCATGGTATTTTAAATATATTCCCCATTATTTTTTTATCTTCCGAAAATCAAAATTGTTTTTGGTCATTGGAATTACTCTTTTCTGGATCAATACAGTATTTCAGGCAGACAAATGTTAACGGTATGCTTCTACCATCGACATCTTTGTGTTTCGGTATGCTACCAAAGTATGATAGTGCCTTTAATTGACAATCCTACCAAGAATTCATAGAGGATGTTTAAAGGTAGTATCATACTTTGTTAAGAAACCAAAATTTTTTGACCTTTTAAAAGATCAAAAATAAAAGAGAAAAGACTTAATAAATACTGTGGCTGTTTTTCACTATTTTCTCAAAAAGTGGGCACCGTATGGAACTGAAATCTTTCACAGATGACTGTTACTGTATCTCTCTTGATATTTCTGCCCATGAATCTGTATTTCTTTGATAAAAACCAAAGTATGATAGTACCTTTAGTTGACAATCCTACCAAGAATGCACAAAGGATGTTTAATATGAGAGGTACCTTGATACAAGTTACAGGTCCAAATGCAATAGGCATGTGAATGGGTGGCTGCAGACCGTCCTCGAAGGCGCTCATGTGCTCCTGTTTCAACCACTGGATGGTCAGTGGCAGGCGTGACCAGGGTCCCACCTTCAGCATGTTGGACATGACACGCAGGTCAAACAGGTACTTCTTCTCTTTTTTTCGCTTGCCGGGGACGTGCTTGAGGCGGGTGCAGAGCTTTGGATGCTGCCAGGCCCACTCAAACTGACCAGAGGAAGACAAATCAAATGATTATAGGTTAATTTATACAGGCATGCAACTTTTCCTCGGATCAGCTGATTTCCTCTTTTTTCACTTCACTCTTATGCCATTGAAAAGTGAAAAACACTGTACAAAATATGGTCAAGATGGGAATTTCCTCTTTTTTTGTTAAGTTCAAGTTGCATGCCTGTTTATAAAGATGCATCCTTGTATTGGAGGACACTATAAAGCACCAATCAAGGAGACTGATAGGGCCTTTATGAAACGGAGGCAGAGGGGGTTACAATCCCCCCCTCCCAGCTTTTTCACTTTTTATATATAAAAAATTATTTTGTGCACAAACGTAAGTACGACCCAGCTAAGGGATCATACCCCAGGTCTGAGGACGTGTCTACACTACTGTGTATTTCTCATGTATTTGATGATTGATCAATCATAGCAATTAGAGTCTGCATTGCAAATGTACTAATTTTAGCAAAATTGTTGCCAAGTTTCAGGATAAAACCGCACTGACTGATATCATTCAACCTACATTCAAAGCAAATAATAGACCTACTTAAAACTCACCATTAATGCTGACGACTTGTTAGGAAAGCCATATACAATGAGAACCATTTCCCTGCAAGAAAAATAAAGAGACCCATTATTTTCCAAATTAGGTAAAGATGACACATAAATATGAGAAGAAATTGTAAAAGTTAGAGGCATTAGAGAAGAGTAACGGAGGAAGCCAGAGGAAGCATATATGAAAAATGCTCCGTGGATTACAAAATCACACTTTACAAAGGGGAAGAGTTCCACTGAGAGACAGACATTACTTTGACAATCACACGTGCTGTGCACCGTAAATAAACTTGGGAAAAATTCCACTGACGACCATCACTTGTCCACAACTCTATGGAACCAGCAGATAGAGGGGCTTTTGAGATAAATGGCTGCCGCTGTATTCCAAGTGTATCGTTTGAAGGTAAAAAACCCACTCACTTTTGAGATGCAACCCCAGTGTTACACAGTCTGGTTTCTACTCTGACATTTTGAATACTCTTGATCTGTTGGGTCTGGCGCGATCAGACGGGCTGTTTTCAAGTTTGCAAGAAGCACGTAAGAAAATTGCAAATCGCTCATCCCCGGGACGAACTCACCCCGGAGCCACCCGGCCTGGGGTGAAGAGTTTTCAACTCTGGTCCCGAGAAGGGTTGAATTGACCCTGGAGAAAAGGCAATCTCAGGGGTGGCTCAGGGATGGCTCGGGGGTGATGGAGGGGTGAACATTTCAAGTGGGAATCGTGAGCAGACCGCTCATGCCACTGTGTGGCAGTTCAACTTTTTTTGGGAAAGTCACAAAACAGTCAAATACAATGAGTTTCATTTACCAAGGCCCTTTACCGCTAGTGCGTTTGGCTCCACCAAACTTGCTCCCCTTGTTATGCTGCATTATCCTGCGTCTTGGGTCCACTGTGAAACCGATGTAAGTTCTGCCTTTGAAGTCCGGGTTCAAGTTTAGCAACAGATAACAGCCAAAAAAATTCTCGATTTCGACGACCATGATTATTGCGTGCAGTTCAGTTCAAAGATTGTTTTGAAGAAGCACGCCCTCATGCGACGATTGTGATCGCATTGCCTTTCACTGACTAAAGGGGGCCAATTTCATAAAACTGTTAAAAGGTAGTATCATATTTGGTAAGAAACCAAAACAGAAATGTTCACAGATTTACGTATAACTTACAGGATATGAAGATTGTGGTGGTAGAAACATAACGTTAAAATTGTTCCGCCTGAAATGGTGTATTTATCCAGAAATTAGTAAAACAACGACCGAACTTCTCTTTGATCTTTTAAAAGATCAAAAATAAAAGAGAAAAGACTTAAGAAATGCTGTGGCTGTTTTTCGCTGTGTTTTCTCAAAAAGTGGGCACCGTATGGGACTGAAATGTTCACAGATGACTGTTACTGTATCTGTCTTGATACTTTTGCCCCTATGAATCTGTATTTCTTTGATAAATACCAAAGTATGATATTACCTTTAAAAAAAAAATCTGTATAGGTTTTTCTATCTTAATTAAGATAGAAAAACCTATACAGATTTTTTTTTTTTAATATAGTTCCGAAGTGTAAAAACAACGTTAAAGGGGGAAGTGTTTTTTCATTGCACAATACAATACATTATCTAAAGCAATCAATTTTGTGTTTGTTTTGGGTTCACTGCGAGTACAAAATTCACGTAGCAAAATAAAATATTCGCGACCAGGTAGTCGCGGCCATTATAGAGTATAAAAGCTCGACAGATTAAATGTTATTTTATAATATCGAATTGAAATGAATTAAATGATTGGTTTTCGTTAATTCGTTAGTTTGTTTGTTCAAGTCGGACGTCGTGTTAACTTGTAAAGGAAAGATAACAATATTTAATAGGCCTATAAAGACTTGCAAAATGCTTGGCAGTTAGTATTAAAAGACTCATCGTTGCCAATGAGTGTATTTCCTATGCACATGCACAGAACAAAGCTTCGGGTAGATAGAAACGAAAAAAGTGATGGCTAGAACTGTAATATATTTTATCATCTGCACTGGCACCATAAAAAGGGTTCATACATAACTTTGTTTAATTTTATCTATATACTGACAACACGAACCGATGGTGTTGATTTCTTTTCATGATCTGGGGGGGGGGGGTGATTGGTGATTTGGTGTCCTATGCGAGGGAGCGAAGCGACCGAGCCGGTGGAGGCTGTGGGAGGTGGGATATCCCCCTCCCAAACCAGGGACTCTTTAAATAAAAACAGAGTCGAAAAGTCGCATTTTAGAGCATTTAAAAACGATATTCAGAAGAATTAAACATGTGTAGTATAAATTCACTGCGAAGACACACAAAGCAAGAAGGATCATGTAATATTTCTATACAATAAACTTGAATGACATTCGACAACAAAATATTGGGGGGGGGGGGTGATAATACACGCCAACCCCCACCTCAAATATTGGAAGATATATCCCCCCGGATCGACACCCATGACACGAACGGTATGATTTAATTTGCAAAACGTTAGACAAATTTTAGTTCATATCAGCACAGGGCATAATTAAAAATAATTACTTAAATTATCATACCATAATCATGATGAATCTATAGGCCTACCAAATTTCAAAGCAGAAAATAAAAGTTTTAATAAAAAAATTTTTTTTTCACTTTCCGCAGAATATGAGCGCAAATTAGGCGGAGGAAATTATATTAATTAATTCCCCCAGTCACGCTCAGTATTTATTCATTCATTGCACCTTGTGTGCGGATAGCACGCACATTTCAACCTTGAATCGTAAGCGGTGAAGTACATTGACACCGTAATGATAACTAACATGCCTAAAGGGCTGTTCAATAATGCCTACAGCAAACCCTTCTTCCTGCCTTGTAGACCCATTATTATGTAGCATGTGTTTATAGGATGAACCGGTGTTGTATTAAAGGTAGTATCATACTTTGGTAAGACACCAAAACAGAAAATGTTCACAGATTTACGTTTAACTTACAGGGTATGAAGATGATGGTGATAGAAACATACCGCTAAAGTTTTTCCGCCTGAAATGGTGTATTTAACCAGAAATTAGTAAAACAATGAGCAAAAATCTTTTCGATCTTTCAAAAGATCAACAATAAAAGAGAAAAGACTGAAGAAATACTGTGGTCGTTTTTCACTGCTTTCTCACAAAATGGGCACCGTATGTGACTGAAACTTTCACAGATGACTGTTACTGTATGTTACTGTATCGTCCTTGATATTTTCGCAAATGAATCTGTATTTCTTTGACAAAAACAAAATGTATGATATTACCTTTAAAGGCGAAATGCCATTTTTGATACAGGAATTTGAATTTTCGACTTAAGAAACTCAAATTAGGCCTATTCATCTTACGAATCGGTTGCAGCCAATATTAATCATTACTATTGCTCCTTCGCTTGCAAAACAAGGGTTAACCCTGCCAGATTTTGAGAAGTATATAAACACATAATCCAAACAATGTCATTATTGGTTTTTAATCATTATTTTAATGGAAGATTCGAATTAACAAACGTACCAGATAAAATATTCCTTGTGATATTCATGCCATTTGCCGAGATTCATACCATACTGAAATCTAGGCAGTTCGTGGTATTTGTCTGTTTTTCTCTTGCGGCGAAGGCAGAAGATCAAGACGTATAATGCTTGCACACTTTTGACATCTTAGTACTCAGATTCTAAATCCGGTTCATTTCCAGGGAAAGAAAGTTACTTATCCGTTGCAAAATCGACCCACAGTACAGTGCGACTTTGGATGTCTGAAAGTGGGTCGGGGCAAGTACTCACGCTTTTGCTTTTTTCCTTTTAGGTGAAATGAGTAAAAATGAATCCGATGCGTTAACTGACATGTTGACGCAAGTCGCCCGAGGGGCTGCGTTTTGGCAAGTCCAAACCAACCGTGAACATAATTTCTGCATTGGTTATTGGTCTGGCGTTTTGGCGTGTTTACACTATACACGGTCAGTGCCTTCACAATAATATTCGCCTAATAACTGGCCTGCAACGACCAGCGAAACACCAATAATACTGTATGAACTCGGTCAAGTCAGTAGCTAGCTACCGAAATACAATGACCAGTATTCCCCCACAAAGAGGCACTGAAATCCAGTCATTGGAGGAAAACTTTGACGAAAAAATGGTCAGTGGGGATTTATCCAATCAAATTTAGTCTTATATGAATGGAAAGAACATTTCTTCATCTTTTTAAAACCGCTACCCCAGCGTGATCCGATCCTGGGTTCTCAAGATACGTTGAGATAAACAACCAAAGGTATGTTTAAAACGGCCATTTTTCGTCTCGCCCCATAGGCAAGTGCCTCATACCCATGATGAGAAAAATGATCAGTGGGTTTTCTGTTTTTCTTAGTGAGACATAATATGGACTTAAAGCCAAAAGAATGAATTTTCATAATCTGCAATCCCCAGATTTGTACAACTTTCCGTTGATTTAGTGTAAAAATGGGCTTTGTTTGTGGTCATTTCCCCACGTTAAAGCTTGTGTACCGGTGGAGCAGATGCGCGCTAGTTTTCATTTGTTTGAATTTCACATTGATTCATATACCACTGGAACAGAAGACATTATATCAAGGTGGACCCAGTGATGTCAGTGTTACATATTAAATGACTCCGAAGAAGAAAAATGACCAATATTTGAGAAACTCTATCTGCAGCAGCTTGAGCTTGACATTTTAATCAACAATACGAAAAAATCACTTTACAGAGGACTGAATGTAAACTTAATAAATCTTATTCCAATACAGTACTGACAATTCAAATAATATTGATACATTCCCTTAAACCTATGGTATAATAATTATAACATTCTGACCAACATTACACAGTTATTATGTTGACATTGCATGGGTTAAACATGGGTAAAAATAGTAAACTCCTTACAATTTTGTCATTGCTCATAAATTATTTCTGATGTTTTCGTGACTGCAATTAGGTCATTTATAACTGTCTTTAATTATTTTAAAGAAAATTGATATAAAAACTTATTATTAAGCATTTTATTGTTATATCAGCCGGTAATGGGAGACTTTAGAGAACCGGTCTTCAAGTAAACTGCGCACGCGCACGCAAATGTGAGCATGCGCGTGATGTTTTGCAGGCTGCGCTGTTGTGCGTGAGCATGCGCTGTTGACTTGAAGACCGGTTCTCTTAAGTCTCCCATTAATGCAAGACACTTGTTCGCTATTGTTGAACATTTTTGACATTTTAGAATCTTAGATTTTATAATATACAGGCATTTGATTTATGATAACTAGCCCACGAATAAATAACTTATTTTAACATTAAAAAAATGGACAAAAAGAAGATTGGTTTGAAGCTAAGTGAATCCTATTCTTGATTCAAGGCTGAATTATCCGTGGCCTTGTAGCGTGCATAATACTGTTATGGTTTAGTGCCCGGATGAACCCTGGTGTTTCATGTTGTATGGAGCCTAGCAGTAGCACGGCCAGTCTGCTTTATACGAGAATCCCATGCATCCATTACCAACTCCAACACTGGTCTGTGATTGGACAATGAGCAGTGACGTTTCCAGATTGGGGGACCCCGCCCCTTTGTGGATTTTTACTTTATTTGATATCTAGTAATTATCATTACTGCTACCGCTTCCACGCGTGGTATACAGAGGCGTATGCCATGAAGTATAATACACAAACAACCAAATCAAAACCAAACTGCCAAAAAGTCGAGAGGCAGGCTATGGCCGTTCATGAAAACTCACGTGATCCGGAACCAAAAGCTGAAAAATGTTTACACATAACGTTTTGGGCTTCGAAGCCACAGCCCCAAACCTCCATTTTGATAGTTATTACTAGAATTAAAATGGATGTGCCCAAATGGAGCCGTCGTGAGAATTGAACCATAACTCGAAAACATTTGAAGTTATTTTCTGAAAGGGAAAATGCAAAGAAACCTTCTGGTGTAACAAAAGCGGGGCATTAACAAATCAAAGGCATCATAAATTTGTTAAAAGGGCAAAATAATGTCAATAGTGAGTGCTCCTGAACTCAAAGGGATGGTACAGAATTGGTAAGACAAAGTACACTTCAAGATCACAGAGTCACATAAAACTTACATAGTATAAAGGTGATGATAGGAGAAAACATCCCATGAACATTAATTTGAAATGCCATATTATTCGTTGAGAAATAAATGAAACTTTTTTTCCGATTGAAATAAATCACTCCGAAGCGTTTTATTATGAACGTATAATATCGTTGAAATGCGTAAACGGGTTTTCACTATTTTCTCGTGACCCAGATGGCTGATTGACCTCAAACTTCTACAGGTTTGTCAGTTAAGGTATTTAATGGAAGTCACAGCAACGGTTTTGTCGCAAAAACCAGTTCTGTACCATCCCTTTAACCTTCTCTTCGAACATTTTCGTGCGTCATGGAAGATTCAACTAGCGGTGGGCCATTCAATTTACATATACACGTAAATATAAACACTTGTCTTCATCTTGTCTTCGTCTTTATAGTTTCAATCGTGGAGCCAGGAGAGCTCATGACAAGAATAATCATATCCAGGAAATTTATGTGAAATCCCTTGTACAAAAAGCCTTGTATTAAAAATGCAACGAGCACTGTATTATATTTGTAGTATTTTTATATGATTGTATAACATCCCATACGTTGATTCAGATTAGATAGGCCTAAGTGGATTTCCAAAATGGATGCAGTTATTTCATTGTAATGATGTTGCATGCGGTTCCTAAAGTAATTATACCCGTAGCAACCATGCACAAACTATACCCGTAGAGCAACTGTCTGACAGGTAACCCAGCGCCATATTTATTTTCAAATGACTTTGGAGAATCGGTCTTCAAGTATAAAGAGCGCACGCGCATGCACAACAGCGCTCTGTTTCCCTTTTCAAAACCAGAGAATCTACTTCAGAACCGCAGCCAAATGCCTCTATTTTGATACCAGTTATTTCAGAATGGATTCATGGTGAAATGGAGCCGGAGCCTGAGAAAACGAAAAAGAGTTGTTGAAAAAACGGAAGAAAAAATTCTGACCACTATAATCTGTGGCATTCCAGGTAAATATGACTACCCTGGTGAGGTGATTCGTACTATACGGACCGCTCTATTTTCTTTTCTTGGGGCGATCCAATAATATGGCATTTCAGGTACACCGTACACAGCCCTCTAAGCCGAAAAGAATATGACCTGTGGCATCTGACGGCCCCCATACACTGGATGCTAAATTTGAGTAAAATTGTAAGACTTCTTCGTTCTGCAATGTGAGGGGTTGACTGGCCATGTCCCCTGGGTCGTGAAGCTGGTGGACTCGGGGGAAATAAAACGTCGAAGATATCCCCCACGGGATAACAGTTTTATTGGATCGCGAGTGACAGTCCTTAATATTTTGTGCGGCTCTTTTTAATAAGCACACTGTCTCTGACATCGAGTTTGACAGGTATCAATATTCAGGGATAGTTTTAAAGGTAGTATCATACCTTGGTATAGCATACCGAAACATAAATCACCATATATATACCTTATTACTTACAGGGTATAAAGATGGTGATGGTAGAAACATACTTTTACAATTGTTCTGCCTGAAATGCTGTATTTATCCAGAAAGGAGTAAAACCTATAACAAAAACAATTTTGATCTTCGGAAGATAACAAATACCGGTGAAAAAATACAGTGTGCGTTTTTCACTGTTTTCTCAAAAAGTAGGCACCGTATGGGACTGGAAATTTCACAGATGACTGTGACTGTATCTTCCTTGATATTTGTGCTCATGAATCTGCATTTTTTTGACAAAAAAGTATGAAATTACCTTTAAGTTACAATTTCACAATGGAGCTAAGGTTTATATGCTATATAATAGAGGCGTACGGACTATGCTTGATGGTAGTCACACGAGGCAATTGCCATAGGTAACGTAAAGGCGACCAAGAGCACTGCTTGGGGAAAAGGCACTGTAGCTTCGTTAAGCTCAAACAGACATCTATCCTGACAACGTCTTACGATAATCTCCAGCAAATGAAAAACAGGCAAATTGAAAGGTGGATGTTATTCCTTGACGACTGCCCGGAACGGATTGCCTGTAAATTCCCTCGCGTCTTGTGCCAGCCTCCGATAACTTAGAATCGAAGAATGTAATATCCGAGCACGTGAATACAGCAATTCAAGGTGAAATCACTGTTTTCCGTTTGCTAAGCTTCCACTTCATACCATGTCACATCGTGTCTGGACCAGTCCCCAAAGATTTACACAATTTCCCGCCTTGATATAATTATTTTCGCTTGAATGTACAAACACTAATAAAAGACTAATCACTACAGACTATTATTATTATCACAAAAACGTTATAAATACATTCGACTCTACAACTAGCATTCACGATACATTGTACACACACAATCACAATACATTAATTATGATATATTAATATTAGTATTATTATAGAATAATATAAAATATGATTTACTTGAAAGACATAATCAGCTTAGATAAAATGTTAACCTTGTTATCAAGAGGAGATAGAAATTGAGTTGATTCCCAGTATATAATTAATATGGCATACCAAAATAATCATGGGTTACAACTGAAGGCAAAGCACAGATCAATGGGAGACTTTGGAGAATCGGTCTTCAAGTCAAAAGCGCACGCGCACGCAATTGTGAGCATGCGCGCGTTGTTTTGCGCATGTGTGCGCTTGCGCAGTAGGGCATGCGTGTGCGCTGTTGACCGATTCTCCAAAGTCTCCCATTCTCAGTGTACGTGTACAGAGTTCCCCCAGTTTATCCTACCTGAGAGTCCGAGTTCTACTGATATTTATTTTTCCAGCCCAAATCGGCAGCAATATTAAATCGTTACCCTAAAGATACAAATCATTGCACACGGCATACCACATCGGTGCTACGTGGCGCGCGATTTAAAGGGACTAAACACAATGAATGATCGGGAAATGGCCAGAAACATTAAGCGATCACCAGTATAGCTTATGCGGTTTAGAGATTGTGATTCGAATTTTGCTCTTTAAAAAAATGGTGCATTTTTTGTTTTGAGAAGAGATTAAAGCAAAACAATATCATCTTGGGGATATCAAAACTATTATTTTTATGTTCATCGCGAACGAACTGAGTTCGTTTTTCAACGATTTGTTTCGTTTTACTAGTGATTCGTGGTCGATCACAATGTATTTTGTTCCAAGTTCACGGTTGGATCAGACAGAGTTTGAGTGTTGGTTTGTGACCTGATCATGCCTTGTCCCTTTAAGTTTAAATGAGCACGCGGGCAATGATTGAGGCTAAATGATTGCCAAGGAGGTGACAGAGAGTCTTTCAGGGGCCTCTCGTACTTGGAGGCTGACTGTGGATGATGAAGAGGATCAGTGTCACGGTAATCGAAGCCAGCATTGTCAGGGCGGATACCAGCAACATAAACCGGTCCAGTATAAGCGCCACCTCGCTCCATTCGCGAATGGGCTGCTCCGAACCGACCGCCCACTCCTTGCTGCAGTCGTGCAGCCGGTCCACGGTCTTGAGCAGCTCCCTGCAGCAGGCGTGGTGGCAGCACTGCTTGGTGTCCGGGTCCGAGTGGCTGTTGTTCATCCCCACGCCATCCGGATCGCCGTTGTCGGTGCCCGTCCCGCCACGCCCGCCGCCGCCGGCCGGCGACAACATCATCCCGTCCTCGCGGAAATTGTTGGCGGACGTACGGGGCCACGACTCGACGATGGTGGAGGATCGAGTGGGGCCGCCGGACGCCTCGAACGTGTACAGGGTCTGAGCGCCGTGGCGGTAGCACAGGATTGGCGCCAGTACCCTGAAGATCACGTACCGTAGCCAGTTGGGTACGGGCCGGTGGCTGTCGCGGTGATGTAGGTTCAACACCACCACGCTGCAGAGTACGGACGTGCAACCGATGACTACCATGGGGGTGAAGAAATAACCTAATGGAGGGAATCAAATCGAATCACATCGAATCAGATCAAATCTAAACAAATCAAAGCACAGTCCGAGCTGTGTGGTTTGGCAAAATGCTAGCATCCAAGACAGTTTAAATCAAATTTGTGTCTAGCTAGCTGGGGTTACAGACCGTTATTAGTTAAAGCTGGACTCCAACGATTTCGAAAAATAAGATGTTCACATAAAATTGTGTTCACCTAGCTCCAATTAAGGTAAACATATCATTAACCCTCACTATTTGGACGTCTTAATACCAGGGCTGCATTCAGTCCATGTTCAAGTTGCTGTGTCTTTATTTGATCTGCACTTTAAGATTTTTGTGATTATTGTGCTGGCTGTTTGTGTGGTTTTGGTGATGGGTGACGGTGAACATTATCAATTTTGGTGCTGGGAATGGTCTGCATAAGGGTTTTTATCCAGGGGCCTCTTTTGAAACCTTGGCTCTGGTTTTGGCGGTGTCTCGGTCATCCAAAAGAGCCGGGTGGGTTTTCCTTAAGCTTAAAGTTTCGTTTGGTCTTGTTCAGAACAGAGTATCTACTGCTAAGCCGTATAGCCTTTAATTTGTTGCCTTATTACTTTAAATAGATAGAAATAGAGCCGAAGCCAGAGCCGACCGAAGCCATCAGAGCCGGCCAAGGCCGAAGCCAGGACCGACGCCAGGGCCGACCGAAGCCAGAGCTGACCGAAGCCAGGGCTGACAGAAGCCAGAGCCGACCGAAACCATCAGAGCCGGCCAAGGCCGAAGCCAGGACCGACGCCAGGGCCGACCGAAGCCAGAGACGGCCAAGGCCGAAGCCAGGACCGAAGCCAGGGCCGACCGAAGCCAGAGCCGACCGAAGCCATCAGAGCCGGCCAAGGCCGAAGCCAGGACCGACGCCAGGGCCGACAGAAGCCAGGGCCGACGGAAGCCAGAGCCGACCGAAACCATCAGAGCCGGCCAAGGCCGAAGCCAGGACCGACGCCAGGGCCGACCCAAGCCAGGACCGAAGCCAGAGCCGATAGAAGCCATGGCCGACCGAAGCCAGAGCCGACCGAAGCCAGAGTCGGCCAAGGCCGAAGCTAGGGCCGAAGCCGAATCCGAAGTCTTACCGATAATGGGTGTCCTCTCCGAGGACGGCGGCAGGGACCCGCTAATCAGCTCCTGGAAGAGCAGCAGCGCCAGGAGGGTGGTCACGCCCAGGGAGATCTTCTCACCGGAGTCCGGGGGCAGAACGTAGATAGAAAGGCTGATGATGGCCAGGAGGATGGCCGGAAGTAGGATGCTCAGGATGTAATGGAGGGGCCGGCGGGACAGAATGAGCGCGAAGGTGATCAGACGGAAGGGGTCTGGGCAGCAAGGGTAGTCTATATCCTCACTGGTTACCGACACCTGGGGACGACAATAAAACAGTTTTAAATAAATATACAGAATATGTATGGACCAAAAGATTGAGTGTGAAAGCTCAGATGTTTATAAGAATATGCATTGATACCTATCTTCTTATGAAATATTTCTCTCTAAGGGTATAATTGAAGTGAAACTGGATCTGAATCCCTCCAAAAAGGTGTTACTGTCTGGCAGGAAGTCTCCCGTTTAACCCCCACCCCGGCATCTCCTCGAGAGCCTCAACTTCTGAGAAGAATAGTATAGTCTCTCAGGTCTCCTGATGAGGACTAGAGCAGACTAGTCGAAACGTTGAGACCTAATTGCGAGAAGTGCGAACGATATAGAAGTGCGAAAGTACGAACGATTATTACATGGTGTTTCCGCAAACCGATCCACATACCAATTGTCACCATGCAAAGCCTCAAATCTTTCTCATTAGTAGTCTGACTGACCTTGATTAGTTCCCAGACTCCGTTGGGCACAAAGTAGTCGCTCAGGTTCTCCTTCGTGCCGGCGTCCTTGGTCAAGTCGATGTCGCCGATGGTGAAGACCCAGGAGCCGAAGATCAGGTCGCACTTCTGCGTGTCGAACGGGAACAGCAGCGTGTCGATCTGGCACGAGGACTTGAGGATGGCCGGGAAGTTCCAGGACACCATGCCGTCTGGCGTCACGATCGCCGGGATGCTCTTGGTTCGCTCGAAGAACTCGTCGACGCTGGGGTCCGGGGAAAGACTGGACCAAGTTAGAATGCCTGGTCACACGATCTGCATCGATAACTCGTATCGACGCCAGCGGGACATATTCACATTTTTTTGTTTTCTCGATCTTATAATTTTTTTCTTCAAGGAGTGGGTGGTATTCATTTTGGTGTGCTTAATAGCTAAAAAGCAATACTTTCAATGGTGGTCTGTCAAGAAAGGCATATTGGTAAGTTGATTATTTTTTTCAGCATTTAGTATATCGTGGATAAAGAACAGGTGCATTTTGTTGTCTCAATATTGATTGTGTGTATGGAGTGCAGTGCCGAGGATGACGACTGGTCCATGTATGGCATGGGTTGTGATGGGTTCCAGAGCATTCAACCAAGGGGAAGTCGTGAATGGTGACTGCATTTTGTGGGATCTCTCTCCATCCTCCGCCCAGGAGTGAAGAGGGGTCCGCGTGAGAGGGTAAAAGGGTGCAGCGTGGTGAGTGTTTGGACCAGCCTGGTAGGTGCAAGGGGAGTGAAGATGGTTTGACAGGAGTGATACAATTTGGCCAGGGGCTGATGTGGAGGGGGATCCAATGACATGTGCATGTGCTGTCTGACAAATTCACATGATCTACAGAACGATGTATCGAACTGAGTGTGTCGATCATCGGTCAACTGCGATGATCAAGGGAAGGGTTTCCGTATTGCTTGCGCTTGATGGGAACGTTAAAGGATATGTCGATGTCGACAACATTACCAGTGGTGCGTGCTTTAGAGTGTCGACTTTTGAGCATGCACTTAAGTTCATTCTCAGTGTCTGTGCAGTTTTTCTTGTCTTTTTTTGTGGGGCCACATAATATTATTTGGTTCATAAAGATTAATTAGTGGCAATGCGTTTTATTAATTCGCTGAAGATGCGTGACAATCAGCACAAACAAAGAGCCATGGAAGGCATTAGCTGGTTAATGTGAACATGTCCCACTAATTAATTAATCTTCCCGTATATACAGACATTAACACACAAACAGAGACACTATACCATCCTACACAACCGCACTGTTATGATGCTATGATGACGGTACAGTGAGGACGGTGCATCACAGACAGTGGGGTGTGCCAATTAATGATGATGCATGCAGACGATATTTTAGCATTAACAAAGCATGACTGTGGTTTAAGCGTGGTGTGAGGAGTTTCTAAAGTGATTCTCACACTGGGTAAAATACCAAATGGGAGATAAAAAAAAATGGAACGAAAAACAGAATCCCTCAAAGGAAACGAAACAAAATGATGGGGGAGGGGCACGAGGGTGGGGCCTAAATCACGGCAGTTTAAGGGGATGAAATGCCACACCCCACTTGAACTTTCTCATCTTTCCACCATGGTTATAGATCCCGCATGTAGCCTAGCCCAACCTTAAGACGAAACAACTTCACTCACTTTGGATGTGATTCCGTCCTCAATTTGAGGTTAGGTGTCCAAAATGTACTATGCAATGGTACGGTGTTACTTAGGCCTAGTCCCAAATTAAGGTTGAAGCTAAGTGTCCAAAAGGCTACGCTGTGCAATGGCACGATGTTATATACCGCACGGTTAGAGCATGGAGCTAGCTCCTATATAGATCCATGTCTTAAATGCACTCACCAATGGAGTGCATAATGGTTAGTAGTATATGAGGGTCGTCTGAAGCCCCGTTGTGAGGTTCCAGAGGAGGTTCCGGGGAAGGAAGAGGAGGTTCCAGAGAAGGTTCCGGAGGTTCCAGATTAGAGGAGGTTAATACAGAGGAGGTTCCAGAGGAGGTTCCATAGGTTTCAGATTAGAGGAGATTCCAGAGGTTCCAGATTAAAGGAGGTTCTACATTAGAGGAGATTCCGGAGGTTCCAGATTAGAGGAGGTTCAATATTAGAGGAGATTCCGGAGGTTCCAGATTAGAGGAGATTCCGGAGGTTCCAGATTAGAGGAGGTAATTCTAGATTAGAGGAGGTTCTGCAGGTTCTAGATTAGAGGCGGTTCCAGATTAGAGGAGATTCCGGAGGTTCCAGATTAGAGGAGATTCCGGAGGTTCCAGATTAGAGGAGGTTCCGGAGGTTCCAGATTAGAGGAGGTTCCAGAGGATGCTCCGGAGGACATGAGCAGGTCATGAGTAAAATGAGCAAGAAATGGGTAAATTGAGCAAGAAATGAGTAAAATGAGCAAGAAATGAGTAAAATGAGCAAGAAATGAGTAACATGAGCATGCCGCCTCCTCTGGAACCTCCTCTGTATTAACCTCCTCTAATCTGGAACCTCTGGACCCTCCTCTTCCTCCCCCGGAACCTCCTCTGGAACCTCACAACGGGGCTTCAGACGACCTTCATATACTACTACTATGGTTGTACTGTGAAGTCGCAATAAGCAAATTCAACGCTCCTTTTCATATTAGCAGTGATTTGGAATCAGCTGCCATGTTTTCTGGTGTTTTTCTTTTACCAAACAAACAATATTTTACGTAAATAAAAATAAACACGGAAATTTGTTGCGAAATGGATGCAACGCGCGGCCTTAGCTTTTCACACATTCTACACTATTCTACACTATTTCGCAAATGTGCACTTCAGTATTGCGCCTGAATGTTAGTCGGGGTTGTTACCGCAATTCTAAGATTTGCCTATAATAGGTCAAAATATTTCCGCACAGGTTAGAAAATGGGTAATTTTGTAGGTCAGTTAACCCTTTGCGCAGCAAAATGGCTATTTTAGGTTGAATTAAGCCAGTATCTCCACGTTATCCTCAAACCACGCATACTCTTCGATAGCTGCAGAGCCCCTTAAGCCCTTAAGTGTTTTCTGAAACACAAATTAACCATTCCGAGAGATTAAACCTGCTTTAGACTCCCCCACGAGAGTTAGGGTGCATTCGTTTAGCTAACACGGGTCAGCCCTTACTGGGAACAGTCGTGCTATACTGCACAAAACAAGCGAGAGAATGGGGACGAGGTTGACTGGTGTCGACCCGGGGAACTTAACGAATGCACCCTTATTTATATTTTACAAAACTGGGTGATCATAACAAAAATATCCCTGTCACTCCACGGTGTTCCATAAATATAGTGTCCTTATACGCATTTTTGTGGCTGCCATGACGCATGACATTATGGGCGAATCACAACCACTATTAACTGCATACCGTTAGTGGGCTTTTCGCGACAGTTGACTGCTGTTTTGATATTTTTTGTGTACATTTTACTTGATTTCTAATTATCGTACACTAAAGCAAACATAGGCCTACATTATTCAGAAAAAAATCATGCCACTATAAAAACACATAAAGAAAAATGTGCGCAGATTTGTGATGTACGATGCATCGTTATACGTCATTATAATGCATGTGCAAACATCGCATAACAAAACTATCCAGATTGTGAATTTGTGATGTACGATGTATCAAACATCACAGATTATGTGCGAAGACATTAGTGGTGTGCGATGTCCCTCTTGCGCCACCATTCTTTGCCGTCTTGCGCATGATATGCATGAGTTAATTTTACACTGTGAGTAATGTAATGCGCGCCCCAGGTGTCATGTGTCATGGCGAGCACCGCATGTTGCCCTGGATACAAAACCACACTATACATGCTGCTCGCATGCAGGGTCAAAGGCCAAATGCATTTCCATTTACTCAAGACTTATTTTTTACCTGTCGGTGAACGTTTTTGCTACTGAAAGCATTTCTTGCCGAAATGACTATTTTGCATAAACCGGGAGCAGTGGCAGATAAAAGGTAATTATTCGGCGCAGAAAAGCCAAAAAGCGTTTTTCTCCAAATTGATGCTGCCTGCGAAGAAAAACAGTTTTGCGAAGAGGGATGGAACGACCCTTTGAACTCGGCGATCCGGCGAAGGGGGGCACCCTCAGGGCCAGTCTACGCGGGGAGACGGTACCACGGTTCCATTTCATGGAATCCGTTACGGCCTATTTTTGTGCTTACGGGCACTGCTTTGCGTGAAACTTCTATTTATTTCATGGAATCCGTAAGCAAGATTTTCGGCTAGCGAAGAATTTTTAGGGTAAGCGTGAGTATTTTCTGCTAACGTGCTGTCATTATGCATTCTGCAGAAAAAAACTTGCTTTAATACCGTTACCAAAAAGAAAACTCTCCTGTGAAATACACTAACCGTAGGCCTAACCCCAAATAATTTTTGGTAACGGTAACAGATTCCATGAAATTTAGTCCTGTGCAAGAGCAGGGTGTTAAGATATAGGATTTTGTTTTGCGCCAATCGAAATGTTGATGTAGAGTACAATAAATAGAATGGGAGACTTTTGAGAACCGGTACTCAAGTCAACAGCGCAGGCGCAAAACAACGCGCGCATGCTCACAATTGCGTGCGCGTGCGCTGTTGACTTGAAGACCGGTTCTCCAAAGTCTCCAATTGTTAAATGTTTCCAACGTGCCTCTTGTTATTTTGTAACGCACGTCAGGAACTTAACAGATTGGTGTTGATAGTATTCAAGTTCATTCTCTGGTAATATAAACTGCATAAGCTGTTCAATAGAAGGCTAAAGATTCGTTCCCAATTACATTATACAGTTGTTAAGATGTTAGAACACGACATAAAATTGTATGAAGGCGAACGGGTCTGAAAATGATGAGAATAATAATGATGATAACGAAACATCTGAACCTTTTTGAATTGACCCGACACCTAAATAATTGCAGAAATGTTGCCTCGTATCAGAAACCAAATCGAAAAGAACCAAAAAAAAAAAAGAAGGAAACTATATAAAACGCAGCCCACAGCGACAGCAAACTAAGTGTAAACGATTTTAGTTTTCATACCCGAGACCTCTTCCATGGCTGCTATATAAAAAAAAAAGGTTGAAAGAAACAAAAAAACGAGCAGAGTAAAGATTCAGCGGGGTTGTGGTTGGCTTGTTCAGACAGTATACAGGAGACAGACGAATGAATGGATGGATGAGTGGTGATCGTGTGAAACGGAGAAGGTGTGAGTGGGTGTGTGTCGAGGGAATTCAATCTTCTGCAAAGATCTTCATCGTCTTACTTTGTGTACAGGGTGATATCGGGCGTCCAGATTTTATCCACTGCAATGTACAGCCTCTCCACTGAAGGGTATTTGGATGATTGCCACGCCAAAAACTCATCTTTCCACATCTATATGATATACGAAAATGGAAACAAATTCAAATATTCAACACTTGACATTAGACTTGCGTCCAGGCGTATGACATTGGAAAAGTCGAATTTGGTAGAGCAATTTTACGAGGAACTATTTGGCGTATGGGATGAACCATTGCCATGCTCGCCTTGCTTCAAGGCTAACCCACTTCGTGTTTTCGACGGGAAAAATATCGGTTGCAATTAGTCTTTAAAGGTAATATCATACTTTGGTTTTTATCAAAGAAATACAGATTCATGGGCAAAAATATCAAGACAGATACAGTAACTGTCCTGTGCAAAATTTCAGTCCCATACGTTGCCCACTTTTTGAGAAAACAGTGAAAAAAAGGCCAAAGTATTCATTAAGTCTTTTCTCTTTTATTGTTGACCTTTTAAAAGATCAAAAAGATTTTCGGTCGTTGTTTTACTAATTTCTGGATAAATACACTATTTCAGGCGGAACAGTTTTAACGGTATGTTTCTGCCATCACCATCTTCATACCCTGTAAGTTATACGTAAATCTGAGAACATTTCTGTTTTGGTTTCTTACCAAAGTATGATACTACCTTAAAAGGGACAATAATGTACTGTTGGTACTCGAAAAAAAAATCGGTTGCAATTAGTCTTTAAATAAAAAATGGCAATCGTTTACATTGGTGCATCGTGAAATGAACTCCCAAATGGTTGGATACCTAGAAATGTTTATTACCAAGGGATAACTCGAATTGCTTCGAAGAATCTACACACGCCCACGAGAGGGACTTTGTGAGAAATGTTTAGGTATGTATTTAGGCAAACTATAATCAGGGTGTCATTTCAATGCCACTTCCAAATGCATCTATGCCAATGGAATGGGTATTGCATCACTAATGAAGGATCGTCCCGTCTGGCAATGTGATGCAGTGTGAAAATACGCCCACCCGGCAAACCGTTTGATGACAGGCGATGGACGAAAGACAAAGGTGTGATTCTCTGGGTAATACTCATAAGCGCTTGACGACCATGGACAGTAATAATGTCTCAACGCCGATGCAGGGCAAAGCCAAAGTTAATTAAAAACCAAATCCAGACGGAAGGACCGATGGAAGTTAATTTCCGATCGTAATTGCGTAAAAATAAAAGCTGAGTTGAAGTGGTGGCCACACAGGGCTTCCGTAATCATGCCGGATGAAGCTTTTGGAAGTGCCATTTTGTGAACATGGGGAGGTATATAATGTATTGAATACTGGGAAATCTTCAGTTTAAAATCTTCAGTGCACAATGCTCCCAACAACAAAAAGGCAATACGGTTAAATGAATTTAAAACGAATACTCCCAAAAAATGACGAAAATGATCAATTGAAGAACATTACCAGCCTCATGAGACCGCTAATTTGAACAAACTGCTCTCTTTCATTCTGAAAAGACAAAAGGAAAAAGAATAAGAAATCAATCAATCAATCAATCTCTTGAATGGATCTGATTTTTGATTGTGTGCGGGATGTGGGTATAGTTTCAAGATTGATTGGAACAAATGCTTTGTCAGCATTAAAGGTAGTATCATACTTTGGTAAGAAACCCAAACAGAAATGTTCACAGATTTACGTATAACTTACAGTGTATGAAGATGGTGGTGGTAGAAACATACTGTTAAAATGTTTCCGCCTGAAATGGTGTATTAAACCAGAAATTAGTAAAAAAAAAACCGAAAATCTGTTTGATCTTTTAAAAAATTTTAAAAAAGAGAAAAGACTTAAGAAATACTGTGGCCGTTTTTCACGATCGTTTTTTCACGATCTGTCTTAGTATATTTGCCCTTGAATCTTTATTTCTTTGATATATTGTCTTAGTATATTTGCCCATGAATCTGTATTTCTTTGATAAAAACCAAAGTATGATACTATACCTTTAAGAAGAAGAAGAAGAATCAAATTATCTATAAGTGATAATATAAACCCAGGCGGTAAAACTTATCAGTCCAGAAAAGCTACAGCCTCCATAGTTGTAAAAGAAAACATCTGAGTCATGTCTACGTCAAGGTCACGATTGTGTTCACAGTTTTGTTCTATAGGGGTGAGATCAAAACTGCTGTGAATAGATCGGAAAATCCCGTTTTTCACTTTTTTTAATTTTTTTTTTTACATAATTTATAAGCTAAAAAACTTCACAGGATCGTTTTGTATTCCATGTTAAATCAAATAATGGACAGTCTGCAGCTGTTCTGTCACCTTTTATACCAATCCTGCATTGTACCTTTAAGACTGTTTTGCTTACCAGCTCAATAATTTGGGTGACGAATATTCTGATAGACACTCCGGTTGCATGGCTGGTGTTATACACTGGTCGTACCGTCACTGGCCCGTAGTTATCAATCAGGCTTTCCATAAGAAGGGAGGATTCGGACTTGTCCAGTAGAGCATCTGCTGGAAATGAAATGTAGGGCACAGGATTGAATAGGCCTGATGGATATACAGGGATGTTTCCCCCAAAAACGCAACACTTGTGTCGAGAACTATTATACTGTTTATCACTTCACTTGAAATACAGTCTTGGCTAACATCATGTAGAATTTGAGCAGAATTTGACTAAAATTTAGTGGGGGGGGGGGGGGGGGGGGTGATAATACACGCCGTCCCCCCCCCCCCCCCCCCCCCCATCCACCCCGGGATCGACACCCATGTGGAAGGGGACAACAACAACAACTTTTAAGCTTTAAGTTTCTTTTTTTTTTCCTGCATCATCATATCCTTTTTGTGTTCCATGATCATTATGTCTCCGCGCTGCATCAATTTGAGCGAATTAAGCCAGGATCTGTGTGGACTGCATAATGAATCAATGGTATTTGTCATTAGTAACCATAGATTCTCTACATCATAGATCCCCTGGATAATGATCGAGCCGACCAAAAAGTCCATTTGTATGCAGGTTTATTTTTCTTCTTTTTCTGTTATAGCTAAAAAGGCTTTTGGTTCGTATAACCACGCGGAATTCCCATTTTCGCTTTTTCTTTCTGGTTGTGTATGCATTGCAACATGTACCTCTTGGGAATTCACGGCGGGCCGTGAGGAATACATTGACATACAACACGGGAATATAAGATACATTATAAGATGTGTGATGGACTCGAGAAACTGGAGCGATTACCGGCTGCTAGCCATTTGCTCCAACAGATGGAGACCGTAATTTCTTACTAACATGATCAACGC
This sequence comes from Astropecten irregularis, assembly GCA_963971285.1. Taxonomy (NCBI): domain Eukaryota; kingdom Metazoa; phylum Echinodermata; class Asteroidea; order Paxillosida; family Astropectinidae; genus Astropecten; species Astropecten irregularis. The sequence continues at coordinate 8,132,858 of OZ020247.1, forward strand.
CACAGCAGCATCCACATTACAGAGTCAGAGCGCCTACTCACGCGTCTAAAATGACAACCCATTGATGAGTGTAATTCTGTCACTCAGTGCACGTTATATGGCATGACAATAATAGGTTGCGTTTTTTGCGAAGTTGAAGGTCGGCCTTTTTTATGTCCAAAACAAAGAGCATGCTATTTCCAATCGGTATAGCCAAAAGCTCTTATTCTGATACCCTCTAGTCATCGAAAGGTGAAACAAGAAAATATTGACTGGAGTGAGCAGGCGCGGTTAGAGGCAATATTTTCTTTTTTTTCTTTTTTTTTGGGGGGGCCTAGAAGAGCCATTATTTTTTTTGAGGGGGGCTAGAAGACCCAATATTTTGGGTTCTTCTAACACACTCGCTTCTGCTATGACTTATTAGGGGTCGAAAAACATGCACCTATATCATACACTACGCGGTTTTTTTTTAATTGGCGCCTAATAGCTGAAAAGATGCAGTATTTTCAAGAATTCCTTTTTTCAATTGCATTTTTTTTTGGGGGGGGGGGGGGGCTAGACCAAAAAAAACAATTGGGGGCCTACAGCCCCCTAGCTCCCCCGTAGAACCTCGCCTGCTGGAGAGGGATTCGAACCTGAAACCCCCGGTGCTCTACCAACTGAGCTATCCAGCGCTTTGTTGTCAGATATATTTTTGTTCTGAAGCCTCTGCTTTGAAACGGATGCACGAAATGCCGGAGCCAAAGCCGACATGTCGAAAAGGATCTAAACACTTGACCCTTTGAGAACAGGCGAGTGTGCCAATCATTACCATGTCTTCATTACCATCCGTGAAGTACATCAAAAAGGTTGGGCAGAGCCTATTGGCCTACTACTTGTTTATTACAAAATAGCTCACACCATATAGCCATGCGTTAAAGGTAGTATCATACTTTGGTAAGAGACCAAAACACAAATGTTCACAGATTTACGTATAACTTTCAGGGTATGAAGATGATGCTGGTAGAAACCTACCGTTAACATTATTCCGCCTGAAATGGTGTTTTTATCCAGAAATTCGTAAAACAACGACCGAAAATCTGTTTGATCTTTTAAAAGATCAAAAATAAAAGAAAAAAAGACTTAAGAAATACCGTGGCCGTTTTTCACGAATTTTTCTCAAAAAATTGCCACCGTATGGAACTGAAATTTTCACAGATGACTGTGACAGTATCTTCCTTGATATGTTTGCCCATAAATCTGTACTTCTTTTGACAAAAACCAAAGTATGATACTACCTTTAATATTGCACGCGGTATATCAACTCTAAATATAATACAACAGTTCGCCGCCACTTTCCCCAGGTAAATGTCATGTTTAATGCTCCGTTGTATTGCCCTATCAGTCATGCTGTAAACATGACATCGCTTTCCGATCCCACGACTGAGTCTTCTCCCTTCGTCGGGGGAAGAAATGGGGTTATCAAATGCTGTACATAACCAATTGCCTGGCAGCAAATTACCCAAGTTACCCCGAGGGTGTTAAAGATGGCATTTTGACATGGTCGACCAGACTCCACGTATTCGTGAAATATTGTCACCACTGCCCATTTATGCCCCAAGATAATAATCTTTGAATGCACCGTGTATAAAATTCACCTGTATTTATTATTGAGTCTTATCATGAAGTCTTTCTGGAGAGCTTAGAGGCCCAACTACAGCCCCCGCATCCTGCGCGGCTGATGTGCAAGCCACATATCAGGCAGAATAATTTATTTCGACGTCATCGTGACGAACAAGCATTGGTTTTGAAGGCTGCTTGATCTGGTTGAAAAAGCCAGGATATTTTCATGGATCTTCCTTACTTGATTATCAATGCAACGTCTACAGGTGCATTCAGCGTAAGGCATTGTGGTTTCAAATACCCTTTGGAATAAGCGGGTGGAATATTACAAAATAACGTCAAAACGGTGTTCCCAGAGTTAATGTTAACATTTTTTGGAAAGATACGGGTTTCTGCATTGAGGACTAGGGGTCTGTTTGTTTAATGCACAGGGTCACGGATTGACCCGGATCCCATTTTAGCGTAGCCTGCATAGGAGGTGGATCCCTAAAATTTCTATCCTAGTGCATTAAACAAACAATCAATGATGCATTATGTTTGTTGATACGTCCGACACGGAGGGAAAAAAAGATGCACGCAAAAACATCACACAATATGAAAGAACTGTATTGTTATGACAAACTGTAATTTAATCATGCTGAACACATCTTGAAATGGTACACGTAACATTATGAGAAACAGCTCTGCATAACATTGTACAAATAATATATAACAATGAATCTTTTGACAATTTCATGTCTCGGATGCAAAGGCTTTATGGAGAAATTGATTTACATTTTTCCCAAAAGAAAAGACATCCATCACTCCAATCTAGAAAGTCGTGGAAACATTAAATAGCTGAATACAATCGTTGGTGTTCAGGCAATATCCATCTTAGAAACGCTGACGATTACGTTTGGGTATGGAGAAATGTCGAACACGTGGTCACGATATTACGGAAGCTTGAATTGCCTTCCGAGTTTCCACGTTACTGAGACAATCTACCTCAGAAACACGGAATGTTTTCATGGTTTTTAGGAAACTTCAATGTTAATGTGCATCAGAAATACGGAATTCAATGATAAGTCATCTTTGTAATACGGAAAGTTATCTCAGTAACACGGAAATTTATCCTAGTAACATGGAATTCAATGAACATCATTGCATTCCGTGTTACTGAGATGCCTTATCATTGAATTCCGTGAGATGCATTATCATTGAATTCCGTGTTACTGAGATACCTTATCATTGAATTCCGTGTTACTGAGATACCTTATCATTGAATTCCGTGTTACTGAGATACCTTATCATTGAATTCCATGTTACTGAGATACCTTATCCAAGAATTCCGTGTTACTGAGATACCTTATCATTGAATTCCGTGTTACTGAGATACCTTATCATTGAATTCCGTGTTACTGAGATACCTTATCATTGAATTCCGTGTTACTGAGATACCTTATCATTGAATTCCATGTTACTGAGATACCTTATCCAAGAATTCCGTGTTACTGAGATACCTTATCATTGAATTCCGTGTTACTGAGATACCTTATCATTGAATTCCGTGTTACTGAGATACCTTATCATTGAATTCCGTGTTACTGAGATACCTTATCATTGAATTCCGTGTTACTGAGATACCTTATCATTGAATTCCGTGTTACTGAGATACCTTATCATTGAATTCCGTGTTACTGAGATACCTTATCATTGAATTCCGTGTTACTGAGATACCTTATCATTGAATTCCGTGTTACTGTGATACCTTATCATTGAATTCCGTGTTACTGAGATACCTTATCATTGAATTCCGTGTTACTGAGATACCTTATCATTGAATTCCGTGTTACTGTGATACCTTATCATTGAATTCCGTGTTACTGTGATACCTTATCATTGAATTCCGTGTTACTGAGATACCTACGGAAGCTTGAATTGCCTTCCGAGTTTCCACGTTAATGAGATAATTTATCTCGGAAACACGGAATGTTTTCATGTTAACATGGAATTCAACGATAGGGAACTTGGAATTCAATGTTAATGTATCTCAGTAACACGGAATTCAATGATAGTTATCTCAGTAATACGGAATTCACTGATAGGTTATCTCGGTAATACGGAATTCAATGATAGGTTATCTCAGTAACACGGAATTCAATGATAAGTTATCTTAGTTATACGGAATTCAATGATAAGTTATCTCAGTAACACGGAATTCAATGATAAGTTATCTCAGTTATACGGAATTCAATGATAAGTTATCTCAGTAATACGGAATTCAATGATAAGATATCTCAGTAACACGGAATTCAATGATAAGTTTTCTCAGTAATGCGGAATTCAATGATAAGTTATCTCAGTAACACGGAATTCAATGATAAGTTATCTCAGTAACACGGAATTCAATGATAAGTTATCTCAGTAACACGGAATTCAATGATAAGTTATCTCAGTAACACGGAATTCAATGATAAGTTATCTCAGTAACACGGAATTCAATGATACGAACACGGAATTCAATGATAGGTTATTTCAGTAACACGGAATTCAATGATAAGTTATCTCAGTAACACGGAATTCAATGATACGAACACGGAATTCAATGATAGGTTATCTCAGTAACACGGAATTCAATGATAAGTTATCTCAGTAACACGGAATTCAATGATACGAACACGGAATTCAATGATAGGTTATCTCAGTAACACGGAATTCAATGATAAGGTATCTCAGAAACCTATGATGTATATTTATAAGACATGCCTGGGCCAACGACGGTACATCCTTTCAAGACGAACATTCAATTTAGAAAAGACCGCACAGTTCATAATATTTGCAGTATGTTTCTGGAAATTCTGGTAAGTTTCAAGTTGTATTTGTTACATGTTGAGTGGTTTTAAGCTGGGTTGGACCTTAGTTATACAGTGTATTGCGATGTAATGACTTGTTACACACCTTTCTGCAATGATAATATCCACCACATACATAGAGCCCGGCCTTCAAAGCATATTGCAGATCAAAGGCAAATCTGCACACTCAGTCAAAATTTCATAATAAACGATGTAATGTCTTTTGGCCTTTCCCCAGGTTCTGTGGTCGCTCCTGATAGGACCGGTCGTTGCTCCTGAAGATCTTCGATTGCCAGCCGAAGAAAATATGCAATGGAATGTGAGAGAGTTGATTATGAGATATTTTCTGCTTGGGTATACAGCAATACAGATAAACCATTTTTTGTCACTGTGCCATGGTATATGGATAAGTATTCGCCGACTTCAAAGGTTGATGTGGAGGATGGGCCTACGAGTATACAGACAACGATCAGATTTTGATGACATTGTCAATGCAATAAGAACAGAACTATCAGGCAGTGGGAGACTACTTGGGTATCGGTTGATGTGGCGCAGGCTGCATTTGCGTTATGGTATCCGGGCTACCCAAGACATGACGAGACAGTTGCTTGGAGTTCTTGATGCCGAGGGTGTTGCACTTCGAACACGTGGCCGACTCATTCGAAGAATCTATCGATGCACTGGACCAAATCACGTTTGGCATATGGATGGAATGGATAAGTTAAAGCAGTTTGGTTTAGCTGTACATGGAGCAATTGACGGTTTTTCTCGAAAGGTACTCTGGCTGGAAGTAGGTCCCAGTAACAATGATCCTGCATATATTGCAGGTTTCTACATGAAGCTGGTGAATCAGTTGCATGGCGTACCCAGTATTCTTAGAAGTGACCGCGGCACTGAAAATAGCACTGCGAGAATTTTACAAGTCGCTTTGAGGATGGAGCATGAAGACGGCTTATCGGGACACCGAAGCTTCCAATACGGTCGTTCTACAGCAAACCAACGAATTGAGTCATTTTGGTCTCAACTTAGGAGGATGGTAATCCAGTTTTGGATCAGTTTCTTCAGGGACATGCGAGACCTTGGGCAGTTGGATAACAGTAATCCAGTACATATCGACTGTCTCAGGTTTTGCTTTAGTCAGCTAGTGCAGGGAGAGCTTGATGCAGCAGTACACTTGTGGAATAATCATTGCATAAGGAGTCAACGTAATGCTGAATGCCCATCTGGTATACCAAACATGATGTACCACACACCTAATGCGTTTGGAACTACAAACAGATTGAAGCCCTTGTTAGTCAATGAACATGAATTGAACATTGCACAGGAACAACACTGTAAATATTATCCTCGTTACAAGTGTTCCCCTGAATTTGTGAGATTTCTTCGAGCGATTGCTGGTGAAGAAATCGATAACTTTGAAATGCCAACTGCTCCAGATGAGGCGCTGGCTTTGTATTTAAACATTTTAGAAATCGTCAATGAACTCGAGGTTGAGGATGAAGTGTGAATGTAAGTCTGCGGCCTGTAACAAAACACACAATTGGGGGTCTTAAATAATGCGTCACTTTTTATACTTGCTACATATTTTTAATGGTAAAAGTATTGTTTGATAAAAAAAATGCACGAACTGTGGCTCTAATTTCCGGTGCCCGCAGCTTTAACGCACCGTGCTCTTATGCTGATTCAACAACCAGTTGCATGCGCAGGCGCACATCACTTTTAAAACCGCATTTCATTCAAGTTTATTTCACTTTCTCCCCAGGAATTTTCAAACCGTAGTAAAACAGGAACCTTAAAGGATTTTTTTTTTCATTTGCTTGCCTTCCGTACCTTGTTAGACGAGATTTAATGATTTTCTTTTTATAGATATGACATTGTAAAGGAGTAGGATTTTGTTTTGCAATTTTGCAAGTACCAGGATTTAAAATAATAATCTCTTTTCGTAAGAAAGGCACCCCAGAGATTTGGACGAGTTTTAACCCCCTTTTCGAACCTTATTTTTTGTTTTAATGTTTTGACTTATTTTTTTCTAGAAACATTGTTGTTATTCATGACTAGTTCAAAAGGTTATTGGCTGATTATTATTCATGTTTGCTATTAAATTGCAGACCGTATACTGTCTTGACCAATCTCTAAAATGTGTGACAAGTGTCTCGATGTTGCTGAATACTTCTCTTGTACTTGTACATCGTTCCTTTGTCTACCGTGTTCGCATACCACCATAACACCTCTTTGAAATTGGAAACCACACAGACTATACATTTTCTTCAAACCGGAAGTCAAAGAAAAAAAAAAAGACCTTTTAGACAATTTAGGGAATTCGACTGTGGTCTTTGTTCATGAAATCTTAACTGACATCTGGTCTTCAAAAAACAATAGGGCCTATATTGTTGATGTCATCATATGTCACCGCGCCCTTAATAGCGGCAATTCAAAAACTCGTCATTTTATTATTGCATTTAAATAGTGGTATGACAAAAAGTCACTGATTTGTATTAATCTCGTCTTTTCCCATGCATAAATTAACATTAATGGAGTCTGCAATAAACCTGCATATTGTGTAGATCGTGTAAATACTCAACCACATGTGTTCCCTTTGTCTTTATTTTCAGTTTTGATGGAAAGAAACTATAAAATAAAACATGCATTAGGCAAAAAAAAAATACTCGGTCTCTGGTCAGACCAAAGTTCCAGAATTGATGCGGCGATGCGGTTTTGTTGTTGTTGTTCTTGTTTTTTTTTCCGGAGGGGGGGGGGGGGTTAAGACTGGCAATGGTCCAAGCAAGCATTTAGACATTGCTTTAATTCATTTTGTAATGCTGAATAATTTAGACCATAAAACAAATGTGGTTGTTAAATGCAAGTTTGAACCAGAAGCCTTTTAAAAATGATAAACACAAGCTTTCAAATTAAGTTCAAGATTTGTTTTATTTCGAAACAGTTTTGTTTTTTGGCAAAAGTAGTCAGATGAAAGCAAGTATTAAACTATTGCTTACCAGGTAGTAAACAAACATTATGTGTGCATGCATAGTTTGAATTGAAAATTTGGAGGGAAAACATTTGGGGAAAACAATAAACGCGCACGTTCAAAATCGACGCGCGCGCTGAACAGAGACTGACTATTTGTTTTAATGGCCTTAAATATGGCTAATGTTTAGAACGGAGTAGGTATTACATGTACTGGGTATCTGTTTGTTTGTGGAATATATCACTGCTACACTTTTTTCTCGTTTTCCGTACGTAAAATAGCGAATTCTTTTCTTCTTCTTCTTTAATTAAAATAATAATAATAATAATAGTAATAAAATGTGCCAAATCAAATGCGCGTGGCCTAAATAGAACAAACTTGTTTCTTTCAGGGGGTCTAATGTCTTTAAAAGCGTCAAAAATGAAATCATCATCACTAGTCATAATAAGGTAATCAAGCGTTTACATTACTATGTTCTGACACTCATTCACCTTCATGTTCTGACAAGCCCTCGTGCATTGCGATCTAGTATACAGGCTTCGGTTAGGGTTAGTACGGTGGCCCACAGCTGTCACGGCAAAAGTTAAAGCATGGCAGAAACCCCAATTCCAAGTGTTGTTTTTGGACGATGTGGGGCATTACTTACAGGTTATCACATGTTTCGAGGCATTACTTTCTATTAAAACTATTTGTTTAAAACAAGTGGTTTCTTTACTCCCATGGTAACAAATAAATTGCAAACAAATGGTACATATTTATATTTATATTCCTGTGTATCATGCATTGCACAATGCATGTCGAAAGGAAAATGTTATTTGTTTAACACCCATAGATGTGTCTTTAATCCCCGTGTTTAACATTGAAAGGGTGTTATACAGACTATAGTTATTTTTTTAAAGATATTATGTTTTCAATGTGCATATAGAAACATGATTTCTTCAATGTTTCAAAATATAAAAAAATAACTATGATATCAATATGCACAAGCAACTGTTCTGTACCGTAAGCAAACCTATAATGCTATAAACCAATAAGATAATGAAGAAATCTCTGGGTAGATTTTAGATTTTTGTTTTTAAATAATGGTTTAATGTCCAGTTCCTTTCGGACAATGCTTAAAAGAATTATTGAGAATGTTCAATTTTTTGAAATTGCTGTTACCATGCTGAGAGTAAAAACCTACATTTATAGGCTGAACAGAAAGTAATGCCTCGGACCGTATTTCAGATCACTGCAAAACACCATGCAGATGTGTTGGTCTATCTTCATTTCTGGTCACACTTTGAACATAGTCTATACCCACAAGAATCGAAGCAATTGGACAACGCTTGTGGACACCATGGTATAAATGATGAAAAGTTATGTAGGTTATTAAAATCCTATGTTTTGATAAGAACATAACTACTATTCTTGAAAAAAATAATGATCGTACTTTGGATGCCTGTGGATGCGTCGTACGTATCTCAATGTGGAGGTAAGGTTTCTAACAATTATTTTGAAAAAAAAAAATTCACTTAGGCCTACATGGAGACCGTCTGGGCTTACTTGTTCATGGGTTCATAATCATTTCAGCACGATGAGGAGTCTAAAATGTTGTGAGTGTTGAAGGTAGCCGTAACCCGTGTTTTCCGTTGCCGTGGGGCTTTTGCTTTAGCCGTGACCGTTATGGACTATCGTAGGTTAGGGTTAGGGTTACAATAGATTAATTGTCTGATTATAGATGCGTCGGAACACCGGTGTGTAACTGATGTTATCATTACAAATAATTTTGGGAAAGATCCCCATGGGTCATGTTCACTTTGTCTGATTGATGACCCCAAAGTGATATGTACTGTACTGTATAGAACAGGTTGGTAAACTATAAACAGTAGCCTTTACCAGGACCTCCCTATTATAAATAACATGTGAGGCTGCCTCTCATTATTTTATTCTCCATACCTCAGAAGATCCATCAATCCCGCCCACATTTTACAAACCAAGTGCAAGAAAACACTGAACACAGACTCTGAAACCGTATCCATTATTTACCGTTGATCATGTGAAGTTTTATTCAAAAGCAAAAATAGGGTATACGGTAGTGTACAATTACAGGAAATTTGCAGCAAATTTGTGCTATGCAATTTTAATAATTTGAGTAAATAAGTATAAACTTGTAACTTGAAACTTTCCACATGAAACTTCCTTTAAAAACGCTCTTTGGAACTTAACAAAAAGTAGCAAAACTATAAAACACATTGAATTAATTTCCAAAACACTAGAAATTTCACCAATTTACTTTCAGTGCGGTAATAAAGTACAAGTCATCACAAACCTGTGACAAAACACACACACAAAAACAGCATTTTCATGCATATGACTCAGATACAGATTTTTTGTGAATGTTTTTTGGTTGATCATAATAGCACCCAAACATTTATCCTTATAAGATCATCTTCAGTCTATTCTTATTCTCCATTCAAGAAAACAAATGAAAGAATACCGTGCGATTTAGACTGATCTATTACCTATTATGAATTGAATATGCTTGCAATACCAATATAGTGTTAATATGTGTAGGCTTGTAATTTATGAATCATGATATGAAATCTTAATTAAAATTGCCACATGAATATTAGTTCTTTCTTTTTTTAGAATCCCGGACTACTGTTACAATATATAAAATAGATAAAACTAGTAACTTGAAACTTTGCAAATAGAAAAATCTTTTTAAGAAAACGTTATATAGTATTTTGGAATTTTATCAAAACTTTAGACAACAACTCCAACTCCAAATCATTTGAAACCTCACAAATTTACTTTGCTGGCATTAACATTTAAATTAAGCATCACATGAATGCTTAATTGATGCTGATTGATCATAATATAATTATCAAAACTTATCCTGCTATTTATCTTCCCAGCAAATTCATGTGGAGCCAAACAGTCTTCCAACAGACTGTATACCTGCCTTACAGAATGGGCATTCACCACCATTGTCTTGAACGTGAATTGCACACAACAGGCAGATTGTGTGACCACATGGCACTAGAAAGCTATCCATGGGTCTGTCGGCACAGATGTGACACACTGGCAAATTGACGGGCTGTTCCTTGAATGTAACCTGTGTTGTGGTGACATGAGAAAAACAAATTATGTTACTCATTTTAACACCCCTGTGTTGGCAGTGTACACTGCAGTCTACAATAATAATTATTGTTATATTGCTGTAGTGTTTCAAGTCTACGTGTCAACATTTAATTGCCTCATATATATACACACAGTGTGTATGTATTTTAAACAGTCCAGTGGCACATGGCCTTTGGAGTGTTTATGGGGAACATGTGAGCCATTTCATTTTAAAAAATTAAGTTAGGCTAGCTCAAAATAGCAAATTGTTTTAGAAGATTGTTGGTGCTGCTGCTTCTGTTTTTGCTGGGTTTTTTTTACTATTCAAAGTTTATTGGTTTTTTTTTTTTTCGGGGAAGGGGGTGATGGGGATGTTTAAGAAATAGCTACACACAAGAATAGAAACAACAACATAAACAAGAACTCACGGTTGGAGTTCCTGAAGGGATTGTCACTTTTTCATGTGCCTGTGCTGGTGTCAAAGGTTTATGTGAGGATGATGCAACCTGTGCTTGAGATGCATCAGTAGTTGATACATCGGCCACAGCACCAACTGCAGGAGGCACATCCACGAATCCCTCCTATTGAAATGATGACAGAAGAATGAATGCATTCATTAATTTTTACCTGTTATACCTGATTGAGTTATAATTTCACATCATTAGGGTAGATGATTCACTAAGACAAGTGGCTTATACCCCTGCAAGCAGTAGCCTGCAATTGTGCTATAAAGTTGACTAGTTTCTCAGTTACTGACATTATAATTTTGAAAAGAGGTTTTACAATTATTTGCAAATCAAAACTGAAATAGGAGAAATAAGCTGAAGGGAAGTCTAAAAGGAAGGGAATGGGGATAGATATAAATTATGCCCAAAGACCAAGCAAAATATGGCAACAAAGGTGATTGCTGGCATTATTGAGAGATGTGGCTGCAGTCATGGTAGTGGCAAGTGCTCTGTTAGATGTAATAATTACATCCTCAAAATAAGTTTACAACTTTTCCTTTAAGCCTTTATTTGTGAAAGTCAAAATTGGGGTTAGCATAAACCATTATTGGAGAGGCTTGTCTTCGGTTGCTACAAGGCACTGCCCTTTCACTTGTCAATGAATGTTTTAGATTTGATTAAACTTACCACCACTGGTGAAGAAAGGTATGCATTTGCATTGAGGTTTACATCTGGCAAGGAGCTGGAGTCTGATGAGGTCTGAAACAAAAAAATTACTCTAAACATTGAGTAACTTTTGTAACTTTGTCAAATTTTTATAGAATTTACGCAGATCTTAAACCACAAGATCTTTTAATCACCACCCAAATATCTCGGATAGAAGGGGAGCACTTTCAGACACCAATGAAAACCATTTTTATCAAATAACTATACAGAGTAATAGCATACTTAATGTAATGGTGCAGAGTATCAAGTTGTCCATTATTACCCTACTTGAAGTCATGACATAGATTTTTGTCAAGTGGCAGATAAAGCTCAGGCAAAGATGGCTTTAGGTTAATCTAACCCTAACTCAAAAAACCCATGAAATAAAAAATAATCATAAGAAATAAAAGATATGAATAGTATTCTCATTCCAAATTTCAAATTCAGAAGCTTTTACATGAGAATTTCATCCTATTTATCCTCTTATGTGATTATTGTGCTTTTGTTCAATGAACTTTTGATGGTTACCAGTTACTTATTTAAATGATAGCACTGTGTGTCCTTACTAAATACCCTAGTCTTTAGTTTATGGTATGATGATTGTGGTAATGTCTTTATTGAACTAAATAAAAAGTGCTCTCACAGAAGTCTTGATTCTTTAGGCACTTTTGAGAAAGGAATAATAATTTGTGGTTTTAAATTTTATAAAAAACAGTAGCTTCTTAGAAATAATGGTACTTACATTTTCCACCTCTCTGTCCGAAGAATGACTTGAACTGTCAGAAATGTCAGGCTCATTTTCGACCACCTACAAAAAAGAAGTCGAGGCAAAGTTGTTGGTATACCACAATAAGCTCAATAACTAACTTTAATTTATTTAACTTTAGGTATGTATTTAACATTTTGCTTAGTTTTGCTGGTATGAGTTCGGGAAACGGGTAAAAAGCAATTGACCTCAAAGACACTGGTGACAACATTCAGCAATGTTTTGTTAGCTTGATCTGTACATGCATAATTATGAAGGTTGGCTGGGGTAAGCAAAAAGAAAATCACCAGCAGGACTTCTGGCAACAGCATCCCTAAAGTCTCCATATAACTGGTTCACCTTGAAAAACAACAATCAACTGATCATTGTTCTTATGATTTATAATCACCTGTGTCTCACTTTCACCAGGAACTGATGGACACCCCTGAAAATAAAACAAAACCAATATTGAACTTTACAAGTCAATGGTTTAATATACACACACTTTTATTATGTTGTTGTTTTTTAAATTGAAAAGAAAAGTTTCATGTATGATTTTTAGGAAACATGAAGCATTTGTTTATTCTTTCTGCATTTGCCAATGACACATTAATTTAATAAAAGTAAGTTTCATATTGGATCTGAAAGTAACAAAACCGCTGGACAGACAACTTGGATATTGAAATAGGGATTGTTGTTATTGCAGTCTGTTGATTCACTGTGAATAATGATTGTCTAAGAAGAACAAAAACGTTTATATTTCAGGACTGTTATTATACTGTTCTACTTGTACTAAAATCTTATGTCCATACAAATAAATGACCAAACTTTTTTTTTAATTTCTAAAAGGATTCTGGCTTTACCTTATGTGTGGTGAACACATAGATTCTCGTTCGAGAAGGATTTCCATGTTGCTCGATGACATCTTGCAAATGAAATTCTTCTTTCTTCAGAAGTTGCTGGAAAATTCCAATGCCATCAATCTCAAACTCGTCAATGGCTCCCATTGGACTGTTCCCTTGGGGAAAAAATGCACCAACACCTGTTTGCTGCAATTCCTCATAGGAGGCGCCAAGACTAACTGACAAATATCGGGTCCCGCCACCTCTAGCGAAGCGAACACCTTTGTGTTGGGAACTGCTGTTGTTCCTGTTTAACCATCCGAAGGTTAATCTTACTGTCTTGGTTGGTGCTTTTTTGCTGGACGATGCAGGTTTCTGCATATACAAGTTTAAAAAGATGAATATTTTACATTGACATTAAAATTCACATAATACTTTGTGTTGGTGAGTGAGTGGGAGAGATTATCAAACTAAAGAGAGGGCCCTGTTCTACAGAAATTCAATATCACAACAAAATGTATCACAATTTCATAAAAAAAAAGATGTGTGGTAGATTTACCTTTGAATATGATTTCTTCAGTTCCTCCAAGTGCTGAGCAAAAGATCTTTTCGGTCCTCTTGTTAGTTCTGGTAATCGAAATACATGTAATGAATTTGTTTGTGGAGCAATATGCAATTATGCATCATCTGTCTGCAAACACATTGTGTTATAATACAAAATTAAAAATATGATTAGGCTATCCAATAAATTATGATGAGTAATTGGGACAATTTCAAGTAAAGGAATATTAGGAAAGTATTGCATTGAGTCAGCGCTGCCACATACACTAAAATAATACCTGCTAGCAGGCCTATTTGTAATTGTATTTTGTGGCACATAAAGTGTCAGCTTTTAATTGTCACTCCGAAAAAGTATTGTTATACACACGAAATTCCAAGCAGATAAGTAGGATTTACCCTAGGTGCACTCATGTGGACCTATTATTGTCATTACTATATAGTATTTTGCTTTCCACTGCATGAGTGCTTGTGGTATTAATTCAGTGTTATAATATGGCTCCATGTCACTGATGTCTTCATTTACAATAATAGTACTGTACTATAACTGACATACCTGCCCCTGATGATGTTCCCTGTGAGGTTCCTGGAGTAGCCTCTTCTTGTTGAAGGTTGACTATAACAAATTAGACCAGAACATACTTTATATACTTACGAATAAATGCAGACAAACACACCAACAATGACGGCGAAATATTGCAATCTTGCTGTTGGCCTAGTCTGCATGGTGCGTCAGTTCAAATACATGTACATGTTATGCTTACCAATTCGAAATCTGTCCAGGGCATTGACTTTACCACAAAAGCGATACACAACAAATTCCTGGAAGTCTTTATCGAAGTATTCAAGCTGTTGCCTCTCAGTTATTTTCAGTTCCTGAAGGGTAACAAAAAAAGAACAACTAATTGCAGGGGCATGCTTTGAAACTTAACCTGGTACAAACAAGTCAGCTTCTGTACGGTATGAATCCATATTGTATAAGCATGGAGGCTAATTGTACACGAACACAACATGCAGCGCAGGCATGGTAATTATGAAGGGCACAATTGCAGATTAAGAAAAAAACATACTAATTATTAGATTGGTACCAAGACACATTCTCTTACCTTTGACATGTCCACGTTTTCGTCAACAAAGTGAACTTCTTTCTGGCCAGAATTTTCTACAAGGACTTTCACCTTGTCCATTTCGTCAGTCATCTCGGTACGCGCCGCGTCCTACACGATCTTGGATAATAACGGCAACTTGAAGTTGTAGCCTATAAATCAATCGGCATTGGATTCCTACTTCCGGCCTGATTTCACACGTGTCTTTATCATTGGGAGAGTTTCACAGAATTCCGTGTTTCACAGATACCTTATCATTGAATTCCGCGTTACTGAGATAAGTTATCATTGAATTCCGCATTACTGAGATACGTTATAATTGAATTCCGTGTTACTGAGATAACCTATCATTGAATTCCGTGTTACTGAGATAACTTATCATTGAATTCCGTGTTACTGAGATATCCTATCATTGAATTCCGTGTTACTGAGATATCCTATCATTGAATTCCGTGTTACTGAGATAATTTATCATTGAATTCCGTGTTACTGAGATAACTTATCATTGAATTCCGCATTACTGATATAACTTATCATTGAATTCCGTGTTACTGAGATATCCTATCATTGAATTCCGTGTTACTGAGATATCCTATCATTGAATTCCGTGTTACTGAGATAATTTATCATTGAATTCCGTGTTACTGAGATAACTTATCATTGAATTCCGCATTACTGAGATAACTTATCATTGAATTCCGTGTTACTGAGATAACATATCATGGAATTCCGTGTTACTGAGATAATTTATCATTGAATTCCGTGTTACTGAGATAACCTATCATTGAATTCCAAGTTCCCTATCGTTGAATTCCATGTTAACATGAAAACATTCCGTGTTTCCGCGATACATTATCTCAGTAACGTGGAAACTCGGAAGGCAATTCAAGCTTCCGTAGATACCTTATCATAATTGAATTCCGTGTTACTGAGATACCTTATCATTGAATTCCGTGTTACTGAGATACCTTATCATTGAATTCCGTGTTACTGTGATACCTTATCATTGAATTCCGTGTTACTGTGATACCTTATCATTGAGTTCCGTGTTACTGTGATACCTTATCATTGAATTCCGTGTTACTGTGATACCTTATCATTGAATTCCGTGTTACTGAGATACCTTATCATTGAATTCCGTGTTACTGTGATACCTTATCATTGAATTCCGTGTTACTGATATACCTTATCATTGAATTCCGTGTTACTGTGATACCTTATAATTGAATTCCGTGTTACTGTGATACCTTCCGTGTTACTGTGATACCTTATCATTGAATTCCGTGTTACTGTGATACCTTATCATTGAATTCCGTGTTACTGATATACCTTATCATTGAATTCCGTGTTACTGTGATACCTTATCATTGAATTCCGTGTTACTGTTATACCTTATCATTGAATTCCGTGTTACTGTGATACCTTATCATTGAATTCCGTGTTACTGAGATACCTTATCATTGAATTCCGTGTTACTGTGATACCTTATCATTGAATTCCGTGTTACTGTGATACCTTATCATTGAATTCCGTGTTACTGTGATACCTTATCATTGAATTCCGTGTTACTGAGATGTATTAACATTGAATTCCAAAATTCCTTGATATTCTATCGTTGAATTCCTTGTTATCATGAGAACATTCTGTGTTTCCGAGATAAGTTATCTCAGTAACATTGAAAGTCGGAAGGCAATTCAAGCTTCCGTACGATATATATAATTTAGAGCAGTGTCAGAACCTGTCGAGGCGTAAAATGCGTCAGCTGCCTGACTGCTATACCTCTTCAGAACTGCCAATCGTTTATGACAAACATCTTGAAACATTAAAGTCGCCATTTTGGGTGTTTGCGCAGAAAAGTACGTCCTTCGAACCTTTTGTGAATTGTGAGGCATCTTCAAAAACCACAAATTATTAATATTGCACAGTATACAATAATAATGCGTGCTGAACTTGGTTCATTAAAGGTACAGTACAGGATGATGCCCAAACAAAAATATTCACAGATCTACCTATACCCTTCAATGTATATGAAGATGGTGCTGGTATATAGAAACATATACCGTTAAAATATTTCCGCCTGAAATTTTGTATTTATTCAGAAATGAGTAAAACAAAGACCGAAAACTGTTTTGATCTCGGGGTAAGATCAAAACCATTCTGTTTTATCATGTAATAATGTAAATCATGTAATATACCTTTAAAGGTAGTACATGTATCATACTTTGGTAAGAAACCAAAACAGAAATGTTCACAGATTTACGTATCATTTTCAGGGTGTGCAGATGGTAGTGGTAGAAACATACCGTTAAAATTGTTCCGCCTGAAATGGTGTTTTTATCCAAAAATGAGTAAAACAACGACGGGAAATCTTTTTGATCTTTTAAAGAGATCAAAAATAAAAGAGAAAAGACTTATGAAATACTGTGGCTGTTTTCACTGTTTTCTCAGAAAAGCGGGCACCGTATGGGACTGAAATTGTCACAGATGACTGTTACTGTATATCTGTCTTGATATCTTTGCCCATGAATTTGCATTTATTTGATAAAAACCAAAGTATGATACTACCTTTATCGCACGGTCTAGATTTGCAACTTTTCGTGCGTAAGTAAGCGCTGGTCCCTTATAATGTATTGTTCATGGTCTACTTGGCAGGGCAACTTAGCACGGGACGATCATGTGCCACGCCGATACGGGAACCTGATAGACCATGGAGTAGTGGATAGACTCATCCTTTCTGGAGCCAATTTCATAAAACTGTTAAGCACAAAAATTTGCTTAGCACAAAAATGTCTCGCCCAATAAAACAAACCACCATTGAAAATTTCATTTGATGTTCATGGTCAGCGAACAGCAGCCAAATAACAATCACAAGTGGTACACAACACGTGGAAATTTTGTTGTTAACCCTGTTTTTATTAAGACAGAAATGTCATGCTTAGCAAATTTTTGTGCTTAACAGTTTTATGAAATTGGCCCAAGGTGTTGAGACGACATGATCATGAAAATGTTTTACTCTACAGCAATACACGAGGACAATAATTAAGAAACGCGTGTTATTCCACCATCATCCTCATCCATCAGACAGTCACACACAAAGGTTGTTACATGAATTCAATGAAGGGGCACTGCAATCATGTTAAGTATAGGCCTAAGATCGAAACATAATTATGTTCATATTTTAAATTTCACCATGCTTCAAATTATAAGCAGTATAAAAAGTACTTGGCAGGAAAAACCTCTAGTTAAACAAATTCTGCCCGAAGTGAAATGCTATCCTCCTTTCGAAAATGCCTACTTCTCTTGGAGATTAAAACTAGGTGGGGCTGAGTTTAATATAAAGTTTACAGGTGTGTCGTTTCACTAACATGTTGGAACCACAAAGCAGGGACTGGCTCTTAATTGCTCTGTGGTTTGTGCCGTGCGAGTTTTCCAAACCTCGGCTCCGGCTCCGGCTCCGGCTCCGGCTCCGGCTCCGGCTCCCTCTCCGTCATCCATACGCTGAAAAAAAAAGGTTGTGGGTTTTCATTGAAGCTGAAGCTCCGTTTTCCCTTTCAAACCAGAGAATCTACTTTCGAACCACAGCCAAAAGTCTCTATTTTGATACCCGTTATTTTAAAATTGACTCAAGATATGGAGCTGGAGCCGGAGCCGAGGTTTGGAAAAGGGCCCTGTTCTTTACGGCACTTACCATTTTGTTCCCTTTCCCCAAGATCCTACAAATGTTGAGGTCGAAGACTAACCCAAGTTCTTAACAATCTTAACAATACCTGATACAACATTATTTTTGGGGGTGGTTAGGACGTAACAGTAATAGTCATCTGTGAAAATTTTAGTCCCATACGTTGCCCACTTTTTGAGAAAACAGCGAAAAACGGCCACAATATTTCTTAAGTGTTTTCTCTTCTATTTTTGATCTTTTAAAAGATCAAAAAGATTTTCGGTCGTTGTTTTACTAATTTCTGGTTTTTACACCATTTCAGGCGGAATAATTTTAACGGTATGTTTCTACCACCACCATCTTCAGACCCTGTAAGTTATACGTAAATCTGTGAACATTTCTGTTTTGGTGTCTTACCAAAGTATGATACTACCTTTAAAACAAATCTGATTGGCTGAATCTGAAACGCAACCGACACGCGCAGAAGTATAAAGCAAATTGCCGCATCAATGTTGTTCTACTAAATCGCATGCCTTGGTACAATGTTGAGTTTGAGCGACAATTTTGCATAAGATTCCCCACACTCATTTAAAAATAAAACATTTCAACGCAGAACAAAAGAACATAAAAAATGTACTTTGAATGCATGAATTGGTAAATGGCCATCACATGTTTTAGTATAATGGGAAATGGTGCATTATGTATCAAAGTGACTGCGGCTATTCCCTTTAATGCTCATCAGTGCTCAGAGCTAAGTTACCAAAATGATGGACTATAAACTACGTCATTATGATTGCCCCCCTCACATACTCCGCTCACACTTCGCCTGCCGCGGTGAAAGATAAGCACCGTGATCGTGGGGCTTCATTAGGTATAATACACGACTGGTAAATGTTACAGAACAGCACCCACACTTTGTCTCATCCATAATGTGTATGAAATGATAAACCTGTGTAAATTTGAGACCAATCGGACATCTGAGTCACGAGAAAATAATAGCGAAAACCAAACTCATTTTTGTCTTATAAAACATTAAGAAATGTTTTGATCTTACTCCGAGATCAAAACTGTTTTCGGTCTTTGTTTTACTAATTTCTGGATAAATGCACCATTTCAGGCGGAAATATTTTACCGGTATGTTTCTACCAGCACCATCTTCATACCTTGAAAGTTATACGTAAATCTGTGAATATTTCTGTTTTGGTTTCTTATCAAAGTATGATACTACCTTTAATAGGTATAATACATGTCAGATTGACAAAGGTCGCAGAACAACACCCACACTTTGTCTGATCCAACAAGTATATAAAATATTTGTCCCAAAAAAAACGCAACACTTTGTGTTGAGAACTATTATATGAACATTTAACTGTTTACCACTTCAAGATTCAGATATACAACCATGTCTTGGCTATCACCATGTCGAATTTGAGCAAAATTTGATTGAAATTGAGGGAAGAAAAACTAAGACTGAATTATCCAACCTCAAAACCCGATTTTCATCTTTCTTTCAATACACATAATGTGTGCATTGACCACTTATTCTGGAATACTGCAAATTTGTTTTTACAGAGTACTCTTTCAATTGGTCATAATTATTGTCGCAAATTTTAGCCCGATTTTGCTTAAATTCTACATAATGATAGCCAAGACATATGGTTGTATCATATAACTGAATCTTGAAGTGATAAACAGTTAAATTTTACCATAATGGGTCCCGACACAGTGTTGTGTTTTTTTCTGGGACGCCCTGATGTATATAAAGGAATGAGCTCATGTCTTTATCACTAGTAAATATTCCCCTTCCAGCCCACTCTGTGTTTGTTACGGCTCATAACCTTTGGCAACTAAAGCGAGCCAGTCCCATAAACTATTCATAATGCGCATTGAATGCATTGCGTATATGATTCAAGCACCAGCACAATATAATACCGCCAAAAGTGACACAGAATCCTCCTCTATGGTGGATTTAATGACTTTGTCACGGCCTTGGGCTACCATTCCACGGCAACATGTATCACACTAACGGCGCATTTTCCTCATCAATGTTGCAGAACCAACACTCCCTTTAAAAAAATGATCAGCGGCGCACAAAGGAGACCGGGGGAAGGGGAGGGAGGTGTAGGAGGTTCTCAGGAAAACATCTTCATTATTCATCGATATTTTGGTGACGTTAACAGCAGTTTTGATGTTTAAAGGCACACAAAGGCACAAGGGAATTATATAATATTGATTACTATGATACCAACTATAAGCTGTTTGTCAACTCTATGAAGGGCAATACAAATTTCATGGAGCGCCGAGTGTGGCAACCCGCATGTAAGCGAGGTTCGGACCTCACGTCAGGCTACTCACGTTTGGTCTTACAATGACGTGGAAATTGGTTTAAAAAAAAACCCAAAACAATTAAAGGGTCCCTGCAGTAGGAATATCATGGCTTGAACATGTGCCAATAAAAAAAGTGTACATTCGGACTGTGATTTTACCCATGCATTTTCTCACACTGGTTTGTATGCTAATTAGCATTTCCATATTCATGAGCGAAACTGTGATGTCATCTTGGGAACTGAGAGCAGTAACCCAATTGATTTGTGCACAAAAAGTTGCGGTTGTTTTTTAGGTTTTCTGACAGACCTTTTCCTTCTCAATGGGTTTTATTTTGCCAAATATGTTCCTTTTACTCAACTGTTACTCAAACCATTTCTGTAGGTCAAGTTTGCCTCTCCATTTGTTATGTTTTTTTCATGAAGTTGCTGTTGGTTCCCTACACGAGTATGCGTGAAAATCCTGCGCGGCGTTTTACAAAGCCATTCAAAGGAAAACCAAATGCTGGTTTGAAACCAAAATAAGACTTGCCATTCATTATTTGTCAGTATATTCTCTGTATGAAGGCAATAAAATAACCTGACTGAAAAAATAAACACTGCAGGCACCCTTTAAATTAATTGCTTAGATTCAGTGGAAAGCTAATCACTAGTAGTGATCGAGATGAAATAAATACAATAAATGAAATAAAACGTTTTTTTTTATAATGATAATCTCTCAAAGAAACAGCGGTTTGAGTCGATCTCTGTGAATAATATCTCATGATTAATTTGGCATCTGGGAAAGAGTACTCTTCCATTTAGTCTCGGATAGCCAATGACACCACGGCGAGTGCATCACGTGACAGACAAGGCTTACTTGCCTTTGGAAAAAAAGTTGCCAGTCTCGAAACAACGCGAGAAATTCATGACAGCGCGAGAATACGCGAGACTCACTTCTCAACAAGCACCAAGCAAAGCAAAACTGTGGTACAGAAACGGTCATGTCCCTTCTTTCCGGTATGATTTCAAACGCATGAACACAACCACTGGAGCACAAAAACAACAAACAAACGAACTATTCACATCCGGGAGAGTACAAGAGGACAGGGGCCAATTTCATAAAACTGTTACGCACAAAAAATTGCTTAGCACAAAAATGTTTCGCCCAATAAAACAAACCACCAATGAAAATTCCATTTGATATTCATGGTCAGCGAACAACAGCTTTAAAGAACAATCACAAGTGATACACAACACGTGGAAATTCGGTTGTTAACCCTGTTTTTATTAAGACAGAAATGGCGTCATGCTTAGCAAATTTTTGTGCTTAACAGTTTTATGAAATTGGCCCCAGCAGGTTGACGTCCTTGCCTGAACCTGACAACCTCATGATATAAAGTGGGTAATTTATTTCGTAGGTGAAAAACCCTCGAGATTCCCGATCAAGGGAGAAAGATATAATACTGTTTGAGCATTTTGCCACTGCCGAATGATGGAGTCTGACGCGTAGGCTGCGCTACCAGTGTAATATATGGAGGCTCATTTGTGAAGCGTGAAGTAATTTATTACCCGACGGTGATAAAATTGTAAGTGTCCCCTTCAGTCACATGGCATGAAGCAACAGTCTGGAGCTTATACTGTATACTGTAGTTTGTACAGGCTTTTCTTTTGTGCATACAATGTCACTGCCCGAGCTTCTGCTGACCAACCAAACTGCAAACTAAAATATTAAACATTGTGTTGAAACTTAAAGGTAATATCATACTTTGGTTTTTATCAAAGAAACACAGATTCATGAGCAAAAATACCACGAAAATTTCAGTTCCATACGGTGCCCACTTTTTGAGACTAAAAATAGTGAAAAACAGCCATAGTATTTATCTCTTTTATTTTTGGTCTTATATAAAAGATCAAAAACATTTTCGGTCGTTGTTTTACAAATTTCTGAATAATACATCGGGTGGAAATTTTTTAACGGTATGTGCACCATCTTCATAAACTGTAAGTTATACGTAAATATGTGAACAATTCTGTCTTGTTTTATTACCAAAGTATAATACTACCTTTAACGTGGACAGAGCAGCTAATAAGATGTCAAGAAATGTTTTTTTCAATGTTTCGCCAGTGAAAAAACAAACATGCTAATTAAGAAAAAGCATCAATGAGAAAAGCAAAGTGGTCTGGTGACGACTACAGCACATCAGATTGTATTCAGATGGGAAGAAATTAGGATCCAGGACAACAAGATAAATGAAACAACAATGAAACAATTAATCCTGTCCTGGGACGAACTTCTTTTGTTCAAACTAAACTTGTCCTCTGAAGTACAGGTTGTTACAGCTGGTGTGTAGAAACCAACAGATAGGCCTATAATGTACCAACAATCGTGACCGATAATGCATCCCAACCGATAATGTATCACAAATTGACCGATAATGTATCACAAATTGACCCATAGTGTATCATAAACAGATAATATATCACATGTCTACGGATAATGTACATGAAGTAGCAAACAAAAATACTCTAACTCTAACGCGGTTGTACGGGGGGGGGGGGGGGGTAGGGGGGGGGGTGAGCCCCCAAAAATTGTGTCTAGCCCCCCCCCCCCCCCCAAAAAAATGCAATTGATTTTTTTGTCCAATTATTAAGCGTCATTTTACATAAGAAACGTGTTGTGTATAGGCTATATGTGCATGTTTTTCGACCCCTAAAAAGACATATCAGAAGCGAGTGTTAGCCCTCCCAACAAAAATGGCTCTTCTAGCCCCCCAAAAATATTGGCTCTAGAACCGCGCCTGGACGTGGCAGAGTCTTCTTTATTGCATATTTCATGGATTGTTTTCCAGAATGTTACCGATCTAAGAAACGTGTAAAAAGAAAAGCAGCGACATACCTCATTGGCATGAACAAAAGACTGGAATTTGGGCCAAAACTTCCCAGACTGTTCGCATACTTTGGCACACAAGCATAATTATGGCTTCTTGCACGTTCCGCAATGCATCAAGGCAAACGTGCGTGTGCGACGTGCCGCGATTTCGGTCATACCTTTAAAGGTAATATCATACAGATGCACGTGCACAAATACCAAGGAAGATAAAGTAACAGTCATCTATGGAAATTTCAATCCCATACGGTGCCCACTTTTTGAGAAAACAGTGAAAAACGGTCACGGTATTTCTTAAGTCTTTTCTCTTTTATTTTTGATCTTTTTAAAAAACAAAAATAATTTTGGACACTGGTTTTACTCTTTTCGTGGTAAAAACAACATTTCAGGCAGAAAAACTTTAACAGTATATGTTTCTACAATCACCATCTTCACACCCTGTAAGTTATATGTGAATCTGTGAACAAGTTTCTGTTTTGGTATATGTTACCAAAGTATGATACTACCGATGATACTCGCGAGGCGCCCTGTCAAAACGTTGGAAACCCGTTTTCCTCGTTCCAATCATCGAATCACACAAAATATAATTCATTTTTTGCATATTTTACTGGTTTATAAATGAATAATGCGAACTGAATCCCTTTACAGCCTGACTTTAAATTTCCGAATGCTTCAAGTTGATTTCTGTTTGCTTAGGCATCAATTCCCCTGTTTTTCGACCCGTCTCAACTTCGAAAATAATTTAATCAGAAATTTCCAGTACAATGGCAATTTGTCATTCCCGAGTCAAAATAATGAATAAATAAATACCTCTGAAATATCGGGCTCGTTTTTTTTTTTATGATAAACACAGTATACAAGCATACAAATTAGACCACAAAACACATAAAAGAGACATTTTCACAGAAAACAGTCACTCCATTAAAAAATCATAAAAAGAACTTGATTTATGGCGTTGAGTAGAGTCACAGTGGATAGAAGTAATTGAAACCCTCCTACGTCTTACAAAAAAAGATGATGGTATAGCATTCGCTCGGGGCAGGTGGGCGGGCTGGTTTTTTCAATACCACTACAAAAGCACGTACATTACTTGTATATAGGCTTATAGAGGAAGCACATCAATCTATGTGACATGGTTTTCAAGGACTTCCGGTACATGACGACCGAGACGGAAATGAGAATGAACGGCGCAGCCAGCAACCTCATACCAAAAGGAAAATGAAAAAACCGAGATCATGTGATTTTCACTGTGGCCATGTATTAACAATGAAATCATTCTTTTGGTACATATTTTTTCATTTTGTAGCTGGGCTAAGATCAAGATGGCAGAAACTTCATGTTTACGCATCAACGGAAAGCAAAACGATGTAATTTTCCATAAACATTCGATATAATAGTGGTGTTGAATTTGTGAGAAAAAGGGAAACATATTGCGATGTATTTTGCATGGCATAAAAGTTTGGTAAATAAACAAAGATGAATTTTATTACAAGGTATGTCAATTTGAGATTAGAATATGTTTTGAAAGATTCGACATCCACACCAATCAGTATACAAACAGTACATTCAGCAGCCGATTTCACGAAACTTGAATTGTTGCGTATACGCAACATTTTGTTGCGTAACTTACGCAACATATGCATTTGGTTGCACAAGTTATGCACGTTTCATGAAACTTACGCAACATTTGTATATTCGTGAGGTGTATTCACCAACAAAATAGATGTCCATTATCATTGGCACGTCCCACATAGTTTTATACGATCTGGCCATTCAGACTAATCGTGGTTGTACAATGTTGCACGCCGTCTGGATGCCAGACGAGTGGAGCCAACTGTGTCTATTAATGGCTCGTATGTCTGATGCAGATCCTTTGAGTGCATTACGTGGAATCATTAATGTGATCATGTCATTATCAGCGATGGATGAGGACATTATGGACAATTTGCTAAAAGAAATCTTGGAAGCGCATCAGAAGGGACGATAAGTAGCTTTCAGGTAGATCATCACTTGGATTTAAGAACTTCAAAACCACAAGAAGTTACAACAAGCAAAAGCAATAAATTAAAAGGAATGGAAATAAATGACGTAAAAAAAAAAATCAAATCAAATTCTGCTAAGGCGAAATTACAAACCAATGAATTAAACTAAGCATACAATCCAATGACTGAAATATAAAATTAGTAGGTAACTAGAGGTCAAACAGTTAATAAATGAACCTCGATGGGACATAGTGGAGACGTCTCAGCAGTCACGGATATAATTATTCTTCGTGACGTCGCCGCAACTGATGGAGACGTCTCGGAGACGTCGCGGAGACAGGAAAAGGTCCAAAAAAATCAAACATGTTTAAACTTCTTGCGACTCCTCGGAGACTCCGTAATTTTCAGGACACGTCTCGGAGACGTCTCGGAGACGTCTCTGCAACCAGCAAAATCTGGAGTCGCGAACTAGTTTCAAGCCCGGTGAGATACACCCCTTAAAGGTAGTATCATACTTGGGTTTTTATCAAAGAAATACAGATTCATGGGCAAAAATACTAAGACAGATACAGTAACAGTCAACTGTGAACATTTCACTCCCATACGCGGTGCCCACTTTTTGAGAAAACAGTGAAAAACAGCCACATTATTTCTTAAGTGTTTTCTCTTTTATTTTTGATCTTTTTAAAAGATCAAAAAGATTTTCGGTCGTTGTTTTACTAATTTCTGGATAAATACACCATTTCAGGCGGAAACATTTTAACGGTATGTTTCTACCACCACCATCTTCATACCGTGTAAGTTATACGTAAATCTGTGAACATTTCTGTTTTGGTTTCTTAACAAAGTATGATACTATACCTTTAACTGAACAGAGTTAGCAAATTTGTACCATCGAATGCTGACCAGTTGGTCGGAAAAAATAAATCAATAAATACAAAAAACGGCATGCAGTAGACGGATGGAAACATACCGTTTGTGTATAGTGGCCTTCATTATTAACATCGTCATGGCCAGGGACACATACGATCGGTCTTATGAGTGGAAACAGGATGCGGAATAAAAACTTGACATTTCCACATCATCTCACTTCGGCGTGTCTATTTTTCGCCATCACAATAGACTAAATATAAACCACAATGAGAGGGCGAATGAATAAGAAATCAAATGCAGATTGGATTGGGAGAAAAACGGAATTTTACCTCAGCTTCGCTGATCAATTAGATTAAAATGTAGAGCGCGACCATGATAATATTTTCTGGTTAGAGCGGTTAGGCCAGTACACACACATGAGGAGTCAAATAAAGAGTAAAAGCAGTTCTTTCTATGCCTTTCACCTCAGGATGACCGGGTTCGATTCCGACTCGGTCCACAAACCAACTCAGGTTTTCAATCCCTACCCGATTCCATGGGTTTCTGCCTAGAATGTTATACTCCGAGTTATTTTTTTTTCTCGTCATCTTTTCCATAACGGTTTCATCGGGTTTTCGAGGTATATTTTGATTTTATCTTCTGAGAGGGGATGTTAACACCGGCGCACCCAGGATTTTGTCTTGGGGGGCTCAAAGAAAACTTTTCTCCCACAAATCAACTAGGCCTACTGTATGTAAATAATGTAGGGTTGTGACCCCCCTCCCCCTCCTCCTCTCCCTTTCCCTCTCCCCCATTTTTTTCGGGGACCCTCTTGGGGGGGGGGGGGGGGTAAAGCCCCACGAGCCGCACCCTTGGGTGCGCCACTGGATTTTAAAGGTAATATCTTACCGTTGGTATAGGAAATCAAAACAGAAATGTTCACAGAAATACGTATAACTTACAGGGGGAAATGGACATGGTACAAACATACCGTTAAAATGCTATTTTTATCCAGAAATGAGTAAAACAAAAGACCGAAAACAGTCTTGATCTAGGAGATCAAAACTTCACAATTACAATTAACAACTTCACTCAACAATTTGCAACGGTGTTTAGCTGTTTTCTGCTGATTCTAATGATCAAATAAGTTGAACATTTCACAGGTTTGTTTTTATTTCAGGACGAATCAAAGATTGAAAAGACCGCAGCTGTTCTACCAACTTTGACAAAGTATATTACTACCTTTATAAGTGGCAGCCAGTTGTTCATAATTCACCGGGCTGGCTGCCCGAACATGGCCGCTGAGACATGGACACCGCCCAAGCCATGCAATGCCATAATCACGGAAACAAGAAAAGAATTCATTTAATGTGTGTTGGTTTAATCAAGCATGTTCAAGTCCAATCTACAGGCTAGCTGATGGGAAGAAGGAAGATCTTTGACCGACCAGTGAAGGGCTATATGGCCAGGAACGCTCTCGGACGAAAATGATTCGGATCCCCCAATGATTCGGTTGCCAACGCCGCCACGGCATGCATGCATAAATACATCACGACCAGAGGTCTGATTAATAAACTCCCACAGAAATCATCGGCGCCGTCCGTCGGTACGTACCGCTCCAATCAGCAATCGAAGTGGCAAATCAGTTACAGGAATAGAAAAAAAAAATGTTGATGATTTGTGGTAAATCGGTTTACATGAATAAATTATGATAATTTGAACTTGACAGCATACCTGTCATCATTCTAAGGAATGGTTCCTTTTTAACGACGATGAACGGATAATATGAAGGAAGCGCGAGCAATTGCAATTTCAGCCTTTCAATTATCTTTTAAATCATTCTATAGTAGACGGTATGTCGATCGTGGTAGATGTGGGAATTAAAATAAAAACTGATTTTCCATAATTTGTCCTTCGTGGAGATGAGTTTCAGTAAACGAGTTTTCGCAATTCGTTTGTGTTGGTATGGATGTACTGTGGTTGAATCTAGGCAGCGAAAGCGGAATTTTAGAATCTGTTTGAGACCGGAGTCATAGTTTACTTACAAACAATGTAAAAATGTAACAACACGAATTGAACCGAACTGATTCGAACCGGACCGGACCATATATACCAAACCGGACCGAACCGGACCAGACCAAACCGGACCGGACCGGACCGGACCGGCATATCGCAATATATTGCGATAATAGGCATAATTGCGATATAGGCATATCGCAATTTTCGGCCAGCCTTCTCGATACGCCTTTGTCTTCGTGTAGGCCGATGTTTTCTTCTTTTTACACCGAATTCCGTGCTTGCGTGCCGGGCCAGTATCACATTGCAATGTGACGAGAAGTAAAATATTGATTACTTGACAAATTAGAAAAACACTGAACATCGCCCACGGACGAGAGGTAGAATTTAGCAGAGTTCGTGGCGACACGTCATAATGTACAGTATATCACGCACGTATACCCCAGTCAACAATAATGACGAACCTGGCGAAAAGTGGTTTCTTCTGCTGTGCGCGACTAATGAATGGGTCTGGATCATAATTATCTATCTACAATTTGTAATGCATGATTACACGGTCTTTAAAGGTTTAATGTAATCAAAACTCAAGTGAAGTTAAATACATCTGTATTGTTATAAAACTCAACCTGTCTATCATTGTTTGTGCTAAAAAAAATAGTGAATATAGAAAAAGGTGGTATTTTAGACCCATATTTAGCACCTCACTTTTCGTGACGAAAAAACGCCACACAGTATACTGTGATGCGAGCCTATACTAGTTTTGTATGTGACGTCACACGCCATTGTTGCGTGGATCGGTTCCAAGGGGGACTTTTTTAGGGGGGGGGGCATACATGTACTGATTTTGTAATTTTTTTATCAAAATTAAGCACTTATAAAAACATAAATCTATAGTAATTGATTATACATTAAGCAAAGTACTTTCACCCCTATTCTAAATTTGATGACAGTAAACCTTTAAAGAGGTATACTGTCTCTATACATTTATCTGCCCGGCGTGATTAAATGCTAAATTGGAGTATTAGTTGCAGTGCCGGTAGAGAAGCGCGGATATCTCAAAGCCGAATACGGATCAGGATTTCTAAGCCTATTTCCACTCCACCATTGGCACACAAATTACAATGAGAGAAGGGGGTCGCGATGGTAGCTGACACCATTTCCACACTTTATTAAACCGGTATCTTGTTCATCAATTACACCAATAGGTGGTGACGTGGATGGGCGGTCAAGCGCGTGCTCCGGACACATGTTCTTGCGACATATGACGCCTCGATGCTGATGGTCAGTATCCCGTGAGTCCTCTGTGTCTTATAGACAAATACTTTAATATTAATAGACTGTGGGTCCGTGGATTACAGTGGATTGCCATGGTACATCCATGAAGATTGTTCTTCCTCCGTGGTTCACCTAGGGACGGTGAGGTGGATTGGTGGTCAAGCGCTGGCTCCGGACACACGTTTTTGCTGTCATGATGGGTATTACAACGCCCCAGTGCTGATAGTCAAGGAGCAAAGTTGTGAAAACCCTCTTATTAAGGAGTTAGCTCAACACCCACTACATCTATGGTTAAACAATGGAAGTAACAGCTTTGTTAGGCAGTATGTGGCTTCAAGTTGTGATATCACGTTTGAGAAAATGTGGTATCGTTTGAGGAACAAAAAAAAAACAAGAATAACTTTCCCACAATGCAACTGTAAAAGGGGC
Organism: Astropecten irregularis; assembly: GCA_963971285.1. Classification (NCBI taxonomy): domain Eukaryota; kingdom Metazoa; phylum Echinodermata; class Asteroidea; order Paxillosida; family Astropectinidae; genus Astropecten; species Astropecten irregularis. The sequence continues at coordinate 8,163,150 of OZ020247.1, forward strand.
GTGATCGTATTTTCTGCCCCCAAGTCCTTGATATGTATTTTTTTAAATACATTCACAGAGAAATAGCATTTAAAAAAAAATAAGTCAGAAGCAAGAGCTTAAACCCATTTGTTGAATTTTCTTTTGTTTTTCTTAACTTGTTGGTGGAAATATTACGATAATTTTTGGGATATTACACAAAAGTGCTTCTACAATTTGAGGTCACATAGTACCTAGAAATGTTCCCTGAGGTCTGCTCAATCAATTTGTGAAGTCAGACCTTAGATGTGGTCGGTGTTGAGAGGTAAAATTTGTTCATGGTCCACGCTCCTTGACTATGATAGTCAGCATTCTGTTAGTCCTCTGTGTCTTAGACAAATACTTAGTTAATAGACTGGGAAAAAAGTGGTGTGTGTGTCCTTGAGCAAGATATCAATTGTTTCTAATTGCGTCTCCACCACCCAGACAGGAGTGAGTGAATAACCATGTGAGTGTATGACCAGGATATGAACGGCACTGTATGTCTTTGTTTGCATGTTTGGTTAGCCCATGCATGCTTTTAATAAACGAAAAACAAACAATGATCCCAAATAGACAAGGTTCGTATAGAATTTTATACTCCCCCGTGCAAAACAAAGACCGAAAACAGTTTTGATCTCGGGGTAAATGATCAAAACCATTCTTTATGTTTTATAAAATAAAATTGATTGAGGTTTTCGCTTTTTAGTCTCGTTACTCATATGTCCGATTGAGCTCAAAATTTCACAGTTTTATCATTTTGTGTACATATTTGATCAGACAAAGTGTGTGTGCTGTTCTGCGACCTTTACCTGTCATTGCAGGATTCAAACCAGCAACCTTCAGGAATGCTGCACCGATGCCTCACCAACCGTGACTGAGCCGCGGCCCAGCTCTTTACTAAGGGGCGTTCCACATCATCAATTACACAGTATAAATTACCGGTATCGAAATTAATAGTAATATGAAAAGGCATTCGGTTTTATACCATTAATGAAAGTAGCAGACGTACAGTAGGCAGTAAACCGGTAAAAACCGACTAGCGAATTCAGATCAAAGAAAAGGGGTAATGGGTCTAGGATCCAATTTGAGCGTATTCAGGGGCCAATTTCATAAAACTGTTAAGCACAAAAATTTGCTAAGCATGACATTTCTGTCTTTGTCTTAATAAAAACAGGGTTAACAACCAAATGTCCATGTGTTGTGTATCACTTGTGATTGTTCTTTGGCTGTTGTTTACTGACCATGAATATCAAATAGAATTTTCAATGGTGGTTTGTTTTATTGGGCGAGAAATTTGTGTGCTGAGCAACTTTTTGTGCTTAACAGTTTTATGAAATTGGCCCTGAATGGGACGTTGTGGATCTGCAGATCATGGATCTCGTGCGCGTAAACAAACAGGGGCCAATTTCTTTAGAGCGGCTTAGCACACAAAAAATTGCTTAGCGCAAAAATGGCTTGTCCAATAAAACAAACTACCATTGAAAATTCGATATGATAATCGTGGTCAGCGAACAACAGCCAAAGAACAATTCCACAATTCCACAACACATTTGGTTGTTAATCCTGTTTTTATTAAGACAGAAATGTCATGCTTAGCGAATGTTTGTGCTATTAAAAGCAGCTCTATGATATTGGCCCCAGGCCGTTATGCTTATACTACAGAAATTATTAATACAAAAAGTGATGTAAAATTGCAACGAGTGCTAACTTATGCATGGCTCTTGCTATTTATACCGTCCTCTGCGATTTGAATGGACCGACTGAAGTCATCCTAGCATATATCTAGCCTCGATCATACATTCATGATTGTAATCAGATGGCCAATCTCTATAAAACAAATTCAGGTTTTAATGTGGAAGTCGGTCAAGGGGTATTAATACAAGAAGATTTTGTTAAGCGTGTTTTTATTTTAACAGACTAGTAAAAGAAACTGGAGAGTAGTAGAAGTGTTAATAATTATGATTTAGTCAGACAGGTTTGTACAAACAATCATGAACGACAAACAATCAAAATATAGGGTTTTCTATATTTTCTGCAAATGAGAGGTCAATTTTATTTTCACGTATTTTTGTTGACATGATTTTGCCTCCTTGGTAGAAACCGTCACTCGATTTCACTTTGATGCATCAGTTTTTATAGCATTGCATTCAATTAAAATCAACAGTCGTTCAGTTTCGCCATGCAAAATCGGCATTCAATTTAGCACGCTGCCAAAAGCCGTTGCGAATTTAAATGCTGTTCGAATGGAATTTTAAATTTAAAGGCGATTATTTTTAATTGGAACATTTTGCTTGCAAATTTCATGGCCCTACTTCAGCACGAAAAAAAATCCTAACAATGAAATTTCTGTCATGATAAAACAAAATTAAACGCCGAATTTCCATGTGTTGTGTATCGCTTGTGATTGTTCTTTGGCTGCTGTTGGCTTTTAATGAATATCAAATGGAATTTTTGATGTGGTTTGTTTTATTGGACAACTTGACATTTTGTGCTAAGCAATTTTTGTGTGCTTAGCAGCTCTATGAAATTGACCCCCTGATCTCCAGTGTCCATCCTGAGGATCAATTACACTATAGCCCGAGGCCGGATTCTAGGAAACAAGGCATGATCACTTCATTTTTTAATTACAAAATTAAACAGTTAAAAGAAAAAAATGCAATCATTGGTACGTGAATCTCTTGAGAGGCACCGACGGACTTGCTTTTTTGGAAATTTGATGAAGCCACTCAAGAACGACCCTGCGCGCTCAACCGACAGTGATTGTCTTCATTTTAAATTCTGACCTTGCATAGGTAAGGGTGGGGATGGAAACTAGATAATGAATATGAAGTGAATTCTCCCGAGGCATGGATGCACACAGCTTTACGAAAAGACCGGTATAACACGATATAGTGTGGTTTCGTATCCCGTGCGAGATGCGGTGGTCGCCATGACACATGACACTTGTGGCGCGCATTACATTACTCATAGTGTGAAATTAACTATGCATATCATGCTCAAAACGGCAAAGAAAGGTGGCGCAAGAGAAACATCGAACATCAGAAATATCTTCCCACATATTATGTTTGATATAGGGTATAGGCCCTATCACTAATTCAAAAAATATCTGCGCAGTTTTGTTATGTGATGTTTGCACGTGCATTATAATGACGTATAACGATACATCGTACATCCCAAATCTTTTTTCTTTGGGTGTTTTTATAGTGGCATGATTTTTTCTGAATACTCTTTGTTTCCTTTAGTTTACGATTATTACAAATCAAGTGAAATGTACACAAAAAGTTATTAAAACAGCGGTCAACTGCCACTATAACGGGGTGCAGTTAGTGGTTGTGAAGTGGTTGTGATTCGCCCATAGTGCCATATGCCATGACGGCCACAAAAACAAAAAATGCGTAAGGACACTTGTAAGGGGTAGTATAGTAGTTCCTTATATACCTATTTATTGTTTTACCTATTGGTGGCGCTGTGTCGGACGCCATCTTTTGGGTATGTTAATATGTCAGATAAGGAAAAAATCCAATTGATATACCTGGAATGAAGTTAATTTACCCACATTACAATTAAATTGATATAATTATATACTGTATTAAGCTACAAGGATTGTGACATTATGGGGAAGATAACGTCAGGATATTGTAATCCCAAGATGGCGTCTACAGTACAGAGCGCTTGTAATTACAAAGGTTTAGGTTTAAGGTTTAGTATTTCTTTTCTTTCATTAATCACCCAGAACTTAATAAGCAGTCAACAATATCATTTTGGAGTACATTTTGGGTATGACAACACCTTTGACAAGAGTTAAAGGTAGTATCATACTTTGGTAAGAACAAAAACCCCAGAAATGTTCACAGATTTACGTATAACTTACAGGGTATGAAGATGGTGCTGGAAGAAACATACCGTTAAAATGTTTCCGCCGGAAATGGTGTATTTATCCAGAAATTAGTAAAACAACGACCGAAAATCTGTTTGATCTTCTAAAAGATAAAAAATAAAAGAGAAAAGACTTAAGAAATACTGTTGCTGCTTTTCACTGTTTTCTCAAAACGTGGGCACCGTATGGGACTGAAATGTTCACAGATGACTGTTACTGTATCTGTCTTGGTATTTTTGCCCATGAATCTGTATTTCTTTGATAAAAACTAAAGTATGATAACCTTTAATTATTTAAATTCATTACGATACGGACTCCATACAATTACTCAGTGTTTGCCTCAGTCACATTCCTTCTATAATTGTGAACATGTAAACACTCCCGTCTGCATGAGGCGCACGCGTATAAGTAAATAACTTCACAAAATGATTCATATGTCATATAAATTCGCATTATTCCCCTTTAATTTATATACAATGCATTATTCAATATCCATAAACGATATATTTCGTCTTTGAAAATGTTATATTAATGATTGCTTGTCCGGTTTTCATTGTATGCATAATGGCCTAATGACATTTCAAACCGATTAATTTCAAAAACGTCTGCAGCATATAGTAATTGCCTGATCATCATAATTCCGACACATTTTAAAATTGCGATCATGTATAAAGCAGTCTTTTGAATGATAAATGCTGTATCAGTAATAAATTTCCTACTAATGTTTTTCTTTCAATTCGTCGTTCACTGAATCGTCTTTGGTTTTAATGTAAAAAAATGTAGTTTTTGCAGGCACCCGTAGTCAGAACTGCAAATAATATAAGTGTCAAGAAATACATGAAAACGATGTTCGCCTCGTTTTACTGGGAAATTTTACGTCATTTTTCGTGATCTGTTGATGATGACTGTTATTAATGCTGGTAGATTTAAAGGGATGGTACAGAACTGGTTTTTGCGACAAAAACAGTGAAAGCACATTATGTAATCCATCATATGCCTTAACTGACAAACCTGTAGAAGTTTGAGGTCAATCAGCCATCTGGGTCACGAGAAAATAGTGAAAACCCGTGTACAGAGAACTGTACACATTTCAACGAATGAATAAAACGCTTCGAAGCGATTTATTCCAATCGGAAAATAGTTTCATTTATTTCTCAACGAATATGGCATTTCAAACAAAAACATTTCATGGGATGTTTTCTCCTATCATCACCATTATACTGTGTAAGTTTTATGTGAATCCGTGATAATGAAGTGTTTTTTGTCTTACCAATTCTGTACCATCCCTTTAAGGACTGGTCTTAACGCCAATCAGCATGCATGTCTCCGCCTACTCGTTTCCCGGACCGTCGTCAAATTCTAGCATTCAGCAAAAAGTTGCTGGAGTTTCTAAGGTGTACCTTTCTTATCAATTCGTCGCAAGATTTCGCGAGCAAAAGTCTGGTTTCACAATGTGCTACCGAGCGCTAGCGCTCAAGCATTAAAATGTTTGTTTTTACAGAATATGTGCAGCTGCAAAACCAATGACGAATTATTTTACCGCGAGTGTGAAAATTCACCTGTTCTCGCTCGCTGTAGCAACGTTGTCTTTTTGTTTATTAGGAGACCTTTAGTGGGAAAATTAGTTTTGTAGAACAACGATTTTTCTTTTTATGGGGGAAATCTGAATTTAATCACCAACCAATGACTGATAATAATGATACCATAATATTCATTTCAATTAATGACAATCGTCGTTTAACGGCAATTATGATGATGATAATAAAAAGACAAATATTATGTACTGGTGACTTACCGGTCTTCACTGGTAGCAAAAGTAAGATCATCAGAAGAGGCGCTAGGCGGGTGATTCTTGACGTTAAACCGGTAAATAATGACTCCATCGCGGTCCCGATCCTCGGAGTACCGGACTTATCTGCGGAAGAAAAAAAAAAACACCGACAGATACTGTACTAGAAAGGCGCAACAGGTGAAGAGGCAGTATAGCGTGACGGGAAAAAAGTCCCTGTAATTGATTCGCCGGGATGTATACGGTGCAGGCATGTCAGCGCCTACGTGCGACGCGTAACTCGGCCGGCTCCCACCGGTTCCACCCGCTCGCTACGGTGCTAATGGCCGGCGCGAGAACGAGGAACAAATTAGCGGCCCTATAGCGCGTGTGCTTGTCAGGGCACCGTTATTAGCATCCCCATGGATCATTATTTGGAAACAAGATTTGGAAACCCGGCTTCGCTCAGATCGGAAGAGATGGAATCTTCTTGTCACGATGATATCCCTTTTCTCAACAATTATTATTATTACACATAATGAAAAGATTACACATACACCAATTCCTTCTTCATCCGTTTTCTTATTTGATTTTGTCATGGATAATTGTGATCAATTCAAATTTCCAGCGATTCGAAAATTATCTTTCAGTGCATAATTAACATTAAGCAAATATCACCCTTGATAGTTTTGTTTCCGAAACATTTCCTATCAAACCCCCAAATTGTTACAATGGAAAACAAGCAAGTTAGTTTTGTACATAAGAACAACAGCTTAAAAAGTACAATTTATGGTTATCTGTTGAGATTATGTGCCTGGTTTGATGTCTAGTCTTTTTATTCTCCTTTGTGGATATTTAGCCTATACAATGCAACCAGTTAAGTATACCAGCAGTTTAAATTCCAGCATCAACATTGCATTGTTAAGTGAAGTGACCAAATTATACCCCACGCTTGATCTAATAAATAAACACGACCACTTCCAATACATTTTCCATCAAAGCTAAAAAAAATAATAATACTTTTAATGATGATTCACCTCTACATCATCCGGCCGACAATTAGAATAATGGTACTGGAAATTTTAAAGGTACAGTATACAGGATTTGTAACAGACCCAAACAGAAATGTTCACAGATTTACGTATAACTTTCGGGGTATGAAGATAGTGCTGGTAGAATCATACTGTTAAAATATTTTCACCTGAAATGGTGTATTTATCCAGAAATTGGTAAAACAAAGACAGAAAACAGTTATTGACCTCGGGGTATTAGATCAAAACCATTCTTTATGTTTTATAAGAAATATTGAGTCGGGTTTTCGCTATTGACTCAGATGTCCGATTGAGATCATATTTCACAGGTTTATCATTTCATGCACAGTCATATTGGATTATACAAAGTGTGAGTGCTGTTCTGTGACCAATACCGTTCATGTATTATAAATACCTTTAACGGTTTAACAGTGCATATACAAGATCAACAGTTTAATATTGAATACCCGGTGATTATATTAATCCGTCAAACGAGCGGTATAGACGGGACACATAATTACATGCATTTCCATATACTCCTGAAATGCCCGCATTTAGTTATAATCCATTCACACTGTATGACTAAATATAGGGGTAAATCGCTTATGTAGTTTGTGTTTAATGTCGTCCCTGCTGGAAAAATTATACGAATTTTGTTTTATGTTGTTATAATATTCTAGATTGGACCAAGCACAAACTTCCCATTAAAGTCGCCCTGAGCCCAGTCGCCGGTCGCGTGAACCCTGACTTGGTCAATGACTTGAGTCAAGAGGAAAGACTAGTGTCATTGAAAACGATCGAGACATTGACATCCAGAGTCAAACCATTCAATCAGGCCCAGTCCATGGCTGCAAATATACTATAAGTCCATAGAAATCCATTGTATGTGTCCAATTTCATTGGCTCTGCTTACCGCAGAAGTTGGAGCTTATGAGCCTCATTCCTCGCCAATTTACACAGTGAGTGTCCTTTTTGTTTTCTCTGACAGAGTAAGCGAGAAATTCCTAGTTTTCGTGAACTACGCTTGCACGCAACTGAAAATCCCTTGCTAATCCACGAAATTATAGGATCTCGTAAACACAGAATTTCCTGTTTCCGTAAGCGCCGATTTCACGCTTATTAAACTACACATAGGCAGATCCACGAATCGAAACTGGGCCCCGTTCTGCGCGTGCGTATTTTGCGTAAGTATAAGGATTTCTCGCAAATTGGGCGCCGAACCCACCAAGCGAGGAATGGGGATCATACGCACAGATTATTATGCTTTCATGGAGGCATGGAATCAGCTCCATAATAAATGAGATCAAGTAAATCTATACAAGTAATCAACCATGGCTTGAAAAGAAAGTGACTAATGGCTGTAAATCAAAGTGCAAAGACAGAATAAAAATGACACGAAGCCTTATAATGCAATCATTTCAATGCATGTAAAGCGTCCTGAAAGGTAATATCATACTTTGGTTTTTGTCAAAGAATTACAGATTCATGGTACACAATATCAAGGAAGATACAGTAACAGTCATCTGTGAAAATTTCAGTCCCATACGGTGCCCATTTTTTGAGAAAACAGTGAAAAACAGCACCAGTATTTCTTAAGCCTTTTCTCTTTTATTTTTGATCTTTTAAAAGATCAAAAAGATTTTCGGTCGTTGTTTGACTAATTTCTGGATAAATACACCATTTCAGGCGGAACAAAAATTTAACGGTATGTTTCTACCACCACCATCTTCATACCCTGTATTAAAGTTAAACGTAAATCTGTGAACATTTCTGTTTTGGTTTCTTACCAAAGTACGATACTACCTTTAAACCGTCACACTATGAAACAATCCACCCATTAAAGCCAGACCGAATCGAGTCAATAAAAACGCAACTGGTCATTATTTGGCATTTTGATCTTCAAGTGGCAGATGAAATAATGATATGAATACCTCTTACTAATTCAGTGTAGAGCCCGTCCTGGCGAGAACTGATGATTCCAAAAATCGTCTGAAGTGTCGCAGTGTTTATCTAATTTTCTGAAGACAGAGGGGTGTGGTCGTTTTACGCCGAGTTTGGGTCCGCGTCGTGGGTTGTAGCTTCGATCTTCACCGTTACTCCGTTGATCTAGCGACAACACACGGTACAAGGTAAACGAGCGAGACCGCACAGATATTCCACACCGTTCAAATATTCGCGTTCACTGACCATCGCATCGAGTAGAGTATTTTTGACGGTAAAACTGCGCCGTGTATTATACATGTATATGCTATCAAAATAATACTCACCGTATTATGAATTATTCAAGCGAATGATTGAACATGCATATTCATGAAGTGCACCTGCGTAGTATGCGCATGGAAACGTGTGAATGTATGTAGAAAGTATGCCCGATATAGACAAAAAAGAGCAACCGCTGTGCATGGATTCATAATGAAAAGACGATTTGGTTTAGAGGGTTTTCGTGAGACATCCAGACCGGTCCTTAACGGGTGACTTAGCTTGTGAGGAGGAACCGGAGTTGACATCACCGCGCCTCTTAATGGATACTCGTGTTTGCACGTCACTACGGCAACCGAGTATAAAGTCGCCAAGTGATGGCATTTCAGCGACATTTCCGTCCACTGGCGGGGGAGATTCCATGAGGAGACCGGGCTGGAGTCAAGGTCAGGGCATGGAAGAAGCAAAGTTTGCATTTTCGCAGTTTCGGCACGGAGTAGAATTTCGAAGGTTGGATTCTTGCCTAATTTGTTGTTTATTCACAAGAGGGATGCGATGTGCCCCAAAGGACTTATTCAAGATGGCGGACGAATTCACTTTACCTGTTTTCTCAAGATTTTGAACAGAAATATGAAGAAAACTCGATGAGTAAGAGGAAGCGCGCAAATGTTTTTTTTTTTTTCAATATTAAATGATGATAATTAATTAATCAATTCGTGATTTTTGCTAATACGAATTCTTTCTTTGTCTGTCTGTCATGTGTTAGTCTCTCGACGTTCTGAAGATCAGGATGTTTCATATCATCAAAGATAAATCCTATGGGCAACAAGTTGTGGAGAAAACAACAGTCATTGTTTTCCTTGTTTCCCCTTTTCCGTGTCGTAAAATAAATTAAAGTACCTCCCTCACTTTCCTCAGTGGCCAGGGATAGGTAGCCACTACCAACTCAAAGGTGGGGCGTGGCTCTTTTGCCATCCAGCCTGGCCTCCCCTGGGGGTTGCCAGAAAGTGGGCACCTGATGCCCACGTGCACTCCCTCTCATCCCTCCCCCACCCTCCCCTCCCCCCCCCCTTCCCCAAGCTTAATCTAGCCCACATACAATACAGACTATCTGTTCTTTAGTTACCTTTGTAAACTTAAAGTGTTTTCAATGTTTATTTTTCTCAGACGTTTTTTTGTATACTTTAAATGCATCTTTATTGCTCGACTAGTTATACCCAGTCACTTACTCGACAAACTATTCTCACTTGATCTCCTCACAATACTTTTATTTTTTGGCTTAAATCGTTTATAGTTTTGTTTTTCTTTGTTTTCTTATATAATGTATCATTTTCTGAAAGAATTTAGTAAGAATAAAGTTATCTTTTGAAAATGAAAAGATGTAATGATGAGTACAGAGCATGTATCCTAAATGGGAGACTTTTGTAGAGTCGGTCTTGAGTCAACAGCGCACGCGCACGCACGCGCAAAACAACGCGCGCGTACTCACAATTGCGCAAGCATGGTTTGCGCGTGCGCTGTTGACTCAAGACCGACTCTCCAAAAAGTCTCCCATTGTGAAACATGCAGGGGATTGTGTCTACAGAAGCCGTCTCACAAGGACGTGAGTGTGTCAGGAGCACTCGCTTGCTAACATGGTAGAGTCGTTTAATAATTGGTAACTCTAGAACAGTATTTGTTCGCTTGATGGCTCACATTATTACAATGCGAAGACAGATGGTAAGGTAATAATCGTAAACAGTCTCAAATTTGAAAGGGGGGGAGGAGAGGGACGAAAAGTTAATGTTTAATGATCCCTAGATCCATGTTACATGAGGCAATTTATGCAAGCAATCAGTTCCGGACAATCTCCCATAAAAAAATAAGATTCCTCTTTAAAGGTAATATCATACTTTGGTTTTTGTCAAAAAATACAGATTCATGGGCAAAAATATCAAGACAGATACAGTAAGTAACAGTCATCTGTGAAAATTTCAGTCCCATATGGTGCCCACGTTTTGAGAAAACAGTGAAAAACAGCAACAGTATTTCTTAAGTCTTCTCTTTTATTTTTGATCTTTTAAAAGATCAAAAAGATTTTAGGTGTCTGTTTTACTAATTTCTGGATAAATACACCATTTCAGGCGGAACAATTTTAACGGTATGTTTCTACCACCACCATCTTCATACCCTGTAAGTTAAACGTAAATCTGTGAACATTTCTGTTTTGGTTTCTTACCAAAGTATGATACTACCTTTAAATTTGCACATAATTTTCTTCCGGATAGTGAGAAAATGGCCGAAAAAAGAAGTATTTTGTTTCGCCACAATTTTCCTTTTGCATGCATGCAGGGCATGTAATAATGGCTGTCTGCATGTAAAGCCTGTAAAACAATTGCAACGGGTGGCATGGGGAACAATTATGATAAACATAGGGGATGGGCCATCATTTGCTTTATCTCCCTTTATGTACCAATGTCTAATTCTAGAAATTGTTAAATTTAATAACGTCGCAAATGGAAATCATTGTGTTCCTTTGGATGCAAAATTGTCTTCTACAAAGTTGATCGGAGAAGGATGTTATTTAGGAAAAGGGGACGGCGTATTTGATTATAATTATTGTTGTGACAACATAGGCCTACACAATAGGGATATTATAGGGAGACAAGTTAGCATCTGAATGTGAACATTTTAGGAGACATTAATTTTAAGGGAGACATTTCGATGTCTGCCTATAAGATATTTTGTATAACTATCCTTTGAAGACAATTAATTGTGTACATATTTTAATTACACAGAGCATGCTCTCAAAATGAACATATATTCTGTCAATTAATCAAGATTATAGGATTGGAAGATGTTGTAGAACGGATAAGTAAATTATTTGCATAACCCAATGGGAATATCTCTCTCTACATACTGATTCTCGGTAATCTAAATAATTACAATTATGCATCATAGTCATTGAAAAAACAACCGTGGAATTTGGTATGGGTAAGCCGGGTTAGCTTGACGTATCAAGGCCTAGTTAGCCAATATGTAATCATACCGGTTTGTCCGTATTGTTCCTTTTCTAATTAACCGAACAAAATAATATAGGTTTGTTGAAATTATTTACATTTCACAGTCAGCCATGCACGCAGCCGGTCGAGACGTATACGGAAGGTATAGCCTACCAGCAACTTCATTGTTTGTCCGGCCCAGGTCAAAGTATTTGCTCGTTCGATATTGTATGTGTATAATTATTAGGCTTTACTTACGCAATTTATGCAAATACACAGTCATTAAAATCAATCAAACTATTGCAATCAGAAACGGATCCGGACTGAACGCATTTTGGTCACTTCGTCAGGCCTGGGGTCGGCAGCTGTAAGAGCGGATGAAGCCAATTTCACGAAACTTCAATGTTGCGTACGCAACATTTTGTTACGTAACTTACGTAACATTTTCCTCCCTTGGTTGCTAAAGTTATGGCCGTTTCACGAAACTTCCGCAACATTTTTATGTTGCGTAAATTACCCAAAATTTCGTGAAATTGGCTGCAGCTAGGTCTTTGCAAAACGGAGGCGGGGGGGGGGGGCGTGGAAATAAAATACACTGATTCAATAGACACGGATGAATATCGGGGCGATCACAGCTATAGCAGGTCACGGTGGGCCTGACGTGAACTGCCCAATAAATGTTGTGTATACCCGTCTTTTTTCATCGAGCGGCGGGATTCGAACCAGCGACCTCCATGTCCTGGGGTCGATTTTACCAAACTCTTCGTAACTTACTATCAATCGTAGGACTTTTGATGATTTATTATTGAAGCCCTACGTGGGATAGGCCCCCTACGATGGGTTATACTTCGTAACTTGAGTTACGGTCGATCGCAGGGCTTCGTGAAATCGACCCCAGGTCGCTGGTTCAAATCCCTCTCCAGTCAATTTTACTTCTTTCACTTTTCAATGACTTGAAAGTGTAAGTTGTGTCCCAGAAAAAACCGCAACATTGTGTTGGGACCCATTATGTTAAAATTAAACTGTTTATCACTTTAAGATTAAGAAATGTGATACAACCATGTCATGGCTATCACCATGTACAATTCAAGCAAAATCGGGCTGAAATTGGCGAAAAAATTACCAATTGAAAAAGTACTCCTTAAGAATAAATTTGCATGGATAACACGCATATAGTGGTCAATACACACATAATGTGTATGAAAGAAAGATGAAAATCGGGTATTGAGGTTGGGTAATTCAGTCTTAGTTTTTTCACTCAATTTTAGTCCAATTTTGTTCAAATTCTACCTGGTAATAGTCAAGACATATATAGCTTTATCACATATCTGAATATTGAAGTGATAAACATTTAAATTTGTATATACTAGTTCTCGACACAAGTGTTGCGGTTTTTTGGGGGACACCCTGTACAGGAAAACATCGACATCAATGCACTTGTATAAAGGGTCCACAAGGGAGAATCTATTATATGACTGTGCTGGTGATTGTGTTTTAGGTCGTCATTAATTCCAAATGTAATTTATGATTCTTAGGCCTAGACTATACGCCGTGCTACTGCCGCGCCGAACTCAAATAATTTTACATTTTCAAGTTTGGCACGGCAATAGCACGGCGTTTAGCGTGAATTTGGCTCGGCAAATTGAGTTTGGCACGGCAAGCTCTTTGGCTCGGCAGGATCTGCCGCGCTAACGGTATTCGGAACGACAGTGGCGCAACACTTTCAATTAAGCTCGGCGTTTAGTGCAACTGCCGCGCTATTGCCGTGCTATTGCTGCACTCAATTGATTTAAGTTCGGCACGGCAGTAGTACGACGTATAGCCTAGGCCTTAGAAGTCTACACAGATTCCATTTGATACAAATCGAAGAAAGCACATTCGAGCCTCCGTGACATTGAAATTGAGTGATAATTTTCACGGATAAAACTGTGTTGACGAATGTGTTCGTTTCCATTGTACAAAATGATTAAATTAAGGAAGCAAGTAAGAGAAGAAAGACATTTTCCCATTGACTTGCATGAGGAGCCGATGGTAATGATTCTATACTGACAAACATGGTCATATACAAGTTAATTCACAGTCACACATAATTTATACAAACCGCTGCTTCAATTTTGTATCGTGCTGCATAACTTAATATTTTGCTAGTTCTGCTAGATTGACATTGTTGTGTAAAGCTCGACGAGACTGGAATGTTTCCCCATTTAAAGGCCTCATCAAAAATTGCAATGATTTTTTCATTCATTCAGTTTTATTGCGCTTTCATATTTGTATAAACTCAAAATAACACAAAACGAATTGGGTTTTATTATAAAAGTCCCCTTTGTTATTTGTTGTTGTGTGTTTGCAGAATAGATTGCCAATTTTGTGTGCATGTTTATTCAGCTTAATTAGTGGAAAGACAAGGGGAGTACAGTTTCACATAAATATGAAATGCACCCTATACATTTCAGTCTCGTGTTTCATCATGTATGCTAAGAACGCCTTTATATGCATTAGGGTATTATACTGATCCTGGGGTCGATTTCACCAAACTCATCGTAACTTACTATCAATCGTAGGACTTATGATGCATTGCAGTCCTACGTTGGCTACGATGGGTTATCCTTCGTAACATGAGTTGAAAACGACCCCTGGAGCGCTTGCATGCATTTTAGGGCCAGTTGTATACGAGCCTTGCTTGACCATGGGCGGAAATCCCGGGGGGGACAGGGGGGACACGTCCCCCCCATGATTTTGGAAGTGGGGGACATAATGTCGATTGTCCCCTCCATGTTTTAACCCTTTACCATGAGCAACGTTTTTGTCGACTGCGCACTGACGGCTTGCTCATTTCCATGGGCGAATTTTGTGAACTGTCGTGTTTGCCATGCGACTCAAATCGACGACGTGCAGTTGAGATGCCCCTGCATGGCCGGGCCGCATGCATACACGTAACGTTTACTGCACTGCAATCGACTTTAACCGTATAGAGTCTGCATACGTATACATTTTTGTGTATACAAATCTGGTTAGGCATCTCCCGTTCGAATCGATCCATTTAAAACCGTTTTTTCCATAGAGCACCATGCTCAAATCCATCAATTTTGCACTGACTCATGATGGAATTAATCTCGTTCGACGTCGGAGTTTCGCGAAACTTCTTCAGTTATTCTTCACATGATACTGCGTTTTGAATGAAGTTGCCTTATTCAAACTATATTTCTGAAGAATTCTCGTACATCCATAACAAAACACAAGGTGCCATATTTGGAAATATTAAGGTACATTATATTTATTTTTGTCATCTGTCATTACGTTTGTAATGAATGTAAAGTTCTCATGATTTTTACAGAATTACAGAATTTGAGTACAATAGAGTACAGTATAGAAGTCTACCTAAGCCCGTAAAATACAGTGCCTTCAATTAAAAACTTCACTGGTTCACCAAAGTATTGTTTTCAGCTGAAGCAAAACATTTGCATTTTCTTCATTCAAAATATGTTTCTCATTTTGAGGTTTACATTTTTTGCTTCACCATAGGCATATTTCTAAATTCAAATCTGCGACCTCACAGGATCTTTTTAAGTTCGAAAATGTTTTGTGTCGTTGTTTTACTAATTTCTTGATAAAGTACACCATTTTAGGCAGAACAATTGCTAAACTTTCGCAGAACTTTCGCTAAACAAGTCTGAGGAAAGTGGCCGGAAATTACCTTAGAATGCACCACAGAGCATCTAAAATCAAAATTTTCACGGGGCCCTTAAGCGGGCCCCGGACCCCACGCCGTAACTTTACTTGCCTTAAAAAGTCATAGGTTTGCGAGCGACCAGAGCATACTGGTCGGAACATCCAGTTATCATGCTCTTTTCAGACCAAAAACGTACTCACACAAGAGTGTCACATGGTCTTACCAAAAAGCCTATTATGTACTTCTACCATGCAAGTCGCTAAAAAAAGTCTGAGGAAAGTGGCCATGAATTGCCTTAGAATGCACTACAGAGCATCTAGAATCAAAATTTTCCCGGGGCCCTTAAGCGGGCCCCGGACCCAACGGGGTAACTTTATTTCTTTACACAAATTTTTAGGTTTGCCGGCAACTTAAGCACACTGGTAGGAACATCGAGTTAACCGGCTCCGTTCAGAGCCATACTCTCACCAGAGTGTCACATGGTGTTACCAAACAACCGGTACTTCTACCATGCATAGCCTCATATCTAAGTTTTATTTTACTAAGTTGGAGAACACTCGTGATCGGCACACCTACCACACATGCAAGCGTATGCTAGGCCATAGGCATGGCACTGTATACTGAAAGTTACTATCTTATGAAGTGTAAATTGATGTCCCCCCATGATCGAGGAGCGATTTCCGCCCATGCTTGCTTCTCACGGTGTTGCACCTGCAGGCACTATCCTTTTAAATAACCCGGATTTACATGTTAAAACCAATTCAATTTATATGATAAAATCAACAATAAATTGTTAATATTGTAAATATTATGGGAGACTTTTGGAGAGTCGATCTTGAGTCAACAGCGCGCGCGCAAACCATGCTTGCGCAATTGTGAGCATGCGCGCGTTGTATTGCGCGTGCTTGCGCGTGCGCTGTTGACTCAATACCGACTATCCAAAAGTCTCCCATTACAGGGAAAAGTGAACTGAACTGAATTACACCCAAAGTAAAATGCCAAACCTGACCCGTCATGACAAATGGAAAGCTGTGCTGTCTGACTTGGATGAACATGTATTCAGTAGACGAATATAAAACCATGTATTTATTAACCTATAAAAAACTACTAAATTTACATTCAAGTTCCACTCAACGTTTCTACACAAATTACTTCTGTTTCGTTGATCTATCACGTTTCGTCATATGGCATAAATACGGAAATTTCGATTTGCATAATCTCATGAACGTGACACTCTGAAAACAAAATGGCCGTGACAGAGGGTAAGATAAAAAAAAAGGCACTAGCTGCGTTTACCATCATGCATGGTCTCTGTTAAAAACAAGTGAAACGCTGACTGGCGAGAGATTCGCTCGTTTCAAGTTCAATTTCAGACCAACTTTTCCCCCTTTTTTCCACAAGTTCCATTCTCCTTTTGTACACTAGATCTTTCCCCTTTTTACACAAAATGTATTTCTTTCCCCCAGTTTGTACACTAGTTCTTTCTAATTATGTGTACTCAACTGTTCTGCCTACAGAAAGAGAATAATGAGTGGTTATTGGCATTATTCACCGATTATTAAACAATCACTGTCCACCTCTAAAGGTAGTGTCATACTTTGGTAAGAGACCAAAACAGAAATGTTCACATATTTACGTATAATTTACAGGGTATGCAGATGCTGGTGGTAGAAACATACCGTTAACATTTTTCCGCCTGAAATGGTGTATTTATTCAGAAATTAGTAACGCAACGACCAAAAATCTTTTTGATCTTTTAAAAGATCAAAAATAAAAGAGAAAAGCCTTAAGAAATACTGTGGCTGTTTTTCACTGTTTTCTCAAAAAGTGGGCACAGATGACTGTTACTGTATGTGTCTTGATATTTTTGCCCATGAATCTTTGAATTTCTTTGTTAAAAATCAAAGTATGATATGACCTTTAAAAAACAATGGCCTGGGATTTAAAGGAACTTCGGTCACACTCACGCGTGCGGAAAGGTTACGCATTAATTGTATGGATGATAATGATAATTAGCCTACCTAGTAATTAATTTCAGCCTTCGATAAACATCCTGGTAGGATCGAAACGCATTTATAGGCCCTCCATATTCCAAGCAAAGTCATTAACATTATAACGATACGGTCACTGGTCCTTACTCAGCTCAATGGTCAGTGACCCTTTTTTAGTATGGAAGGATTATTGACATGTTTTACTGAGCCCCATAATACGATTTATTGTATGATCGAAATGGTATATGTCTTATTATCGTATATACCAACGATTTTCAATCATAACCTCGCACATGTAATGTAATGAACCAGTATTAACATTAACCTAATAATGAAAAGTGCCCTTTTCTAAATTCTACACCAAAGATAGCGCCCCATGTCAGCGACCCACTTAACCCCTTACTACGGGGTCTTTGCAAGATCTTTCCCTTCTGCTTCGGCTTTGAACCCTATGTAGCCCTGGCCGGCTATTATACCTCTCCGTTTACGCGTTATGAAAAATCCGTTAATAGATGTGCAATTTGCTTTCCCGCTGAAGCTACCACCGAACCGACGGGCTAAGTGGCCGTCCATAAAGTACGTACGCACGAAATGCCGACTTTTTTTACCCCCCCCCCTCCCCCTCTGTACGCATGGCGTACGCAGTGGTCACACCCCCCCCCCTCCCCCCTGTACGCATACGCATTCCACATTAGGTTTTTCACTTCTCGTGGTCCCTTGCTTTGGCATCATTAAAATGTCACCGTAATCCGGGCCGGTACCGTTATTGGGACATCACTTTCAAATTCTGAAATGAATGACTAAAGTTTAACAGGTATACATTTACAGATGGATTTTACTATTTTTTACCATGTTGAATAAGAAAAAAAAGGAAAAAACAAAACAATCCCGGTGCTTTTTTCACGTTTTTTACCTCTCTTTTCGCGCGATAATGCTATGCAAATTTTTCGTTTGCGTTTGGCCTTAACCCCCCCCCCCTCCCCCCCTGTACGCATGGCGTACGCATCGGTAACAACCCCCCCTCCCCCTCCCCCCTTCGTGCGTACGTACTTTATGGACGGCCCCTAAAAGTCCAAATTTGGACATAGCGGGGTTTACTTTTTATAATGTATCCAGAGCCTCGTCCGATGTTTCACAATTGGAGACTTTGGAGAACCGGTCTTATAAAGTCAACAGCGCAGGCGCAAAACAACGAGCGCATGCTCACAATTGCGTGCGCGTGCGCTTTTGACTTGAAGACCGGTTCTCCAAAGTCTCCCAAGACTAATAATGACTTCTCCCAATCGAGAGTTGCCGGATGGCGCAGGGCCGGGGGAGAGAGTTGCTTTGCGTAAGAGGAAAACAGTTGGATAGTTTTCAATAATAAGTTTTTGTGTGTAAATGGCATTGTGTTACTAATTCGAGCTAAGATAGGCAAACGTAGAGCAGGGGAAGGGAAGGGAGGGTGAACATTCCATCAATATACCCATGAGTCCATGGGTGCCGATCCCGGGGGGGATATATTCCCCAATATTTTAGGTCTGGGGATGGCGTGTATTATCATCCCCCCAATATTTCGGGGTTGAATGTCATTTAATACTGACAAAAATATCTAAAGTACCAAAAAAAAAAAAAAATTGCAATATCGTTTTTAAATGTTCTAAAATGCGACTTTGGCGACTCTGTCCCTGGTGTGGGACGGGAGTATCCCCCTCCGCTTTGTCGTTTCGCTCTCTCGCATAAGACACCAAAATACCAATCATCCCCCAATCATGAAAAGAAATCGACACCTATGCATGAGTCGGACAATAGAGAGTTCAACTGCTAGGTCAAACTTGTTATTGAGTCTCATGCACGCTGCACACCGCACGTACTTGGAATGCAAGTTTTATATCCAGTTTATCTTTACAGTAATTGACAATATTGTTTAATAATCATAACCTTTCATCTCTGGCGCCTTTTATAACAACAAATTAGGAACTGAAACTTGAGGCTTTGTCACGCAGCGAAGAGGAGCTGCCTTGTTCGTCAACCGTGACGGTAACACCTGGTGGTGAACTTGTATCAATGGGACGGTTCACCAATGCGAGGAGTGTTCACCTACTTCGTGCGCCCGTACCATATATGATCATTTATTTATTTATTATTTATTTACTTCTGGTAATGACACCAATGATTCCTCAAAAGCGCTCTAGGCATTGTAGCTCGAAAGCCGATGAAACCTTTTACGGAAAGATGATGAGAAGAAGATACAGTTTTAGAGGTGGGAGGAAAACCTAGAGTAATATTCTGGGTAAAACCAACAGAATCAGGTAGGTACTAAAAACCCAATTCACTTGTGTGGACCGAGCCGGACTTGAACCCGGTCCGCACAGAGGTGAACGGCGAGGAAAGAACCGTTACACCAACCTGACTCCCATAAAACCTGACTCACCGTCATAAAAAGACTGATAATTTAGTGAAAGGAAAACTGATAATAATAATTAAAAAAAAACCACTGAAATAGCCAGCATTCTTGAAAACTACAAGTAACAGGTACTTTTGCTCTGCGAAGATTATTTACCAGGAACTACCTGTATATGCTCGCCTGTACTCATTATCAAATTAATTAAGTCAGTAATAACAATGAATGATGACTCCTGGTGATCCATCCCCGCGGGCTCAAAGACAGAACCTTCCCATCTCGCTCATCCCCTTCCTCCCGCTGAAAGTAATCAGTTAACTTACTTTCAGTCGCTTAAAAAACGTCATTAAAAGGCCTAAGAAAGAAAATCACAGCATTGGGTTGAGACGAATTTCGACAAGCGCTTTTAGTGATATACACGTGGGATAAGTGCTCCCCTTGTCTCTGCAAAGTGACAAGTTCTTGAGTGTTTGGGGACGGGAGTGGGCAGTGCACGGTGTTATTTTTCTGTTGTTGTTGTTGTTATTTTTGCTGCTGCTCTGCAGCTTCTGCCGCTTGTTGCATGTTATTGCTGCTGCTCTGCAGCTTCTGCCGCTTGTTGTATGTTATCGCTGCTGCTCTGTAGCTTCTGCCGCTTGTTGTATACATTATCGCTGCTGCTCTGCAGCTTCTGCCGCTTGTTGTATGTTATCGCTGCTGCTCTGCAGCTTCTGCCGCTTGTTGTATGTTATCGCTGCTGCTCTGCAGCTTCTGCCGCTTGTTGTATGTCATCGCTGCTGCTCTGCAGCTTCTGCCGCTTGTTGCATGTTATTGCTGCTGCTCTGCAGCTTCTGCCGCTTGTTGTATGTTATCGCTGCTGCTCTGCAGCTTCTGCCGCTTGTTGTATGTTATCGCTGCTGCTCTGCAGCTTCTGCCGCTTGTTGTATGTTATCGCTGCTGCTCTGCAGCTTCTGCCGCTTGTTGCATGTTATTGCTGCTGCTCTGCAGCTTCTGCCGCTTGTTGTATGTTATCGCTGCTGCTCTGCAGCTTCTGCCGCTTGTTGTATACATTATCGCTGCTGCTCTGCAGCTTCTGCCGCTTGTTGTATGTTATCGCTGCTGCTCTGCAGCTTCTGCCGCTTGTTGCACGCTATTGCTGCTGTTTCTTCTGCAGTTTATGCCGCTTGTTGCACGTTTTTGCTGCTGCAGCTTCTGCCGCTTGTTGCACGTTATTGCTGCTGCTGCAGCTTCTGCCGCTTGTTGCACGAGTTGCTGCTACTGCAGCTTCTGCCGCTTGTTGTATGTTATCGCTGCTGCTCTGCAGCTTCTGCCGCTTGTTGCACGCTATTGCTGCTGTTTCTTCTGCAGTTTATGCCGCTTGTTGCACGTTTTTGCTGCTGCAGCTTCTGCCGCTTGTTGCACGTTATTGCTGCTGCTGCAGCTTCTGCCGCTTGTTGCACGAGTTGCTGCTACTGCAGCTTCTGCCGCTTATTGCAAGTTGTTGATGCTGCTGCAGCTTCTGGGGCGCTTGTTGCACGTTATTGCTGCTTCTGCCGCTGCTACATGTCGCCTCTTCGAGCCCACGCAAAACTGAACCTTAAGCTGTGCAATCCACATGCGTATTCATAATAATCCCGATTACATTTCATGATGACCCACAGAAGAGTGAAAAAAATAAAAATGAATTGGCATGCGATCTAAGGATTAACACTCCTTTGTAGATAACCACGGCCGCAAACTTCAATGGATCTAGTCAAACACGATAACGTATCGCCTGTCATCGACTGGCTAATTATTAAAGGAATATTAATTAACGTCGCTCAGGAATAATAATTAATTCAAGCCATTTTCAAGGCTAAGACACAAAAAAACAAAACATGAAATTCATGACTCACTTCTGAAGGCACCGCGCCGGAACTAATTGAAAGTGCAAAATATACCGGCGTTTTATGCCTATGTGAAAACAAATTAGCGGTAATGGAAATGCCATCAGCCCAATCGCAAACACACTCTAGTCTTGTACAGTGCATAGGTAATTACGGCAGTTTATTAAGAGATATAATTATGGGGAATTTTCATTTGCTTTAATAAGGTCCTATCTCTCGGCCGAGGAAAAATAAAGACAATGGCAATATCGACCACGACTTTTATATCTGACCATTACCGGATGTTGACCAATGGTATTTTTTCAACAACCTTTAAAAGCATGATTTTATAGTTGCTAATGTCATTAACCACTAAATCAAACGGTTTAGAGAAAAAAAAAACCATAAGATCATGTTGATATGAAGGCCCTACCCGAATTGCTTGACTTCAGACATTAGTTACACCACTGCCCATAATAAGCACCTACAATGCAGGGTATGAACCCACTACCTGTCACAAACTTGCTTCAGCACGAAAAGAAATACTTCAACGGTTGCCGAGCCAAATCACAATACAAATCAAGCATAATACACGATAAAGAAACATATACGTGTAAAACGGTTGAAGCAATGTGAAACAAAAATACGCGACAACTCGACTGGCTATTAACCTGTTTTGGTTTGTAGACTTTTTAAAGGTATTACATGTATCATACTTTGGTTTTTGTCAAAGAAGTACAGATTCATGGGCAAAAATATCAAGGAAGATACAGTCACAGTCATCTGTGAAAATTTCAGTCCCATATACGGTGCCCACTTTTTGAGAAAATCGTGAAAAACGGGCACAGTATTAAGTCTTTTCTCTTTTATTTTTGATCCTTTAAAAGATCAAAAAGATTTTCGGTCGTTGTTTGACTAAATTCTGGATAAATACACCATTTCAGGCGGAAACATTTTAACGGTATATGTTTCTATCACCACCATCTTCATACCCTGTAAGTTATACGTAAATCTGTGAACATTTCTGTTTTGGTTTCTTACCAAAGTATGATACTATCATTTAGTGAAGCAGAAATGTCTGAGCCACGCCGGCAACTGCGAGAAAGTTGCCCCAAGTGATTCGGACCAATTCTGAGTACATCTTTGAAACTAATAACACAATCACTGTAATTCTTACCTTCCAAACTGCGAACACCTAATCCATAGACACCGGCGGTTTCCATTAGCCCGCCTTCGCCAGACACTACCGTCAATATTTACTTATTTGAGCCACATCGTGCGTCGGCGTTCCATTACCTACAACAAAAAAATGCAGGTATGGTCACATTGACAACAAAGGGAAAAAATAATAACTAACTTGTTCCGTGTATAGGGCCTGTTCACTTAATCATTCAAGTTCAGTCATAAAACCTTCAATTTTTTTTTTCAAAAGAACTGCTCAACTGAAAACGTCTTTTGCGACTCTAATTCTGCGCCATGCAGCCAGGGTGCATGCGACCTTATGAAAACCCTTTGTTAGATAGGACCTTTCTAAACAGATTTTGGTTATGTCAGCGAACAAAATTTTTTTTATTTCGACCTGGCTTCCCTCTCTCTGAAATGCATGAGAAAATGTCCGTGCTGTAATAATAATGGAGATATGTAATGATAATAAAACTGAACAATGGTACATGAAGGTTAACAATTCGAACTGCATGGCCAAAGGGTATAGGCCTAGCGCAATCAGTATACACATGTACAACTGGCATCTGAAAAAGGGTGATTTCTTTCCAGCATGGTTGTGCGTAATTTGGGCAATCACATGAATTCAATTTCACTCAAGAATACGCGCAACCTTATTTTGGATCAAGAAATCATGATGCAACATGCAGGTCGCGTTGACTAAGCAAGGTTGTTTATAAGCACAAACATCTTGGCCTGCAATTTGTCTCGTGATATGAGCAATGTATTTTTTCACCTGTCAGGTGGGCAGCGCAGCTGCAACTATGATAGTTTCATGTCATACATTTCACTCGGCTTTGCCATGAATATGCGACATCAAAACTGTACCTTCTTACTCCTTTTCAGTTAGAGATATGAAATAAATTGTCACTCGAATTACCGGAAAATATTTCAGAAATAAAAAAAAAATTTAACTCTGAGACTGTCGTCATTTTGATCCCTATGTACATAACACGCCGGGAATTTCTCCCAGTCTGGCCGCCAGCAGGCACGGAGATCTTACGCCTGACTAGACCCATAAATCCTGGCTCGGCCAGGTAAGCACGCCCGGCCTAGTAATACCCGGAAAATGAAAAGGCTCATTTAAGGCTCTTTCCTTTATTCCGTTTTTATTTTTTTCTTAATTTATTCGTCCAGTGTTTACACGTCTCATTAATAAATTCAATAAAGTAAACAGTTTGCTTTCAACGTTTAAACAGACCCACGCGCGATCAAACGGAAATACATCCTGTTAGCATTTCATGGTCTGTCAATATTACGATGCTGGACAACATTTTCATCAAGACATATTTGGATGAAATGTACATAGGCCTATAGGAATATATATGACTGTGGTCTACAAAATTTCACAATTTATATGACCTGTCCAAACCGCATGACTATTACATGACTTCCGCTCTTTTCGATTTAGTCTGCTTCCCCTCGGTCTTGCCTAGCCTACCCAACTTTTACTGCCAATACGTATGATAATTTGTAGTTAACATTAATATGAGTTTAATGATGTAGACTTCAACTGGTGTCAGGTTTCGTTCTTGATTAGGTTCCCAACACGGAGCGCCCTCTATTGATATATCTATGCGTTACTGGAGAGCGGATGGGGGCGCCCGATAACAATTTGACGCCGAGCGAAACTAGTATGGGCACGAGGCTAGACTTGGGACTTATTTTGAGGGTGCACCCAAGTAAATAATTTCCCATAGGCTCCCATGGTAAATGGCCATTTTCAAAAAATATTTAAAATACTCAGAATTCTCACAGGCAATCAAGCTATACACCAAAATGAAGCTGAAATTTTTATTTTCCTTTCAAGTTTATATAGGGTCATCATTGACTTTTTGAGAAAAGTCCATCCAAGGGAAAATACCCTGAAAACGGCCATGTTGACTGGTGCCAGACTAAAACAATGTACCCCTCCCCTACAGGCCAAAGTAGAGCGAGTTTAGGGCCTGATATCATCCAAACAGCTCAATGTTGAAAGTCCAAACCCACGGTGACCGAGTTCCATCCATTTTATCTACAAGACTTCCCATGTAGGGCCTAGCAAACGATTTTATAAAAAAAAAATTGAGGGTATACAAAATATTAATGAGCTCCGCGGACTGATTTGGACCTATTTACTGGGGTGCACCCTTGAGGCCCCAAAATGAAATGAAGGGATTGGGTCACTGGTGACGAAGCTGAAGAAAGCCTCCAGCTTCGTCGTGTATTTCACTTAGGACACAACATGGCGGAAGCAAAATAAATCCCGAGCCTAGCCCGAGCCTTAGACCCGGCAGCGGCTTTGACAAAAGCCCAAAGCCAAAGCCTGATCCTTAGACCCGGCAGCGGCTATGACAAAAGGGCAATGATACAAGTCATGTGCAATTAGAAGACTTGAAAGTCCTGGGCAAGTTCAGACCATGATCATTTTATTCGTGTAATGTGAGCATAAAGCATGTAGGTAACAGCCAGGTGCCATTTTCATAAAACTGTTAAGCACAAAAATTTGCTTAGCCCAAAACTGTCTCGCCCAATAAAACAAACCACCATTGAAAATTTCATTTGATATTCATGGTCAGCGAACTACAGCCAAAGAACAATCACAAGCGATACACAACACGTGGAAATTTGGTTGTTAACCCTGTTTTTATTGAGACAGAAATGTCATGCTTAGCAAATTGTTGTGCTTAACAGTTTTATGAAACTGGCCCCAGGTCAACACCCGTTTCGACAAGGTGCGCCATACTTCCTGTATAAGTTATCACATGCATGTTAAAAGTAGTATCATACATTGGTTTTTGTCAACAAAGTACAGATTTGTGGGCAAAAATATCAAGGACGTTACAGAAACAGTCATCTGTGCAAATTTCAGTCCCATGCAGTGCCCATTTTTCGAGAAAATAGTGAAAAACAGCCACAGTATTTCTTAAGTCTTTTCTCTTTTCTTTTTGATCTTTTAAAAGATCAAAAAGATTGTTTTACCAATTTCTGGATGAATACACCATTTCAGGCTGAACAT
Source organism: Astropecten irregularis (assembly GCA_963971285.1). Taxonomy (NCBI): domain Eukaryota; kingdom Metazoa; phylum Echinodermata; class Asteroidea; order Paxillosida; family Astropectinidae; genus Astropecten; species Astropecten irregularis. Next base: position 8,189,113 of record OZ020247.1, read on the forward strand.
TTTAACGGTATGTTTCTACCACCATCATCTTCATACCCTGTTATACGTTATACGTAAATCTGTGAACATTTTTGTTTTGGTTTCTAACCAAAGTATATGATACTATACCTTTAACGGATACAATTACAGTATATAGGCCTAACCGAACTTGTGTCAGGTTCTACAGGCAGCCCATATCACGGTACACCTCCTGACTTGCTCATGACATGTCATATAAGATGTCCAATCCGTAGCACAGTTCACCATACGTGTATAGGCTATCATTACCTTCAGTTATTGCGTGTGCCTAAGCTTAACATGGGCGTAGATCCCGGGGGGGAGCTAGGGGGGTTGCAACCCCCCCCCCCCCCCCCCCCAGGTTTTCACTTTTTGTATATATAAAAAATTATTTTGTGCACAAACGTATATGGAAGAACGACCCAGCTACACGATCAACCCCCCCAGGTCTGAGGACGTGTCTACACTACTGCTAAGCTAGGCTTGTTTGTATTGGGTGTGCGTATACGGTGCCTAAATATTGTGAGTAGATTACTCGAGCAGCACGGGGCTTTACTTTGCTGGCGATTAGGCTTATATTTTATAGTTTCTCCGGCCCAAACAAACCATAGCTGCATGGCAGCCGTATCTACTAGTCTAACACAACTTAATTTAACACAACATAGACCTTAGTCGAGCTATAGGCCTAGGCCTACATGCTTTCAGAACTTAAAGTCTCACTCTTTGGCCTAGTGATGACTAACGCTATATACTTATACGTTTAAAAATTATCTGTATATAGGCCTACCTTAAAATGATTCCACGGGGCCATTGAGACCCCCTTTCACAGGTTTGCAGATATAATATCAGTCATTTCTATTCAAGCTTGACGTGTATACTGCCAGGTATCAGCAAACTCGTCCTCGGATGGCGATACGAAAAAAGTAGTCCCTAGCTCCAACCTAACATGACACGGTATGCATACAGCTCACGTTTGTCCGGTTATTGGACTACGTGAGCTGAGAATGATGAGGGCGCTTTTTGAAAATTGCTGCAGTGTCCCTGCGCCGCACGCCTTTTGTCCGGCAACTAAAGAATTTACGTCCGCCGACCGCCGCACTTTACGCTACGCTGCAGATATATTCCCAAATATTTGAGGTGGGAGAATGGCGTGCATTATCATCCTCCAATATTTCGACGTTGAATGTCATTATTTTTTTAATACCGACAAAATATCTGACGTTCCAACAAAAAAATTTAAAAATAGCATGCTTGGAATGTAGAAAGACAATAGTTGTGTGTGTGCGTGTATTTGCCGAGTGAATTATTATTTTGATTGCTCATTTTGCTAAGTTGATTGCTCATTTGATTGCTCATTTGCTCAGTATGATATAATCTTTAATATTTTAAATATATGTTATATCTCAAGGTTATATTAAAATGTAATCAAGACATTTCTCTGCTATATATGATTCACCACATGATGCTGGGATTATATGGCATTTAAGCTATACATCTAAAGCCCACCGCACACTATACAATCCGACTACGACCCGACTGGTTTTTGGAAGGATCGCAAAGCATTCTTGGAGTCTTAACCGTGATTGTTCCCATTGCAGTCGCAGACCCACTCTGATGGTCAGTCGGCAATATTCCATTCATAACAATAAACCTTTAACACTTGAAGTATATACACCGTAAACGAGAGTCTTGATCACAAGTCAATTCGCTCTATTGAACTTTCATGGAACTATTCTATAGGGAACCACTTCGTGGAATGGTACATTTCATATCTCTCTCCTCATGAAATTGTTCTTGCAATTCCACTTACAAACATCCATCATTTTGTATACTGCAATTTTTACGGGTAACTTAAAGGCAACCGTGCAAGTGGCAATTATAAACTGGGGCCAATTTCATAAAACTGTTAAGCACAACAATTTGCTAAGCATGATATTTCTGTCTTAATAAAAACAGGGTTAACAACCAAATTTCCACGTGTTGTGTATCACTTGTGATTGTTCTTTGGCTGTTGTTCGCTGACCATGAATATCAAATGGCATTTTCAATGATGGTTTGTTTTATTGGACGAGATATTTTTGTGCTAAGCAAATTTTTGTGCTTAACAGTTTTATGAAATTGGCCCCAGGATGCAAAGTGAATTTAGGCTATCTGCCAGTGCCTTACTATGCCCGAGAAAAATATGTGTACTCTGAAGAGCAGTTGTCATTTATTCTTCACGATTGTTTGTGCCCGATAACCTGAAATTACATCGTGCAAAATGATCATAATTACCATGGATTCCCTGATTTTCTTTCATTTGATAAATGTATTGAAATCACCCTTAAATAAACAATTATTAAATCAAGTCTAGTGGTAAAATACTTAAGTATTATGCTACTATATTATTATATAAAATTGCGTTATATTTCCTGGTAAGTTATTTCACGTCATTTCTTGGTTATAATGATTCACGGCATAACGCTATATGATTATATCGGCATTCTGAATCTAATCAAACATAACAATAAGGAAGTGTAAATTATGCCACTGTCATTCTACAAATTAGCCAATACTCAACACGTCATGCTGGCCTTCTTCCTCTATAAATGTTATTTTGCCGGAGGTGCGTTCATGTACATGTACATGTACATGTACTACAAACTGCCCATGCAATCAGAGTAAGAGAACGGCAAAAATAGCGTTTTTAGGAAGAATGGCGGTGCCGGCAAAATATACACTGCCTAAGAATAAACCTCTTCACACTCTAAGTATACACCGTAAATGAGAATCTGAAATCACCAATATAAAGTCAAACCCAGGGGAAACTATCACCACGGACTACATATAAAAAATGTTATAATAATGGATAATAGTATCAAACGCATTAAGGGTAATATCATACTTAGGTTTTTATCAAAGAAATACAGATTCGTGGGCAAAAATACCAACACAGAAAACTGATACAGTAACAGTCATCTGTGAAAATTTCAGTCCCACACGTTGCCCATGCACTTTTTGAGAAAGTATTTCTTAAGTCTTTTCTCTTTTATTTTTGATCTTTTAAAAGATCAAAAAGATTTTCAGTCGTTGTTTTACTAATTTCTGAATAAATACACCATTTCAGGCGGAAACATTTTCACGGTATGTTTCTACCACCACCATCTTCATATCCTAAAAGTTATACGTAAATCTGTGAACATTTCTGTTTTGGTCTCTTACCAAAGTATGATACTATCTTTAACAGAAACAGACATGACAATGTATATGTTACGCATAGCCAATATTAACAATACATAGCAAAGTAATATAGTGATATAGTAATATAGGCTTATAGTGAGTATACAATACTTATGAACATTACACAGAGAATATAATAATAAATGCATAGACAATGATTATAAAACCCACATGCCAAAATGCTTGAGCCTACATTTAAATATGTTTCATTCACCGATAGTTCTTGCCATGAGGTAGTTTGGTAGATCAAAGATGGAGTCAGTAAGTCCATTATAGTTATTGTATATTTGTTCAAATAGCGCACGTGGTCGGGTTCATGGAACGGCTGTGAGGTATACACTTGGTTTCCTTAGCATTATTTTTGCACGGCATGAGGCATAATAACAATATACAGTAGTCAAATTAAAATGGTTTATTACGTGTATTAAAATATAAATCATATATTCGTGAAATAACCACAAGGGAAACTGACTGAGTTGTTTAAGTCATTGAAAAGTGAACAAAGAAAAGTTGACTGGAGCGGGATTCGAACCGGCGACCTCCTGAAGACCGTACAGGCGCTCTACCAACTGAGCCATCCAGCCTCCTTCAGGAGGTCGCCGGTTCGAATCCCGCTCCAGTCAACTTTTCTTTGTTCACTTTTCAAAATATAAATCAATTAGAAAAACTGCTAAAGGTCTTACATGCCACCCAAAGAAAAAAAAACAAGAAAAACAATTAGTTTTTACGTCTAAAATACAAACCATTGGCTAAATTAGCTGCTTAATTAAGCGACAAATCTTACCCACAACATGAAAACCCATGCTTTATCAGAAGAAATACAATATCACACCGAGCAAATCTTCTTATACAACATTTACTGATTTTCACCTTGTATCCATCATTTAACATTTCGCAACATATATCCGGCTAACATTCAGTTTATTTTTTGAAAAACACTTTAGATGTGCCATCACCGTAACCACTGTTTGCAGCCACTGGCTGCTTGGATCTTTTCTTTTCTTTTTAGAACATGGAGTCTTGTTCGTGCCAATATTGCTCCTGAGCAAGCCTGTTTCGCACAACACGGCCAGCCACTGGGTTGGAAGATGCAGCACCATCTATCTGCAAGGATAGAATCACCAAAAGACATGGACGGTTAATACGATAGGCAATTTCCAAAACTTTGCCAAAGACAAAGACACAGCCGAAGCCATTGGAATGACATTGTCATCGTAGATCTGTACGACGCTTCATGATATTATGACCTAAGTTATATTCCTTTGCTCTGAGAGAGTCGATGTAAAAAGCTCCAATCATTTGTCTATATGTGCAACATTAAAGGGAGCATAATAGGATTTGCAAGGCCTCCAAAAACAAATTACTGAGTTTGAGACAGAAAATGGACTCAACAGTTCGTTAACAGTGCAAACAGTCACCATGGGAAATCTTGGTTCATCAGATGCTGGGTTTTTCAAGGAAATATATTGGGGAGTTGATAATTATTATGCATAAATTCTAACACAAAAAATATTTACAAACATGAGGAATTCGAATCAATACAAATTTTTCAAATGTCAAAATGAAGCCAATTATTGGGATATTTTTCATAGAACAAGCCAAAGGGTAACATGAATACCAAACGGCAGGAAACACTATACGATGAAATGATGTTACTTACCTCCCGTTGTTCACCGAGGTACAATGCCTCCATACCATCTACACGGAATGGTATGGCAGAGTTCCGGCCGTGCTGTTTAAAGAGGTACGAACAGAAGATGATGGATAATAGTGTAGATTTGTAATTTACAAAAAACAAAACAATCTCTAATGCTTTGATAACACTACTCCTTCATGTGCTTTTAAGGTCATAACTGTTCACTTTTTTTCTTCTAAATGTGATTATTATGAGTCCGTAGGGTCGATCGTAACTCGAGTTACGAAGGATAATCCATCGTATCCTACGACCTCTTACTTGGGACTGCAGTGTATTCTTAGTTCTACGATTGATAGTAAGTTACGATGAGTTTGGGGAAATCGAACAAGTGTTGGGAGTCAACGAATGACAGAAGTATCTTCTCTCAAGATCAAGTCATTGAACGACAGGTGGTGCCGCACTATGGAGTGGCTCATACAAATAAGGCAAATGACCTGTTATCAGACATATCCATGTACATGTACAGGGTGTCCCTGAAAAAAACCCGCAACACTGTGTCGGGACCCATTATTTTATAATTAAACTGTTCATCACTTCAAGATTCAGATATGTGATACAGCCATGCCTTGGCTATCACCATGTAGAATTTGCAAGGATAACGCGCATAGTGGTCAATACACGCATACAATACATGTGTATGAAAAAAAGATGAACACCAGGTTTTGAGGTTGGGTAATTCAGTCTTATTTGTTTCACTCAATTTTAGTCAAATTTTGCTCAAATTCTACATGGTAATAGCCAAGACATATGTAGTTGTATTACATATCATTCAGTTGAACACAAACCTGCTGAACGTTCCTGGAAAGTTTGTTCAAGTCAGTTGGTCGCCTATCTCCAATCCACCACCAGTTATAGTAAGGATTACGAGCGATGGCATGACGAGAAACCAGCCCATCCCATCCAGTGGGTCTCTGCTTGGTGGACCGTACCACGTGCCTTGGTAAGCACAGGCACCAGACCAGTAAGCAGATTAGGACCAGAACGACAACTGCAGCAACCACCCCTCCTACAACCCAGTACACCACGTACATGTCTGACGGTCGATATCAGAAATAGAAAACAAACAAATACACAAACTTAATACAAAAATACTACAGAATTGGGTGATTTTAGGCAAACTTTGAAGACAACAGTCTTCACTTTGTATAGGAATCTATATGATGTAAATATAATTCATGAACATTTCAGCAACATTTTGGATCGATTGCATATAGCAGTTTACCAATTTTACGCGCCGAGACAATGCAGTGTCTTTTTCGTCGGCCCACCGTAACATTTTCCAAATCAGACCGGGTAGAAATGTTTGTGTGTGTGTGAATGTGTGGCGTGGTGTGAAACGTTACGGCTATTAAGTGCACCGCCAAGAGTTTGAAATGCCTTGGCCAATCACAATTCACGGAATTTGGTGACCCAATGCGCGTCTAGAAATTGACAGATTCCCGCGCACGTGATTGGCCAAAGCGCTGCAAACTTTTGATGACGCGCAATTTGGAAGTGCCCGTATTGATTTAGTGTGGGTCCAAGATTAGTATTGCAGCTTTGTATACTGATTAACTGGGTCATTTTGCAAATCTAAGTGATCTAACCTGACATTGGGGTTTCTGTCGTGGCCGCCGTAGTTGAGCTCGTGACCTCTTCATCACACTGTGAACCTGTATACCCTGTTGCACATCTAGGAAAAGAAAAAAAGCAATCTTAGCACAAATGACGAAAATAATGCAAACAGAAAATCCAGCAGTTGCAACTAGCCGGACGTGGGTGATCTTATACAAAGCCCAGGGGCCAATCCCACGGCTTTACTCAGCACACAAACAAGTTTGATAACCATGAAGTTTCTGTCGTAGCTACCTAAAACAACCAAATGTCCATGTGTTGTGTACCAATTGTGACTGTTAAAGAGATGGTACAGAATCGGTTTTATCGACAAAATCGTTGCCGACAGTGAAAGCAAATTATGTAATCCATCATATACCTTAACTGACAAACCTGTAGAAGTTTGAGGTCAATCAGCCATCTGGGTCACGATAAATAGCGAAACCCCGTGTACAGAGAACTGTACACATATCAACGAATGAATAAAATGCTTCGAAGCGATTTATTGCAATCTGAAAATAGTTTCATTTATTTCTCAATGAATATGGCATTTTAGACAAAAACATTTCATGGAATGTTTTCTCCTATCATCACCATTATATTGTGTGAGTTTTATGTGAATCTGTGATCATGAAGTGTATTTTGTCTTACCAATTCGCTACCATCCCTTTAATAAGCTGTTGTTTTCTGGCCATGAATATGAAATGGAATTTATAATGTTGATTTCATTTATTGGGCAAGACATTTTTGAAATTGCATTTTTTTTTTGTGCTTATAGCAGCTCTTTGAAAATGGCCCCCAGAGTGTGTACGAAGTAGCACGAAAAATGTTAACCAATAGTTTACTAAATTGGATACGGTACCTGCATGTGAAAGTCTCGCGAGGATACAACCCATAAACATCGCACACTCCTCCATTCTGACAGAAACCTGCTGGGCAGCCAGTCGTAGTTTCTTCGATAAAATATCAGAATAGGCATTGGGTATCAGGGGTCGATTTCACCAAACTCATCGTAACTTACTATTAATCGTAGGACTTATGATGCATTGCACACCCACATAGAAGTCGCAGGATGCGATGGGTTATCCTTCGTAACTCGAGTTACGATTGATCGTAGGACTTCGTGAAATCGACCCCAGGATATGCATACGTACGGCTCTTGTAGACCTGGGTCTTTAAAGGTAGTATCATACTTTGGTAAGAAACCAAAACAGAAATGTTCACAGATTTACGTATAACTTACAGGGTATGAAGATGGTGGTGGTAGAAACCTACCGTTAAAAGTTTTCCGCGTGAAATGGTGTATTTATCCAGAAATTAGTAAAACAATGACCAATCATTCTTTTTGATCTTTCAAAAGATCCAAAATAAAAGAGAAAACACTTAAGAAATAGTGTGGCCGTTTTTCACTGTTTGCTCAAAAAGTGGCAACGTATGGGACTGAAATTTTCACAGGTGACTGTTACTGTATCTGTCTTGGTATTTTTGCCCATGAATCTGTATTTCTTTGATAAAAACCAAAGTATGATACTACCTTTAATATTGTGCTATTTAGCCCGAGTTTAGGGTGGCGTTGCATTGGCATTGTAAACATTTAGCCTACAGATTCCTCGATAGTAATACTACATTTCAAAAGGCAACGATCACAGAAAGATTTGATATTTTTTACTATGTTAAATAAAGGGCATGTACAACATTGGTAACAAACCAAAATATAAATGTTCACAGATTCACGCCTGAAACGGTGTATTCATCCAGAATGAGTAAAACCAAACACCAAAAAATTGAGTCGATTTTTCGCTATTTTCTCGGGACTCAGATGTCCGATTGCATGAGCGAACCTTTCACAGGTTTATTATTGCATGTACATACTGGATTATACAAATTGTGGATGCTGTTCTGTGACCTTTGCCAACGTTGTACACGCCCTTTAAACAATTATCTCTTCTATAGAGAAACTGAACAATATTTCGGTTCTATACCATGATACTATGAATGACTAACACCTTAAAAGACTCACCCACAACTTGTACTGCAGAATCCACTCGTAACTCCGTCTGCCCATCTGACAGTACACCACTAGCCCTGATATAATCTTGTAAGACTTGCGATATGGCATCGGGAGTAACAGCTGAATTAGTTGGTACCATTACCGCAAGACTTGCAATGACGCTACCTGGTCTCAATGCGATCCCCACTACATCAACAACATTTACATTCCTCAGTGAAAGATGTCTCTTTATCTAGATTCGACGGTAACAAAAAATAACAAATAGTTACTACCGAGAATGGATACTAAGGTAGACAATTCCATAGACTTGTGCACTAAAATAAACCCTCCTCCCCCCCCCCTCTTTGTTATTGGAACCCCCCCCCCTATGGGAGATAGATAATATGCAAATTAGGCTTGGCCTTCACCGACGTGAATGAGCACTGCATACTCGGTGCTTGTTGAGCACACATGAAAAACATCATGCGCTGGCTCAGGCTGGATTCGAACCCACGACCTTCTGCTTCCTAGTGCAGATGCCATTAGTAAAGCTATGGAACCTCAAACCCTCAAAAACATTTTAGAAAGGCAAAATGGTGGTCCTTTTGACCGTTGTCTCGGAATGTTCACTTTTAGACACTTATGACCCCCAGTAACCTGACTCCCATTGTGCAATTTAGACAAAAGTAGTAGGTACAAGAACACCATGCGTGGTCGTCTAGATCTGGTGCAAAAATAAATCGACTAATTTGACTATAAGCATCTTCAACCGATGCATCGCGATGGTTCTTAGACAGGTTTACGAAGAGTTATAGTCCTACACTCACTGTATCTTCAACTATTTTCAGAAGCTTGGTGGATGCTGCAGAATGTGTTCTGATATATGCAGGTGTGTAGGTCACTTCAGTACCATTCAGTCCCACAATACGCAGTTCAATTCTAAATGCTCTAGTCTCTGAAATTAAAAAAAGGGCGAAATATTTGAGATGTCATTGCTTCAAAAAACGCAATACTGGTACTGCACTTGAGTTATTATTATATCATATCCATTGTCCAGTACGTTTTTCGTGGCAGCCATGTGTATCAATTACTGACGATGTGGACTTACGAGTGCAGACAACCGAGGCGTCTCTGGAAAAACCGTGCAAACTGCGACACTCACAGGCGAAGCCATTCGGGCCCTTGTAAGGTGCTTCAACACAGTATTCACCAGTCCCTGTGCACGGACTCGGTACTGCATTGCAAGGATTGTTACCTGAAATTATTGAAATGAGAGACAAACTGTGTCTGATCTTTATTCTGAAATTCAGAAAGCTTCCTCGTTCACGTTTAGGTGTCCTGGAATGTATACGTGTATTCGTGTATACTTTACTTTTATAACACTGATTCAGCATTCAGCAGTAAATGTCCTCCTTGGTTAAAGCCATGTACAACATTGGTATAACAAACCAAAACAGAAATGTTTACAGATTTGCGTATAATTTTCAGGATAATGAAAAAGTGCTGGTAGAAGCACATCGTTAAAAAATTCCGTCTGAAATGGTGTATTTATCCAGAAAGAGTAAAACCAAACACGTAAGAAAAAATTGATTTTGGCAAGATCAAAAATCATTCTTTTATACGATTTGTAAGAAATATTGAGCCGGATGTCCGATTAAGCCCAGATTTGCGCAGGCGTATTATTTTATGTACATGCTGGATTAGACAAAGTGTGAGTGTTGTTCTGTCACATTTACCAACATTGTACACGCCCTTTAAAACAGGATTACCATCCAAATGACAATGTGATGTTTATTGCTTATATTTTAATTTAAAAGGTTTATCCAACCACTCGATCTTCACTCTCTACCTTCACATGTCTCGCCGGATGTTCCTTGAAGACAAACGCACTCGCAGTTGTCTGCATCTAAATAGCCCGTAGGCAGTTTGCAGTTTGCAGAATTCACGGGGCATACTACGAGAAAGCCAAATGAAAGTATATAATTTACTCTGATCGAGTTATCCAATGGGAAATCTGTATAAACGATCAGGAGATTACACTACTAGAACGTTCACTACGTCCAGAGATCGATTTCACAAAATACTTCTGTGTATCACGGACATGGTCTACAGGTTCTACAATTTATTGCATATACAGTGTATACCCATTTTCTTATAGAAGCTGAAATTCAGCACTATTAACATGTTGTGGCTGATCCAGCAATGGATGTCAGAAATACACGTGCCATCTACGTTATATTGCATGGCCATGCGGTAGACTGCATTGTGCAGTACAGGTGTATATCTAGATTTTTACCTTCAGTGACTTCGTACACTTGCCAGCCTACCTGAGCATGTGTCTCCTGTCCAGCTCTGTGGACAATTACTACACGTACATGACTGTAAGTTCATAGTTCCTCCGTTCATACAGACAGGATGTCCTGGGTCAAACAAAACAAAATGATCAAATAAACATAGAAATAAACTGCAAGATCGTTGCGAGTTCTGATTATTTTATACAGATCAAACTTTTTACTCTTACTCTGAGTCTGAGAATGTGCGAATTGAACTTATAAGAATGATCTAAAGAAGATATTACCAACATCGGAAAGTGTGGGTATATATCTGGATAACAAAAGAGATTAGTACCTACAACAGAAAAAAGGAATGCGACTGGCGTAGCAGTGGAACCGTCCTTATTGACGGAGCAGGTGACAGTATGAAGCCACTCTGTGAAGTCCGAACTCCAAGCATTTCCACAATTTAAGAAGATTTTACCATTTCAATAATGGTAATCTGAAGCATAAAACTAATGTAAAATCACTTCATACCTGATACAAGGAATGAGAAATCTGACGTAGCTGGGCAACCATTCTTGGTGACTGTACACGTGACAGTGTGAGAATCTGCTGTCAAGATTCCTCCTGTCAAAGATATTGCTCCGTCTATCGAGTCCGTGCATGTAACTGTCTCACCATCAGCGTTTATAGCAGTGACCTCATCCCACGTGACAGAAGTTGTTGTTTGTCCAACCGCGATACACTGACCACCAACAGAGGGCGATGCAATAATTGGTGCAGCTGCGTGTAGAATAACACGTTTGAGGTGCACTTTAGAATTCGGGGGATTCACAAAAGTGCGCCACCAAGAGTTTGCAACGCATTGGCCAATCACAATGCGCGGAAATAATTTTGTAGACAAACTGCGCATGCGGAGAGTTGAGCACTTTGTCGAGAAAATGTATTTCTTGAATTGTGATTGGCCAACGCGTTGAAAACTCATGGTGGCGCACTATTTTGAATCGCCGGACTTTTTCTGCAAATGGAGAAAAAATTCTGCCCTCAGTGAATAATCGAATTGAACAATGCAGGACCGAAATTGTAGTACAGGGCTGTACAGTGTGAGTTTACAATTGGACATTCAATGTTAACTTTAATAGCAAGATCACGATTTCCAAATCTGAGTTTATTTTGCCATTTCGATAAGGTTGTATCCCGTCTGCTGCATGGAAATTTAAAACATCACTTACCCGATACAAGGAGTGAGAAATCTGACGTAGCTGAGCAACCATTCTTGGTGACTGTACACGTGACAGTGTGAGAACCTACTGTCAAGATTCCTCCTGTCAAAGATACTGATCCGTCTATCGAGTCGGTGCAAGTAATGGTTTCACCATCAGCGTTTACAGCAGTGACCTCATCCCACGTGACAGAAGTTGTTGTTTGTCCAGCCGCGATACACTGACCGCCAACAGAGGGCGTTGTAAAAGATGGCGTTGCTTAAGCAACAAAAATGGTAAGGACACTGTTAGTCTTCGGTGTTCCAACAAATCATTATACTCTTCAAATAAAATATGTCCTTAAATGAATTACCTTCAGGTTAATCAAAACCCAGATAATACTGTTGAATCTGACTGTGTCAGACAGGCGGAGAGGGCGCTCTCCAAAGTGCTTGGACTGTGTTTCTTGCCTATTGGTGGCGCTGTTTGTTTAAAAAAAACCACGCATAATTGCTGTATACACGGGTTTACACCATGGCAGCCATCTTAGATTTTCATCGCAACTTCAAAACGAGGCACTTCCACGCATGCGCACTTTCCGAAGTGTAAGCCCGTCCATTGTCGAAGACAATACACGGGTTTACACTTCGGCGGTTTTGATCGCGACTTCGAAACGAGGCACTACCACGCATGCGCTTTTTTAGAAGTGTAAACCCGTGTATTGACCAGTTTCAAGTTTGTTCCAGGAATTTCGCAGATTATATCCAATATGATCCCATTCCATAATCATTGACTGGGTGAGTTTAATAGGCATTATTAAAGACGATTACGTAATGATCCTTTCGAGATATGGATACGTGACCAGGGTTAGATTCTAAACCTAGAATTATTGGTTTATTTCAAGGTTCTTTTATGGAATTAATTTCAGCAATGTGGGTAACCTAGATGTGCATGTTGGTTTTGCTATTCACACACCCTATTACCATTGCCTGTAATAATATGGACGGTTTATTTGGTTTGTCAAAACGATTCTCAAACCATTGTTAACCATTGGGCTGGTCTCAGTTCTCAGACGAATTAGTCGTTCTGGTGGGGACTGCTTCAAAGTTCGACTTTGTAGCTATAAGCTTTAACACCATCGCTTTGCTACTAGTCTGGCAAAAAAGCTTCCTGATCGCCTCCACACCGAATTTCTGCAAAGAATGTGGCAGAAAGACCGAGGGCACCAGTACACCATCAAGCATCTGTCGGAGTGGCTTGAGAAGAAAACCGGTCCCGCTGGACTGATCCTGCTGGAGAAGTCAAGCCGAGGGAAAACCGGGAAGAACTTGCCACCTTGGAAGGACAAGGATTGTGACCGGACCTACCATCAGCGAAAGTCTTCGAGGGAACAACCTACACCAACCCGAAGCTACCTTGCGGGTACTCAGCCGAACAAAAGAGATTAGTACCTACTACAGAAAAAAGGAATGTCACTGGCGTAGCAGTGGAACCGTCCTTATTGACGGAGCAGGTGACAGTATGAAGCCACTCTGTGAAGTCCGAACTCCAAGCATTATTTTCCACAATTTAAGTAGATTTTACCATTTCGATAATGGTAATCTGAAGCATAAAACTAATGTAAAATCACTTAATACCTGATACAAGGAATGAGAAATCTGACGTAGCTGGGCAACCATTCTTGGTGACTGTACACGTGACAGTGTGAGAACCTGCTGTCAAGACTCCTCCTGTCAAAGATATTGCTCCGTCTATTGAGTCCGTGCATGTAACTGTCTCACCATCAGCGTTTATAGCAGTGACCTCATCCCACGTGACAGAAGTTGTTGTTTGTCCAACCGCGATACACTGACCACCAACAGAGGGCGTTGTAATAATTGGTGCAGCTGCGTGTAGAATAACATGTTCGAGGTGCACTTTAGAATTCGGGGGATTCACAAAAGTGCGCCACCAAGAGTTTGCAAAGCATTGGCCAATCACAATGCGCGGAAATAATTTTGTCGACAAACTGCGCATGCGGAAAGATGAGCACTTTGTCGAGAAAATGTATTTCCGTGAATTGTGATTGGCCAACGCAATACAAACTCCTGGTGGCGCACTATTGTGAATCGCCAGACTTTTTCTGCAAATGGAGAAAAAATTCTGTCCTCAGTGAATAATCGAATTGAACAATGCAGGACCGAAATGGTAGTACAGTGTGAGTTTACAATTGGACATTCAATGTCAACTTTAATAGCAAGATCACGATTTCCAAATCTGAGTTTATTTTGCCATTTCGATAAGGTTGTATCCCGTCTGCTGCAGGGAAATTTAAAACATCACTTACCTGATACAAGAAATGAGAAATCTGACGTAGCTGAGCAACCATTCTTGGTGACTGTACACGTGACAGTGTGAGAACCTACTCTAAAGATTCCTCCTGTCAAAGATACTGCTCCGTCTATCGAGTCGGTGCAAGTAATGGTCTCACCATCAGAGTTTGTAGCGGTGACTTTAGCCCACGTGACAGAAATTGTTGTTTGCCCAGCCGCGATACACTGACCACCAACAGAGGGCGTTGTAAAAGATGGCGTTGCTTTAGCAAAAGAAAAATGGTAAGGACACTGTTAGTCTTCGGTGTTCCAACAAATCATTATACTCTTCAAATAAAATATGTCCTTAAATGAATTACCTTCGGGGTAATCAAAACACAGAAATACTGTTGAATCTGACAGTTTCAGACAGGCGGAGAGGGCGCTCTCCAAAGTGCTTGGTCTAGACTTGCTAAAAGACCCGTGCACAGTTCTCTGCTCTAGTGTTGGGACGAAGTCAACGGTGGACTACGAGCGTGACGTCCTCATCAAAGTCGTCCCCCTTAGCGTGCATGGCCCAGATGGGATGCTTGAGACTTACGGCGTACTTGATCAATGTGTGCGGAGCGCACAATAATTCTACAGAGGGCAATAGACCAACTTCAGATTCCAGGCCAAGAATAATCCCTCCGAGTCATAACTGTGTCGGGGGAAGCAGTCTGGAAAGGAAGATGCGTCATTTTCGAAGTTTCACCGAGAGATGATCCGAGCCACAGATACAACATTGAATGAGCATTCTCTGCAGATGACGTCCAGTTGGCTACCAGTGTGTCAGCGGAAAGGCTGCACTAGAGAAATCGGGCCGCACCTGAGAGGCCTTTCTCTCTTCTCTGCAACCAACGCCCAGCCAGTGGTTCTAATAGTGGCTGACCACATTGAACTGACGCTATCCAGTGAAGCTCGAACCGGCCCCCAAACTAGGTCCTGTTCACAACATGCCAGCAGCCAGAACACCAAATAATTATACCACTTGATGCAGAGATTCATGGCAGTAGACAAGCCTCCACACGTCAACGAAAGGGAGGCGACCCGCTCCCGACAAGACCGACAGGCCATCAAGACACTTGAGGAGAAAACCCCTGTCCAAGTAGAAGAGATCCAGCGCTACGAGACCCCCCTGCTATGGAGGTCAGGCAGTAAGATCCCTTTCAGTTGCCCTAAAGCTGTGTAGGCATTGGCACGCTCTCATCAATGAAGAGTTCAACTTGAGCCGAAACTTGCTGAGTACTGCAGGGGGTACATGTCGAAGCTTAAGAATGATGGACATGTCCGAGAATTGGGTCCTGTAGAGCGGCTTACAGTTGATGAGCTACGAGGATCACGTAGCTCATCGTGTATTAACGTGTATTAATTAGGGTATATTCTTTAATTATCTTGTTTCAGTATAAGGACATGTACATGTACTTGTAGTATTACTATATCAGCCAGAAGTGAGAAAATTAAACCGACGTTTACCGCTAACCAGTGACAGTGTCCAATTCTTACAGTCCCAAACATATACTGAAAAACAGGCGTAGTGGTCTTTGAAATTTTGATTCTGCCATCCAGATTGCGATAACAAAAATGGCCTCCAGTTTCAGAAATCATTACATAATTACCTGTTAGAAGGAAGGAGAAATGTCCACTTGCCGTGCAAAAGCCCTTAGTGACAGAGCAGTTCACGGTATGGAAGCCTTCTGTATAGTTCCCTCCTGTTAAAGTTACCGCGTTTCCATCCATCGAATCGGCGCAGGTAACTGTCTCACCAACAGCGTTTGTAGCGGTGACCTCATCCCACGTGACAGAAGTCGATGTTTGTCCAGCCAGGATACACTGGTTACCGACAGAGGGCGTTACTATGAATGATGTTGCTAATTGGTGGAGAAAAGAAATGATTAATACAAAATGCCACAAAGACGCATTGTTCGCTGTGTGGCCTATACACGACATTGAAAAGTACTAGATTCTATACATGTTACACTCGCACGTGGTTTTGTAAGCTTTTAAATTAAAAGTACGCCTATACCTTCTTCACAGGTAGCTCCTGTGCATCCAGAGGCACACATGCACGTGTACGTGCCAAGCCCGTTCTCACACGTTCCCCCATTCGCACAGGGGTCGAAGGCGCATTCGTCAATATCTGTATGAAAAACCAATTGACAGTTACTCTCCATTTATATTGATTGGGGAGTCAGGGGCCGATTTCACTAACGCTTTTCGATCACCGTAAATCCCAAATTCATCGCTAAACGGAAAATTGCTATATGCAAAGTAGAGATCGATTTTCCGTTTAGCGATGGATTTGGGCTTTACGATGGTCGCAAACCGTTAGTGAAATCGGCCCCTGGTTGGCGTAGCGGTTCTTTCCTCGCCTTTCACCTCTGTATACCGGGTTTAAGTCCGGCTCGGTTCACAAGTGGATTGGGTTTTTAGTCCCTGCCTGATTCCGTGGGTTTTACCCAGAATATTACTCTGGGGTTTTTCCCCCACCTCTAAAACTGTATCTTCTTCTCATCATCTTTCCATAACAGGTTTCATCAGGCTTGCGAGCTACAGTGCCTTGGTCACTTTTGAGGAATCCTTGGTGTCATCACCAGAAATAAATAAATAAATAAATAAGTAATAAAGATTAATGATATAGACATTGTATTAAAGGTTAGTAAAGAAAACCGGGAAATCGTCCAAGAATGTCATTTAACTACATACACAACGCTTAATCTAACAACAACGGTGACCAATTTCATACAGCTGCTTAAGCACAAAAATTTGCTTACGCATGAAAAGTCCTCCTTGTTCAAACAGGATTACCAACCAAATTTTCATTGTGATATTTACTGCATGCCTTTGACTTGTATTCGACCATTGTTTGCTGCATGAGCATTAACATTCACATGAAGTTTTCGCTGGCATGCCGATTTTTATATTGCAAAGATTTTTAGTGCTTAAGCAATTAATGTTGGTGTTAAGCACCAACATTAATTGCTTCAGCTTAAACTCTACAGAATTGGCCCAGATCTGAGAACAAAGTGAAACAAGCAAACAAACAAACCAATTAAGTCATGGGAGAGTCGATTATACCTTGACAAGTGAAGCCGTCTCCGGTGTACCCTGTGGGACATGACCCACAGGTCACCATGAGTGGTGATGGTGGACGATCAGTACAATTCACTCCCGGGTGGCAGGGCTCCAAAGGACAGAAATCCCAATCAGAGCAGGTAGACCCCGTTAAACCATCTGGACATGTACACGATGCCATCTGTTGCGGGGATAAAATGGCAAGACTCGACCTATAATCTTTCATTTGTTTGCGTTCTTCGGGTTACGTAAAGCAAACTTGTCAGCTCATTGGGTATAGGCCCTATATACAATGCATTTAATGGGGCTTAGGTCATTATTAATTTTGATTCGATTTCATAATTACTCGATTCCTCGAAGGTTCACAAAATCGTTGGTTGATGGGGAATATTTGCTTTAATATGGTTCTCAGTCGATCTATATATAAAGACAAGGCAAGTGGGGGAATTTCACCCCCAGCAAACAAACGAGTTTTCGAGATTTAGAGGTCATCACTAAAGATGTTTTGACCATGTAAAAGGCATTTTGAGTTATAGGCCGAGGTCCGTGTGTTTTTGTTTTGTATATAAAATCGTTGAACCGAGTACTGAACAAGGGGTTGCCTGTTGTATACACCGTAGGTTATCATTATAGCAACAATGATTATTTCTTGTGATAACTAATTATTGATCAAATGGTTGGAGATAGGAGGATCGACCTGACTGGTTTTGATCTTATAGCAGGATCTTTCTCAAAGGCTTATTGCTCAGTTAAAACATGTTTCTACTGACCAGGGGTCGATTTCACCAAACTCATCGTAACTTTTACTATCAATCGTAGGATGATGCATTGCAGCCCCACATATAGACGTCGTATGATACGATGGGTTATTCTTCGTTACTCGACTACGATCGATCGTAGGGCTTCGTGAAATCGATCCCAGGTCCTTGCAAATGGGCCCAATTGTACTTACGCCAAACTTCTCCACGAAAAGATTGGTATCTTCAAGAAGACTGTCATAGTCGCAATAGGCTTCGCTGGTGCACGCGCACAATATGATTATGGGTGTGATGGCAGATGAGAGTTGGCCGTCACTTGCCACGATCAGAAGCTTAACTCTGTCAGTGGTTGACAATCTTAAATCGAACATGTCACCTGCGAATGGAAAGAGAGTTCGTCTATAGCTTCACTTTAAGACGAAGGTATACAGTGCAAGTGAAACAGCGTTACCGTGTATCTATGCATGTAGGCCTATGTATAATAAATATATATAGCTGAACGAGACAAAATAGCCTGGAGTCAATTTCACAAAACTCATCGTAACTTGACCTATGATGTATTGCAGCCTTACGTAGGAAATGCCTCCTACGATGGGTTATCCTTCGTAACTCGAGTAACGATTGATCGTAGGGCTTCGTGAAATTGACCCCTGGACAAGTAGACATGATCTCAGACGAAAACTCTGACTCAAAAAAAAAATCTAAAGGGGGTCCAATATTTGAAGTAAATTTCACTTAAGCTACCATCAAACCTGGTCGCCATGTTCCCTATAGAAGTGCCATCCATGTGATTAAGGTGTATAGATTGGTATTGGAACATAATGATTTACGACATTTGATGTGTCGTACGATGTTATCTATCAAGAAATAATGACATTTCTTGGGGGGGGGAATTCATTCAGCAAAGAAACAGCCATAAAGCTGACTATTTTTCATCTCAATTTTCGAAGCCATCGGTGCTTATAAAAACTCACCATTTTCAATATTGCCAAGAAGAATCCCTTCGTCGTTATAAACGTTGAATGTAACTTTATCGCCATTACGATCCTCAGCAGACATTAAAACTGGTAGTGTCTTATTCACAAACACGTTGAGGGTTGTAATATAGGATGCAATGTTCGGGGGAAAACTCCCTGTGAAAGAAAGTGCATTTCTTGTTACTGTGTTAAGAGGTAATATTATACTTAAAGGTTTTTTCAAAGGAATGCAGATTCGTGGGCAAAAATATCAAGGAAAATGCAGTAGGGGCCTACCATTCATATGTGAACAAACTCCAAGAATATATCACAGCCACTTTCTCATTCCATACATTCAAGACAATCCTGAAAGCTACCTGTTTCAGGAGGTGTACCATCAATAAGTGATCTTCTTTTTGTGCCTCAGCGCCTGGCCCTTAAAGGTAATATCATACTTTGGGTTTTGTCAAAGAAATACAGATTCATGGGCAAAAATATCAGGGAAGATACATTAACAGTCATCTGTGAAAATTTTAGTCCCATATGGTGCCCACTTTTTTGAGAAAATAGTGAAAACAGCCACAGTATTTCTTAAGTCTTTTCTCTTTTATTTTTGATCTTTTAAAAGATCAAAAAGATTTTCGGTCGTTGTTTTACTAATTTCTTGATAAATACACCATTTCAGGCGGAAATGTTTTAACGGCATGTTTCTACCACCACCATCTTCATACCTTGAAAGTTATACGTAAATCTGTGAACATTATTTTCTGTTTTGGTTTCTTACCAAAGTATGATGCTACCTTTAAGGCAAACATTTTGATTTTGGCGCTTTATAAATATATTTTGATTGATTTGTTGATTGATTGATTGACTGATTGATCGATGGGTTGCCCAAGGAATGAGCGAAGGATGAAACTTATATACAACTTATTTAGAATTAGAATACCACTTACATAGCATTTCCTGAATGACCTGGTTGTCATTATTCCTCCTTGCTGAGGCTTGTCCGAAATCTTGACTGCCAGTAACAATACTGTCATATATACATATACTGTCATTCCCGCAGGCATCCTTTATGGTGACATCGGCCGATGCGACAACAGCTTCTGCATAATTATCGTGTGCTGGGGCTTGCGTTATGGGTTGGTTGAAAAAAGCATAGCTTTCTCCTGCAGCTTTGTCGTAGTAGAAGGCTTCAACCGGAGGTATGCGCCCTGTTTTTTTTAAGCGATGGATTGGTTTATTTGAGTGTATGATTAATAATATTACTATTAAGTGCACAGTTGTAATTTAGGGAAGAGCTTTACAGAACAATTAAAGACCATATGTATCCTACATATATTCTGCTTTCGCATGAGAAGTTTTGCAGCTTATCCGAAAACAAGAATATTTAACCACACAATTTGAATATTGATTAAACTATTTACTTCTGTTACTATTTGACTGGAAAGCTTGCTGGTTTTATTCAATTTTTATTTAACTTTGAAATACAGGCCAAATCGGTTTGTAGGCCTACTCGAAAATGTGCGTTGAAATTTGGGCCTATACTATTATCAAAGCCTTGGCAACTTTTACGGGCAAAATGAAAAAGAAAATTTGTTTTTCTGGTGGTGTCTTCTAATAACATGATTGTATGAAAACTAAAAGATTTAAGTTATTGCGTCCAGAAGACTGCCTAAACTGATTGCCTATACATGTCCTCCTGTGACATGGGCCGGACTATGATGGTTTTCTTGTACATATACAGCTAGTAAACGGGACCTACACGTCTGTCCAAAGTGAAAGTAGTCGCTGTCCTGGAACCTTGTGCCGCCATCGCCTGTTTTAATTTGCTGAGATCCATCGAATCTGATGAAGTCATTGTCCATATCACCATCCCAAGTTCCTATGATTATGAAAAGAAAATCATTGGTGATTCTGATATATTAAATGAGAATGTGCCTAGATATTTTATGGTTGCGCGGTCGTGAGGTACACACGTATACAGGCAGTAGTGTAGACACGTCCTCAGACCTGGGGGGGGGGGGTTGATCTTGTAGCTGGGTCGTACTTCCATATACGTTTGTGCACATAATCATTTTTTATATATATATATATAAAGTGAAAACCTGGGGGGTTGCAACCCCCTAGCCCCCCCCCCCCCCCCCCCGTGATCTACGCCCATGTATACATGTCTATGGACACTACTGCAGTCATTTTCAACTGCTACCATAGCTGCTGCTGCACTAAACACGCTAACTTGTGTTAGATGCACCCGGCCAGTCCGTGACCACCCAAAATAACTCAATGCAGTTTCATTTCATTAACGTGGATTTTAATGCATAACGTAATACCTGGTGCCTGGGTTTGATTTCACGAAGCCCTATCGTTCGGTCGCAACTCGTATTACGAAGGATAACGCATCGTACGATACGTCTGCAATGCATCATCACGATAGATATTATTAGTAAGTTACGACAAGGACTCGGACCAGCCCTCACGGGAGGGAAGGACTCGACTACAACACTGGTCAAAAGATGACAGGACATCTCAAACACAATGAAATATCTCCGACCTCAGATATTTTTCAATGTACACATAAGTATTAAGATTCATTAATTTTAAGCAAATATGATTTCCTGAAATGGAAATAATGTTCATTCAGTTGTAGGTCTGGGCATAAAGTTCATTATTCTCTTTCAAAAGTCGCGCATCAATAATATTGTACCATGCATGTATTCATGGCACCCACCAATTTCCTTAAAAATGATACTTTTAGGTGGATTTCTGTCATTATTATTTTGGGGCTTTTCAAAAAAATACCTAGTAGTCCCTCCGCGCCCACAAAGTGTCTAGTGAATTTGTACTTCTCGGTTAGGTACACGATGATGTCTGCGACTCCATTCCGTATCCCCGTGGATACACTCACTCCGTCTGCGCAGCTGATCTCTGTGCGGTAGCTGATATCGTTTAGCTTAGCCACACAGTCAACGGTGGGAAAGTTAATGGTATAGCCTGTTATAATGGTCAAGGGGAAAAAGAACACCGATTACATGCAGGTTTCAAAATTTGAAAATATGGTATAGAGGTCGTGCAGTCACGTGATCAGTTTGTTGTAAAGCCTGTATGACAAGTCTCTATGGGTGCATTCGGTTAGCTCCCCCGGGTCGACACCAGTCAACCCCGTCCCCATTTTCTCGCTTGTTTTGTGCAAAAAACACGACCATTCCCAGTAAGGGCTGACCCGTGTGAGCTAAACGAATGCACCCAATATAACACAGCCCAGCGACCTCACACGGTCTATGGTATTAATCCTAATGGTTCTGCGATTCAACTGTCTGAAAATAATACCCTATTGTCAGGCTCGGTACTACAGGTGGGTATTAGGGGTGGCGGCTGCTGCAGCTTTAGCCCCCTAAAACAAATGTTGCTGTGTAGACTATAGGTTGCTTTTCTACTCCTCATAGGCATAGCAGAAGCTAATGATAGAATATGACGTCACGTGCGAAGGGTCTAGCCTCCCCAAAATATAAAAAAAAAATCAATATTTACCAACGATGAAATCTGTGTACTTTTCTCCTCAAATGTTTAGTTTTAAGGTACAGTACAGGACTGGTAATAATATACCCAAATAGAAATGTTCACAGATTTACGTATAACTTTCAGGGTATGAAGATGGTTCTGCCCGTTCTGGTAGAAACATACAGTTATAATATTTCGGACTGAAATGGTGTATTTATCCAGAATTTATTCAAACAAAGACGTCCGAAAATTAAGACTCTATACTCGCGTACGTGTTGGCGCAAAGTCCCTTACCTTGTCGAACCTGTTCTGTGGAAATCAAACTGTTTCTGTAGAAGAACCTGAAACCTGTCCTACTTGAATCCAGTCTCATTTCAAACTGAGATGAGGAAGGCAAAAAAAGGGAACAGTAAGATTAGGCTTTAGAGAGGGTGGCAGCTTCATCAAATGAAGTGGCATAACTTGGGTGTATGGTCATTGTGGGCTAAAGGATGCGCCTCAAATGGAGATGGGCAGGTGTCACCGGCCGTTATCCCACTTAAAGGGATGGTACAGAATTGGTATAAAACAAATACAGATTCACATAAAACTTACACAGTATAATTGTGATGATAGGAGAAAACATCCCATGAAATGTTTTTGTCTGAAATGCCATATTCGTTGAGAAATAAATGAAACTATTTTCCGATTGGAATAAATCGCTTCGAAGCGTTTTATTCATTCGTTGAAATGTGTACAGTTCTCTGTACACGGGTTTTCGCTATTTTCTCGTGACCCATATGGCTGATTGACCTCAAACCTCTACAGGTTTGTCAGTTAAGATGTATGATGGATTACATAATGTGCTTTCACAGTCAGCAACGGTTTTGTCGCAAAAACCAGTTCTGTACCATCCCTTTAAGCACGAATCTGTTAACCGTACTTATAATAGTCAAATCCGTCAAACCTGTAACACAAAATAGTGTGGTTTCGTATACAAGGCGAGACGCGGTGGTCGCCATGACACATGCCACTTGGGGCGCACGTCACAATATCAGTGCACATTATTTGTGATGTGCGATATACCGTTCATGTGCCCACATTTCCTTTGTGTGTGTTTTTCCTATATAATGTGGCATGTTTTTTCTGAGAAATTTTTGTTTGCTTACTTACGGTACGAAGAACTTAAGTGGGAAATGAAAACAAAAAAGTTATTAAAACTGGTCAACTGCCACGACATGCGCAATAACGGGGTGCAGTTAGTGGTGATGCGATTCACCTATATTGTCATATGTCATGGCGGCCACAAAAATGCGTGATGACACTATTAGCGTGCTCAATATTACAAATATCGCTCCCAAATACAGATAGGAATCATGTTTGTGCTTTGCACTGATATCGACTAAACAGTCAATAATGCGTCAGAAGTTGAGCGAGCGAGGATGAGATTTTAACGTTTATTTTTAATCTTTTAAAATAAAGAGGGCACGATATCTGTCGAATTTCTAATTCGACAACAAGCATCAAACGATGGAGGATCTTACTTTTCTGACGTGATGTACACGTCTGTGCTCTTATCGGTGTTTCATGAAATCAGCATCTGTTTCGGTCTTCGAATCCGTCAAATTAAAGTGCGTAAAATATTGGAGCGTATATTCTTTGTAAACGAAGCGCCGTGCGTCTGTCCGTCCGTATAGGTCGCATAGGCCGTATAGGTCGTAGAAGTCGTATAAGTCGTATACATGTAGGTCGTATAGGCCGTATAGGTCGTATAGGCCGTATAGGTCGTATATAAAGGCCGTATAGGTCGTATAAGTCTTATAGGTCGTATAGGCCGTATAGGTCGTATAAGTCGTATAGGTTGTACAGGCCGTATAAGTCGTATAGGTCGTATAGGCCTTATAGGTCGTATAAGTCGTATAGGTTGTACAGGCCGTATAAGTCGTATAGGTCGTATAGGCCTTACAGGTCGTATAAGTCGTATAGGTCGTACAGGCCGTATAGGTCGTGTAAGTCGTATAGGTCGTATAGGCCGTATAGGTCGTATAAGTCGTCTATATAATTGGTTGGTCCGTCCTTTGCTTGGCTTTTTGGTTTGTGGTATGTTTACCTTATAGATTTGCTACTTTCCAGCAATAGTTCTTACACCTTTAAATATCGGGGCGTTAGATCTCAAGATGTCGCAGTCACAGCTGAGGTTTAATAAGTAGGCCTAAGGGTTGTATTAACTTGAATAAGTTTGGTACAATCTCGGTTGAACATTTTTTACTTACTGGAACTGCTGCAAAGACTACCAGGAATGATGAGAAATACGTAGCTGTCCCTCCGGCCGCCCAGTGCTGAGTCCGAGCTAGGATGCCAAACCTTTTGAGGAGATCAGCTGACAAAAAGTATTCCCCCCTTCCGGAGAATGTGTAATGTGCCTTGTCGAGCGTAGTGAATTGCCCACTGCCTAGAGCCCATGCTGTGTGGAACAAAAACACATATTGACGTAGGCAAAAACAAATTGAACTAGACATTTAAGAGTAAGGGACTGTAAATATCAAAGATAATTATCTTGAAAATGTTGGCCATGGCCAAAAAATGAATTTCCTTTATACTTTTATATCTGATTGACCTTAGCCCCAAACTAACCAATATGGATATATTTTTGGAAAATTACTTCGTTGCCATAGCAACAGCCACATTACCATTTGAAGCATTTTTCGCCATTTTTCCAACTTTTTTATAGGTGAAATTTAGCAATTTTCAAAGTTGTGTTACAACTACAAAATGTACACCAAATTCATTTTGTTAAAGCATATGGATAGGTTGGTCCTTATAGCTTACATTTAATGTGTAAAAATCATAACTAGGTATGTGACTGGGTTATACCACTTATTTGAAATAGGGGTGTTTTTCACATTTTCAAAGTGTGAACCCCTTTTTAACAGCTCATAACCCATATGTTAGTGCACCAATTTTCACAAATACCACATATTATGCAGGTGCGGTTCCACAGCCAAAATTTTGGGGGGCTAGAAGAGCCATTATTTCTTCTTCTTTTTTTGGGGGGGGGGCCAGAAGACCCAATATTTTGGGTTCTTCTAACACTCGCTTCTGCTATGTTTTATTAGGGGTCGAAAAACATGCACATTGTAGCCCATACAACGCGTTTTTATGTAATTGGCGCTTAATAACTGAAAAAATGCAGTATTTTCAAGAATTGGGGGGGGGGGGGGCTACAGCCCCCTAGCCCCTTCTTCTTCGGAATATCGCTGGACATTTGACAATTTTGTTCACAATTACCTTAAGGCTGTCCTTGAGTTATATGCTAAGAAAATAGATAATATTTTTTGTAATTATTCTTTAATACATTTGAAAAGAATTCATACCAAACTGGAGTGCCTAAAAAAATGTATAACTCAGTGTCAGAATGATCCTTAGCTGATGATCCTTAGCATATTATAAGCTTTCATAAGATACTTCATCTAAGCTGATCAGAAGAAGATAATAAAAAATAAGCAATAATTGAATCATTACCGAGGCACATGTCATTGTCGAGATAATGGAATAAACAAATTTACTACATATTGGATTCGATTCACCCTGCAGACCCCAGCGGTGGCCTATCAGGTAAGGCATCTGCACTAGTAAGCAGGAGGTCGTGGGCTCGAATCCCACCTGAGCAAGCATGTGATTTTTTTCTCACGTGCTCTCACAAGCACTGAGTATACAGTGCTCATCCATGTCGGTGAAGGGCAAGCCTAATTTGCAAATTTACTACACTTAAGCTATTGAAGGACGCCGATAAAGATCGGAAATGTCGGAACAGCTAAAAAAAAATCCGAACAAAAACAATACCTGTTCCGACATCAGAATGTCGGGACAGCTAATAATTTGTCGGCAATGCAGAGAAGCATGGCTTTAAGTACATTAAAATTCAACTTGACTCAAGTTCTTTCAAGCGTGCATGCTCACTTACCTAGGTTTTGCGGTACGTAAGTGCTACACGTTCGAATTTGTCGTAAGCTCATGTACTTTTCACAGGAAGTGGGATTGGATGAAGCGATACAACAATAATACCGTGGTACCATCTCTCTTCCTGCAAACAATGTAAATAAAATGTATGTTGAAGGCAACAGATTATGCATTTAGGCAAATCTCATGACAATGTTTTTGAAGCCATATTTTAATGACGAGAGGTTGGGTATACAATATGAAGGGAAATGGGGATTCACACGTCCTTAAAGCTTGAAGGTAATAATTTTATCATACTTTGGTTTTTGTCAAAGAAATGCATATTCATGGGCAAAAATATCAAGACAAATTTCAGTCCCATACGGTGCCTACTTTTTGTGAAAACAGTAAAAATCGGACTCGGTAGTTTTTAAAGGTAGTATCATACTTTGGTAACAAACCAAAACAGAAATGTTCACAGATTTACGTATAACTTACATGGTATGAAGATGGTGGTGGTAGAAACCATAGAGCTATGAACTGTTCCTAGCTCTTTGTAGAAACATACCGTTAAAAATATTCCCTCCTAATAATGGTGAATTTATCCAGAGATTAATAAAACAACGACCGAAAATCTTTTTGATCTTTTAAAAGATCAAAAATAAAAGAGAAAAGACTTAAGAAATACTGCGGCTGTTTTTCACTGTTTTCTCAAAAAGTGCGCACCGTATGGGACTGAAATTTTCACAAATGACTGTTACTGTATCTGTCTTGATATTTGTGCCCATGAATCTGTATTTCTTTGATAAAAACCAAAGTATGATGCTACCTTTAAGTCTTTTCTCTTTTATTTTCGATCTTTAAAAAAAATCAAAAATAATTTTGGCCACCCGGGTTTTACTCTTTCCTTGATAAATACAGCATTTCAGGCAGAAAAAATATTAACGGTATGTTTCTACCATCACCATCTTTATACCCTTTAAGTTATACGTAAATCTGATGAGATTTCTGTTTCGGTATGGTACCAAAGTATTACTACCTTTAAAGGTTGATCAGCATTCTTCTGATATTTCGCAGAGGGCATTATACTACACAAATGACATTGCGTGCATAGGCCTAAAATATTGGGGAAGAGGTCAGTATTTTAATAGACGTACTGATCCAGTTCATGTACTCCACCCTCATCTTATCACTAGAAACGTCGTATGGATTGAAGGAGTATCGGTCTATCACAGTCCCGTAGTATACATCATCTGGAAACTGCCGTAGATGCTGTGCATCTTTGTAGCAACACAGGGAGCCTGGTGTACCACTAGCCTTGAAGGTACGGTAAAAGCAACCTGTCAAATAAGCAAGTATTATCAGAACAATGTTGAACAAGAATTGTATTACTGCTGATTGATTGTTGGATGGATTGATGATTGATTGTTCCTTTGTTTGACCGATAGAATCAGTCGATCGGTCGGTTGGTTCATTGATTGACAAACTGTCAAATAGGTTAGAAGCTTGGACTTGAAATCCTGCCAATTAGATCAATTAAGAAAATATCAACATCATTCTAAAAGCAAGCGAAACAACAGAACACACTAGCTAATCATAAATTTGAATAACCAATATAGGGCAGGTTATTTGGAATATGGGAGACCAACATTATATACTGAAGAAAAAAGGTTTATCAAACAGTTCAGAAGAATTAAAATTGAATAACAATAACCCTGAAATAGGCACAATGCCACCAATGCCTATACGCAGGAAAAAGAGATTTCTTTGGTATACTGCTTTGGTACAAATATCAAGTAACAAAATGCATTCAACTGGGCCGTCCCATGATTATGCTGGTGCGAATGGGTTGCTTTTTACCTTCTAATGAAGCCCAATGACGTAGGATAGTCTCATCAATATCAGAATCAGACGTAGTGGCCAGATTGTAGGTAAACGGCTCGTAGCGAGTATCTTGAGTGGCTTGCGTGTAGGAGCACGGGCAGTCATCATCATCACTGGGCAGCCACTCCGAAGGGTGTGACTGTGAAACAGCCCATTCATCACACTCCAAGTCCGGATTGATGTATGAATCCTCAATGGAATCCAGTCGGTAAACCCACAACCCCTGTCGCCCGGTGTTGCCCGTATATGCATCGGGTCTCATCAGGATATCATTGTAGGTCTTGTGATTAGGGTCTAGGATGTAAGAGGTTCCGTTAATCGGGCACCGGTGTCCGATAACTACCCAAGGGGAGGCAAGTACTGTAGGATCGAAGTCCCAATTCATGCCGTTAGGCTGGTAGTTGAAGGCAGCGTAACCTCTGACGCCATCCGTAGCTACAATGGCTTGGAATGTGTTGTTTAGCTGGCAGTGAAACAAAACATAATATTCTTCAGGTTGTGTGTTAAAAGCCTTGGGCTGTTAACCATGTGGCAGTTGGAAAAGCTTCTATAGCTGTACATTAGATAAACTTACGTTTGAGTTCCCCGATGGTTTCACTCTATCCCATGTAATGGTCAACATCCATTCAACGGTGAAGTTCGAGTCTTGCATGTGACGAATGATATCGGTTGCTGCATCCAGTGCTGTCAACGTCCCGGTACTGTTACTGGCTGAGGTTTGCTCATAAACCTGTTGCAAACCACCAAGCAAATTGGCGAATAGAAGCTCAAAATTAAGGCTCGATTTACGGTTCGGTTCTTCTGACTAGGGAGCTGTCTGGATAATTTATGGGGGGATTATGCCTGATTTTTTGGCGGGAACAGTGAACTTGTAGCCGAATATCTTTTATAGGTTCATAAGCATTCTTTATATGAAACATTACCTTTGCCATTTACCCGTTTTATCTCCCACAAAAGCCTTAAACACCTTTTTTTTTCGTAGATGATTAACTATAATTAAAATAATGCGGATAAGCTTTAAGTAATCTTTGCTTCGTACCCAGTGCCAGATGCGGTGGTCGCCATGACACATGACACCTGGGGCGGCGCGCATTACATTATTCACAGTGTGAAATTAAGTCAGCACATATCATGCGCAAGACGGTAAAGAATTGTGGCGCAGGAGGGACATGAACATCACAAAATATCGGTTATATTAAATACCGGAAAACACCGGAGATCGCTCCCCGCAGTTTATCTATTACTTTAACATGTTAATATTCTATTGTGATTGCGTGTTTGGCAATGTGTTTTCCTGTAGTTTTCGGTGTTTTCCGGTGTTTTTTGGGGGGGTACGAAACCACACTATACAGAACAATTCTGTACCATTTTACATGGGCTATTACCTGATAGTACACGTTGCTTTGTGCTGAGAATTTGCCTGCATCAACGTCACTAAAGTAAGGTGCAATGAAGACCCTATCATCAGGGAGACCATCACCGAAGACATTCCGAACAGGGTGGGGGTAGGCGTATTTCTTCTTCGTGCCACTGTACAAAACTATCAATCCATTATCTGTGAACTGAATTAATTTAATATAATTTGTGTAAGAAAAAGTCCATGCAATACGGGCGATTCACAATATAGGCCTAGTGCGCCAGCATGAGTTTGCAACTCGTTGGCCAATCACAATGCGCGGAATTATTTTTGTTGACAAAACTGCTCATGTGGAAAGAAGCGCAGTTTGTCGACAAATTGGTCAATGTGTTGCAAACATATGGTGGCGCACTATTGTGAACCGATCGACAAGTTAAAAAAATTCGCCAAATTTTCTTTCATCTTACCGCCTTAAAAGCACTCTTTCAGTGGCATTTGTAACTGTAAAACAACTGAAGCAACACACCAAGGAGTACGCCTCGAATTACTCAATCCTCGTATAGACGGACAATTAGCAAAGGTTTTGATTTGGTAACATCTCTATTCTCAAGAAGACAGTCCAATTATCATTTACGATATACGCTGTGGAATAGATAACACATTAACAATGTCGTCTGATGTTTAGGGACCTTTCGCAAGCATCAGCTTTTCTCTGGCACTAAAGGGACTCTCGAAGACCCTTTCCAAGCCAATAACTGTATTCTGAACCCGAAAATTGATCTTTCTCTTCATTTAACAAACGATGGTGTCACGCCCAGAGCTCAGAACTCGCAATGTCACAACCTCAGTCTGAGCAAGCTGCCTTATCCAAAATGAAAAGCGCTGTCGCACTCTCATAAATTGTCTTTTTTTTGTACTCACGTAAATGTTCTGTTGTAGACCACCACATGCTGGGAATCGATATGGAGGCTTGAAAGTCGGCGAGACCCTATCCATCAGGAATGGGTTACCCATTTCTTGTAGGTTCCCATCTCCTTGGTCGGGGCCAAACGGTAGCAAAGCTACAGCTGCACAATGAAAGAAGGCCAAGCCTTAAAAGTAGACCTGTAATATCTGGGGACTCGGGAAATTGATCGTATCAACATTTTGGCTTGAACATTTTTCAACGTGGCCCAAATTCGCTTTGAATTTGGCAGGGTTTTGCTTCATGAAAAAAACGACTTCAAGGTTATTTAGGAAAATGGACATTTGGGTATTTCTCTCAAACCAAAAATTGAGCGGAACAGGCCTATGGGTATAGATTCGTGTTCAACATACCATTATTTGCAGTATTTCACCAAAGAACTACGGAAGCCCGTTAGTGCCAGGGGTGAATTTTTTTTGTCATGGGGGGTGAATGTTTTTTTCGCGATTGCGTGAGAATGTTTTTTGCACATGGGGTGTGAATGTTTTTTTTGTAGCAATTATCTGGCGGCCGCCACATAATTATCTGGCGGCCGCCACATAATTGGAACTCGGTGAAAATGTTTTTTTCGCGATTGCCTGAGAATGTTTTTTGCACATGGGGGGTGAATGTTTTTTTCGCGATTGCGTGAGAATGTTTTTTGCACATGGGGGGTGAATGTTTTTTTCGCGATTGCGTGAGAATGTTTTTTTGCACATGGGGGGTGAATGTTTTTTTCGCGATTGCGTGAGAATGTTTTTTGCACATGGGGGTTGAATGATTTTTTCGCGGTTGCGTGAAAATATTTCTTTGACATTGCGTGTGAATATTTTGTGTAGCAGATTTCTTTCGGACGATACTAATGTTAGGGTACGGTACACTCTATCAGTTGTTCAGAAGTCTTTTCTCGATGCTCCAAAATAATCATTAGCCATGGATCACCATCTTACGGCAGCTATTGTGTTCACAAATGAGGCTAGCTCCCTTAAATTGAGGATTCATTTTAGGTTGATACAAAATCATAATTTAAATCAGTAAAAAAAAACACCAAAACTCGGATTTTAACAATTTAAATCGGATTTGTATATTCGATCTTTTTATCTAAATTTATCTTTTAATTGTTTTAACGCAATGGCATCTTACCATTATAGTCATTTACTTAAAAACCCCACAACGCATCTTGTTTTCACTTGGGCATTGAATTCATAAACATGTTGCAAAAAAAGGGCCCAAACAAGATCAAAAACATACAATGATACCGACTGCTACTAAACAGGCATACTTTCTTGCTGATTGGATGCTTGTTTATGACCACATTCAAAGAGATTTCATAGCCTTGTCCATTTGCATGTCAGTATAAGAGCTAATAATGACAGAAGTTTTATGTGCACAGTATACATTGTATAGATTGCATTATACATGGTTATACAGACTTGGGGATGATTAGGAAACATTTATGGTTTGCTGGGTGCAATATGTGGTTTATATGGATTAATATTATTCATGAGTGAATAGAAGTTACATTTATTATTGTAACATTGTACATTTTCCTGGTACTCATAGGAGACAGGATGAAGTAATGCTACATGTTGCAGGAGAGTTAAGATTGGGTAGGACTTTGTGTAAGTTATGGTATTGATTGATTGACTCAGTGAGAGATTGTGATGGATAATACCAACCAGTCCAATTTGAAAAAATGTTCTCTTGGCTCTTCATCCCATCCACCCAACAAAGTCCAACCCTATCCCAACTCCTCTGCACTATGTGCTACAATCATGAATGCAATTTTTGTTCACTAATGCATATAATTTTGATTTACTAAACTATAAAATTCACTCAGCAAACCTAAAGTGGTCGCAATTGATCATTTATCATATCAACCTCAATTCCCTAGGCTCCAAAGGACTCGCCTCTAAACAAATTGGAGGGCCAATTCCTGCGCAACCTAATTTTCAAAGCCTTTACAAAAGTGAGCAGTACTCACCCAAAAATGAATTATTTTCGGACTTTTGGTGTCATAATATGAAAGTTGAGAGTGTATGAGCTTTCAATACGTATCAACCGTTCCCCCCAAGAATCAAATATTTGTTTACATTGTATTTGGCAGCCACTTCAAAAGTGTCGAGTTTTTTTTGGACACCCTGTACATTACACTGGGAACATAAGATGATAAAAACATCCCATGTAAATTTCACATTGTAGTGCTAGGCACATACATGTACAGTTCTCAGAATATTGCCTCACACCACAGTGTATACATATAGGCCTAAATGACATCGTGTATTTTGCACAGTAAAAAATTATTGTAAACAACAACAACAACACAAGAACAACCTATTTTAGACGACAAATTACACCAAAAGTATAAATAAAAGTCTTCATTCGATCATTAAGATATTCTGCTTTTCTTCTTTAAAAATTACAGCAGATTTATGTGGCGGCCGCCAGATAATTATGCGGCGGCCGCCAGATAACTGCTACCAAAAAAAACATTCACACCGCATGTGCACAAAATATTCTCACCCAATCGAGAAAAAAACATTCACCCCCCATGTGCAAAAAACATTCTTACGCAATCGCGAAAAAAACATTCACCCCCCATGTCAAAAAAATATTAACCCCTGGCACTAACGGGCTTCCGTAAAGAACACCCCCAGGATGATTTTCTTTTAATGAAGGTAAAGGTTTTTGACCTTTTGTGAAGGTCAATGGAAGGTTTGTATGGTGTTTTCCAAAATTCAGGCCTGTATAAACCTTTATTGAGCAACAAACAATTAAATCAGAATGTATTATTCACACCCATTGTCCTGTCGTCCAACTGTCAAGGCCATATAATGCAATTCGAGTTGTTTGCAAGCGAGTTTTAAGCTTCACCGCATCAGCATCCGCAAGTGCAGTATTATATTTGGTTGGTATTGTAGCTCTGCCTTGGCCTGAGACAACATCGGTTTCACTGCACGCTTTGGTTGATTTTGTCAGCAATGAGTATGGTAAGCCTGACTGGTAAGCCAACGCGTTGCATGCAAACATCGGTTGTCGCCATTGCCTGCAAGAATTGGCCAACACTGGTAGCCAGCACTTGGTCACAATCACTGGTTGCCTTGCATTGGTTTCATTGCATTGGTTGCCCTCATAATTGGGCCGTGTATTACAGGCAACTGGCACATATACCCACGCCCCCGCGTAATGTTTTTTTCCCAGGATAAATTTGGTCATGTATTAGCATAAACGCGCGCTATTGGTTGGATTTTTCCACGCACGGTGAATTATTCACGGTAATCATTCCACTTGTTCACGTCACCAACATCCTGGTGAATTACGGTGTACTACATTACTGCATGTACACGACTGGAGGTCAACAATTAATTATAGGGTATTGGATTGTGGGGTACTGCGCGCACGCGCACTGAATAAGGGGTTTTCTCCCCAAAGGCATGCATAATTTTGTATACCACAAAATAATGCCAATTGTACATGTACTTTACTCTGCAAAGTCAAAAATAATGTAGGCCCTACTGTAGTCTGGTTCCCAGACCCAAGAATATTTCGACTGTTATTATATTCTGTCAAATCAAAGATTTTTAATAAGGGTGCAGACCAGTAAATAGGTCCAGATCGGAGCGGAGCTCATTAATGATTTGTATATACCCTCAAAATCTTTTTATACTTATTTGCTGGGCCCTACATGGGAAGTCTTGTAAAGAAAATGGATGGAACCCGCCGCCGGAGTTGGGTCTTTCAAGTTGAGCTGTTTGGATGAATTCTAGCCCTAAACTCGCTCTACTTGGGCCTGTAGGGGAGGGGGAGGGAGGACATTTTCTTAGTCTGGCACCAGTCAACATGGCCGTTTTCAGGGTATTTTCCTTTGGATGGATTTTTCTCAAAAAGTCACTGGTTACCCCATAGAAAATTGAAATGGAAATGAAAATTGAAGTTTTCAGCTTCATTTTGGTGTATGGCTTGAGTGTCTGAGAAACTTCTGAGTATTTTTTAAAAAATTTTGAAATTGGCTATTTAGCATGGGAGCCTATGGGAATTTATTTACTGGTCTGCACCCATAAGAGTCGTCAGGGAATGGGCAGGGAACCAGACTACATGTATTGATGTTTTGGGTTGTTCTAAAACCCTCGACCCCCACGACCCCATTTTTCGTATACAACATAAAGAATGGTTTCGATCTTACCCCGAGATCAAAACTGTTTTCGCTCTTTGTTTCATTAATATTAAGATAAATACACCGTCATTTCAGGCAGAAATATATTCACGGTATGTTTCTAACAGCACCCTAGCCTCTAGTGATATCTTGAAAGTTATATCTGTGAACATTTATGTAAGGGTATCTTACCAAAATCCTGAACTGTACCTTAAATGCTGATATAAACTCGAAAGGGGAGTGGTACAAGAATGTCTCAGGGATTTCCCTATTAAGCAGATCAACACTTAAAATTTGACACATTTTTATACATTTGTATAATGTACTGTTCCTAATGTTTTTTATGTGTTTTTTTATATTTGTAAATTTAAATTTAAATGTAAAAAACCTTGTTATTTAGCTTATGGCTGCGAATTGGTTTAATAAAATATGAATATGAATATGAATAATAAAATATACATGTTTAATTTTTTTGTAAAGGCAGGCCCAGCATAGGAGAAGAACCTTTCCACACACAACATGTTACATTGGGGATAATATTTTGTCCCACGCCATCGACATACTGTTTTAACAGGCTTTCATCTTTGGTATAAAGGTTATTGTGAAAAATATATAATTACTTAGAGGTACAGTACAGGATTCGTAACATACCCAAACAGATTTACCTATAACTTTCATGGTATGGATCGAATATGGTGCAGGTAGACACAATCATGTTTCCGCCTGAAATGAAGTGTTTATCAAGAAAGATTAAAACTAAACACCAACAACATTTTTGATCTTGACAAGATCAAATATCCTTCTTTATGTTTTATACGAAAAATTGAGTCCGGTTTTCGCTATTTTCTCTGGACTCATATGTCCGATTGAGCTCAAATTTACACAGGCTTATTATTTCATGTACATACTGGATCAGACAAAGTGCGAGTGCTTCTCTGTTACCTTTGTCAACGTTGTACACGCCATTTAATTGAACAATCGATTTGGCTAATTCATCAT
Source organism: Astropecten irregularis (assembly GCA_963971285.1). Lineage (NCBI taxonomy): Eukaryota > Metazoa > Echinodermata > Asteroidea > Paxillosida > Astropectinidae > Astropecten > Astropecten irregularis. Next base: position 8,224,960 of record OZ020247.1, read on the forward strand.
CACCTTCCCCAAACTTCCCCCGCCTTGTGGACTCAAAAGTACACCCGACACTAAGTAAATACTTTAATGACCAATTAAAGGTATAATTTACATGATTAATCAAGATCACTGAAAAGGTCTCACACTTTGTCCAATTCAAAATGTTCATAGAATGACACACCTTTAAAAAGAAATGAGCTCAATCGGACAATGGGACATTCGAGTCACGTGCCGAAATAGCGAAATATTTCTTATAAAACATAAAGAATGGTTTTGATATTACACAAGATCAAAACCGTTTTCGGTCTTTGTTTTACTAATTTATGGATAAATACACCAGTGTAGGCGGATTATTTTAAAGTTATGTTTCTACCTAACCAGCACCATCTTCATACTCTGGACGTTACGTAAATCTCGGAACATTTCTGTTTGGGTATGTTACCAATCCTGTACTGTACCGTTAAGTAGACAGTTAAAGGCAATGTCATACTTTGTTTTTTGTCAAAGAAATACAGATTCATGGGCAAAAATATCAACTCTGTGTCGGAACCCATTATGTTAAAATTAAACTGTTTATCACTTCAAGATTCAGATATGTGATACAACCATGTCTTGGCTATCATCATGTAGAATTTAAACATATAAATTGGGGCTGAAATTGGCGAAAATACGACCAATTTGCAAGGATAACACGCATAGTGGTCAATACAAACATATTAATGTGTATAAAAGAAAGATGAAAATCGGGTTTTGAAGTTGGGTAATTCTGTCTTAATTTTTTCACTCAATTTCAGTCCAATTTTGCTCAAATTCTACATGGTGATAGCCAAGACAAGTCTGTATCACATATATGAATCATGATGTGATAAACAGTTTAATTTGTATATAATCGTTCCGACGCAAAGTGTTGCGGTTTTTTGGGGACACCCTGTATTACCTTTAAGGTGTGGCACGTGTGAAAAATGTAGCCTATGCCAGTATGAACAACTTACGATTGGGTGTCGTTGTTCCACTGACGGCATGAGTTGCAAACATCGTTGCGAACATCATAACCAGTAACCAGAGAGAGTCACCCTTCATCTTGGCTTTATATAAGGCAGATCTTTGGCACATAGATCACCCTCGCTCATGTACAATATCTCTACATCCAATCTGAGGAAAATACGGGAATTTATGCCGCATTAATGTTCCAATTCGCACGGCGACTGTGTGCGTGTGTCACCATCAATACAAAAACTAGTGAACTTGGGATTTTGGGGGACGGTGTGGTGGGTCGCGTTGGCTGTCTATTGTAGGCTGAAGTGGAATTTGAAACAGAATATATGAATACATATAAAAAAATTGTTACCCTGATGAGAATTTATAAATATGTTGATATTCCTCATTTAGTACAACATACTCGTTCGCACTAATGTATACGTTCGCGTGAATTTTATAAAAATCAGCTGTGTCCAGTTCGTGGATAAAATGCGAATAATATCTTTGTGTGCCTTCATAAGAAAGAGACAAAGACTTGCTTTGAATTGACAATAATCATTATGAAAACAGGAACAGCAAACACGACACTGAAAGCAATAGGCCTCGTGTATTTGGTACTGTACTGTGGACAGCATTACAATAAACTGCTAGTCGGGCATGTCTGGCCCTACCCAAAAAAAAAGAGTGTCACGCTTCAGATCAAACTATAAATGACACATTTTGTATAAACCCGCTGCAAATGAATTTTGCAATAAAAGGTCTACCGTAAACAGGCAAGTGACGATCGAAGCGTAGTACAGAGGTATGTATGGTGGCTTTAAAGGGACATCGCATATCGCAAACGTGTGCGCACACGTATGCGATGTCGTGAAATATATTGCATACGTGTGCGCACACGTATGCGATGTCGTGAAATTTATCGCGAATATGTGCGCACACGTATGCGATGTCGTGAAACAATTCGCGAATATGTGCGCACACGTATGCGACGTCGCGAAATTTATCGCGAATATGTGCGCACACGTATGCGATGTCGTGAAATTTATCGCGAATATGTGCGCACACGTATGCGACGTCGTGAAACAATTCGCGAATATGTTCGCACACGTATGCGAATTCGTTTGCAATGTCGTGAATTTTATTGCATACCTTTGTCGCATACCTTTGGGGTGACGTCATTTTTGCGGGCAATTTGTTAGTGACCTAGGGAGTACGCAAGTGGCCCTGGTCCCATTTTTAGACCGTGGGCCGAGCAGCCGAAAACGCTTTAGTTTTTGAGATATGTGGTCTGCATCAAGGAATTCCATAACATTTGGCAGGGGTGTAGGTTGTGGTACACTCATCAACAAACAAGTTGTTCCCGCTTGCACAAATTGCTCCATAAAGAGAAATTTGCGGTTAAAAACGACCAAAATTCGTGTATAAAGAAAACATAAAAGAAACAGCGCCCCCTATTGGTAGATCAAGTACAACTCTGTGCACATAACATTTTTGTTACAAGCGGCAGTTCTAGCATGTGTATATTTTGATTACTACAGGGAATCCAAATGAATACCTGGGTAATTTTCGGCCGGCATTAGAAATAATATGCGTTTATATTATGTTTTTCGGGAAAAGGGTGTATAAAATTATGGACTTGCCGTGGTGGAAATGGAAATATTTTTCAGCCAAAGCTGCTACCTTGTTGTTGTTACCACACCTGTTACAATGGGCATATTAGGTCTTAATCACAATAATTGTAATGTTTTAAAATATAAAAATTAAAATGAAAACTCGTGCTGTTCCAGTACATTAAGTGATTTATTTATTGCAAATTTCAATGTGATTTCTGTCGAATAAATACTTTATTTTTAGTTTTAAAATAAAATAATTATTACATATTTCAGTTTTCTTTTTTCTTTATACAGTAGTATATATCACAAATACATGTTGATAAATTGGACTACGAGGTTGTGTTTCCAGCGTTTCTGATGATTTTCAAAATGCATCAATATAGGCCAACTCTTATCCTGTGCATACGGTGAACAACATGGTATGAATTAATACAGCTGTCTGATGACATGCCCATTTACAGTAGTGTGGGATGCTTTAAACTAGTTAGTGAATTGACATTTAACATGGTAGGACAAAAAAATTACAGGCTGTTGTGCGTGCCAACTTTTAGATAACCATCAAGAAATTAATGTTTGGGTCTATAACACTGTTACAGAAGTACTTCGATCAAGACTATACTAGAGTTGCAAATCTGAGACTTTACAAAAATTCAAAATAAACAGAAAAGTTCAAGGTTTAGGCCTATCAATTATCATGTACAAAGTAAAAAGTTATTGATATCATCCTTGTGATAATTTTTGTGCATTGATGGTGCTGCACGCTGTGACCAGAGGTTCAGGTCTTCTCTTCCTTGTTGCTCTGCACCTTCTTTCCTGCAGAGTATACACTCTCTGGGCAGAACATTCACTGATTGTGCATCAGGCACAGAAGTCCTCTGTGTATCAGAGCAGAGTCTCCTAGTTTTTCCAGGGGTGGAACTGGTGGGAGTATCTCCTGGGCTGCTTCAGGTTCTAAAACACAAGAAAGGAGCAAGAGAAAAAATAATCCTTTGTTCCACAAACATAGTAAAATGTAATCAGATGCATGAACTTGTTCATGTATTTCAGTATTTGCTAAAGTAATACATCTTTTCAATTTGCAGGTCAACACTTGGTTGTGCAACTTGTGCTATACAGTAGTTCCAAATGCTGCCATGCTTTATTCCTATTAATTACAAACCCTAGATTCAATCTGTTTTCAATCACATGGACATTTACTGACACTATACAACATGAGTAAGGACTAAAATTCTTAGCTGATATAAATCGCACAGACATTTACATAATTAATTAAACAATTGAATAATTGCATTACATGAGTGTGTACTAATTAGAGCCCATCGTATTACTATCTTACCGATGATAACCAGCATTCTTTGGGATTGGGAGATCCAGTAGCCATTCACTAACATCCACAGCCTACTGTTGCTGAAGCTCTCGAGGCTCCCGGCTGACCCACTCCAGCACTACAGATTGGGAAAGTTAATTAAAAAATTTATTTCAATGAATTAAATTAGTAATGCCTCCCTAAATGAGTAATAAATAAAGCTACATGCACATCTTTAATTAATGTACATGTTCATCCACAGTGCACAATGCACCTAGATCTTCAGTATAGGCATGCATTGCGAGCAGTCGTACACTACTCCCAATGATCATGAAATGATGCATGTACACTCCTACATCATTTCCTGATCATTATTTCATAGGTCGAACTCTAATTTAAGCCACTTCAATTTCAAAGACTAGAATAGGACTCTAAGCCAGGGGTCGATTTCAAGAAACCTATCGATCGTAACTCGAGGTACGAAGGATAACCCATGATCATATTCTAGAAATCCTACATAGGGTTAATGCCTCATAACATAAGCCCCATGAATGATAGTAAACTACGATGAGTTTTATAGTGACTGAAATTGACCCCTGCCTGGAGCCACAACATTTAAAAATGCACCCCCGCCAAGAAAAAAAAATCAAAAATTAATAAATATATAAATCAAATGAAATCAATTAATCTCCCTGGTGGAGAATTCAGGAAGAACTTTTACCCTGTACACCAATATCATGGGGTTAGTGTAGTTTATGCCACCCATATTTTTTTCAGTATTTATTTACCTTCTTCTGTTCAAAAATGAGATTCGTTACTTAAAGCAAATTTATTCATGGTCCTGAAACCCTAAAATGAACTTATTTCGGCAATATTTCAGTGAAAACAAAACAGTTTCTTACCCAAATAAATACTAAAAATAATATGGGTGGCGTAAACTACACTAATGCCAATACCATGATCATCTGAATACGGTTTTACTCACTCGGCCTCGGCGATGTTGCTGGAATCAGCACGGTCGCGTCGGTAGGCTCACTCCGCGTAGGACTAGGGCTAGGCCTACATTGTACATGTAACATGCCATATGATACGCACGTCCGATCCCTTTCTCGACGGTGCAATGTTCAGTGATGAACTGGCCTTGGAAATTGCGATTGGTGATCTGGACATACTGGCCTGTCGAGAATGGTCTTCCAGATGTCAGTAAACCCTCTTGTACTTAAGCTTCCATCAGTTTGAAAATGCATTAAGTACTAAATATGTCTTTCTAGGGAATTTTCAACGTCGGTGTCTGACATCGACTCGTAGCAGACGACACCATGTTGTTTACTTCCGCATTCATGTAACGTAGAGCTTCCTAGTCTCTCTCACTGCTATCATTTTCAATTTTATTTCGGTCTTTAAAAATTCTTTTTGAAGTTGGGAGCAATTTCCCAGCGTGGGAACAAGCATTTTATGCATTTGCTATTTTTTATCTATCGAGTGTGATATATTAGAAAAGATTCCGAAGACAAGACCGCGTATACTGAGCGAAAAAAAGGCCTCGGCCCACGGACTAGTACTCCCTAGGTCACTAACAAATTGCCCGCAAAAATATGACATCACCCCAAAGGTATGCGACAAAGGTATGCAATAAAATTCACGACATTGCAAACAAATTCGCATACGTGTGCGCACATATTCGCGATAAATTTCACGACATCGCATACGTGTGCGCACACGTATGCGATAAATTTCACGACATCGCATACGTGTGCGCACACGTTTGCGATATGCGATGTCCCTTTAGGGCCACCATAGGTATGTCTATACATCAGTCACGAACTCAAGTAAACATGTTGCATACCCTACATGTTGATGCGACGAGGCGCCCTGTATACTTATTATACACACTGTTATATGAAACTCAAGGTTATATTCTAGGTATTGAAGGTATTGTAAATGATTATCCCGACTTGGTCGCCGGCCACCAACTCTTGAGCAAATCCCGCGACGTCGTTCTCAAGATATAATACTCCTAACAAAAACAGCCTTTTGGTGACGTCATGATGACGTCACGACCAATTGAATGGCAGCATGCACATCTACATTATGTAACTAAGCTTTTGCAAAAGGAAACATTTTCGTCATTTGTCAATCTCGAGATATGCTGGTTACAAAATTTACGAATTAAATATGCAAATGAGCAGTCACGTGCCTAATTAATTAAGCATTTAAAAAAAAACTCAGTCTTGGGATTAACTTCAGCTTATAAGCTTTCATAAGATACCTCATATAAGCTGACCAGAATAAGATTATAAAAGATTAGGAATAAACAAACTTTTGGTGATAAAGTATATAACTAGACATTATTTTAAGTGTTCGTGGACGAACACGGAGCTGTTCCGACTTATTTCATCATCATTATAAGCTCTGCAGACGTCATGATGACTGACGGTCAATTTCATGGCAGCATACTCATGTACATTATGTAACAAAGATGTCAGAAAAAGAATCATTACCGTGGCACATGTCGATCTCGAGATATAATACTCCTAATTCATAACAAAACAGCCTTTTGATGACGTCACAACCAATTTAATGGCTGCATTCACATCTACACAATGTAACTAAGCTATCGCAAAAAGAATCATTTTCATAGCCTTAGTCGTTCTCGAGATATGCTGGTCACAAAAATGACTAATTAAATGTGCAAATTAGCTGTCACGTGCGTAATAAATAAAGAATTTCTATATCTTATTGTCAGTTCTTGGCTCAGGTGTAATTCGGACCTGAGCCAGCATGTCATTTTTGGCAAAAAACATTCTCACGCAATCGCGAAAAAAACCCATTGATTTTCACCCCCCATGTGCAAAACAACATTCTCACGCAATCGCGAAAAAAAAACATGTAAAAAAAATATTCACCCCTGGCACTAACGGGCTTCCGGCCGTAAAAATAGCACCCTGGAAGGTATAGTGTTTTTATTCGGGAATTACTTTCTATTTAACTACAAAGTTAGCTATTCTTCCTCTGTTAGAATTTCCCATTATCTGAAATATTAAATGCTATTTTCAGTGAGGAAAGCGGTCGGTCAAAAAATCTCACCCATTTTTTTTTGTAGCGAGTCGGCAGTTTACTGCGTGTGCGCCGTTAGCGTTTCATAGCATGCGCGTACGTGGAGAGTCACTTGGTGCAGCTGACCTCTTAAAAATAATCTCCCAAAACTTACAACCCTGTTAACTTTCCAACATCTTATCTTGCTGACATCAAAATGGATATCATAGCAATAATTTAATGTATGTGAGTTTGCTATAATGAGTGTAATTCTCTTCTCTTATAGGAACGCGGTGCTTTATAAACCAATGCCCACAACATGCAGTACTTGCAGTGTCATTGAAAGATAAATTATTGGAAGACACAAATATACATGAAATAGCACGCGATTTTATTTCAAAGTTAAGGTATTCTAAGAATTCAGTGGGAAAAGTAAGCGACAGTAGCACGCAAATATCTATGTTCTTTCACAAACCTGTTTTATTCAGCAACCAAAATTTAAATTCAGCCTAAAGATAAAAACAAGCAATGCAGTAAAGACGTGTTTTGTTTCGGCTTTACCTAAATGGTTATTCATACAAGGCAACGATTACCACAATAGCCTAGGGCTTATATAGTCTGTACTAGTACTAGTAGCAGTAGGAGTAGTAGCAGTATCAATCAGTTTAGGAACCGTCTCAGCTCTTGCGGTTGAACTCAATGATACGCAGGAAAGGGGAAACAAGTCACTTTACAATAATATGCCAAATCGTAAACGAGAAAAAATTCCAACGTGGGCCTACCTGGTAATGATTGCATGAAGTCGCCTTCATGCCGGAAAATGTCGTCGTCGTATGTATGAGCCAAACTGCACTAGAGTTATCCTGCCAGTGTTGGACATGAGAATAGGATTGGATAAACAGGCTCAAGAGTCATAATTTCTGCAAAGTCATCTTGGTCATCTTAGCAGTAGTTTCACTAGTTTGTGCAGTGTCTATAATACGTGTCCCTCCATTCTCCACACTCATGGGCTTTGGCAACAAGCAGACGTTTCTGCCTTCTTTGTCTATTAATAGATTGATAAACAGCTGCGGCCGTCGTCTGGCCTGACACCTCCAGGCAACTTCCAGCCAATCATAGTCCAGATAATTCGATGCACCTCATTAAATATGCAGCAAAGTACGCGCTGTTCGTTGGCGATCGATAATCTTTTGTCGTAAAATTACAAGTGGCTCTCTGTTGCACACAGTGAATGAGAGTCGAGTTGAAATAAACAAAACTGGAGAGAAGTATGAAGTGAAATGAAAATGAAAACGATTTAGTTGTGCGTTTATAATACCAACGGAAACCACATAACCAAAACTGTATAATAGACAAACGCTAGGGTCTGATGGTTTGTGTCTGTGTACTGGGGTCGACTCTCGGGGCCTCGGGGTTCTGGGGTTTGGGGTTTATTTTGGAGTAGACCTAGGGCCTTTTCGAAACGGAGGCTTAGGCTCAGGCTCAGGCTCGGGCTCCAGCTCTGACATCCATATGCTGAAAATATAGGTTGTGGTTTTTCAATGAAGCTGGAGCTCTGTTTATCCTTTCAAAAAAGAGAATCTACTTCAGAACCGCAGCCAAAAGCCTCTATTTTGCTGCCCGTTGTTTTGGAATGGATTCACGAAATGGAGCCGGAGCCTGAAACGGAGCCTGAGCCTTCGTTTCGAAACCGACCCTATGTCCCGAGAACTCGAAGGCTGCGAGAATGAATGTCATTGTCACCACAGATAGACTCATTTTGATTAAGGTGATTCTACAGAAGACCTGCGGTATTTACTATCGGGTTCCACTAAGCAGAAACTACAAGAATAGATTAATTATGATTATAATAAACTCTGTAAAAGAACGTGCTTTCCGATCGCCTTAAAATGCTAGAACTTATTAATCCAAGCCAATATCCCGGGGGGGCTAGGGGGGTTGCAACCCCCCCAGGTTTTCACTTTTTATATATATAAAAAAATATTTTGTGCACAAACGTATATGGAAGAACGACCCAGCTACACGATCAACCCCCCCAGGTCTGAGGACGTGTCTACACTACTGTATTGTATAGATAATAAAACAAAAACCGAAGAGTAGCTAACATGAATGGAAGACTTTTGAGAACCGGTCTTCAAGTCAACAGCGCACGCGCACACACAACAGCGCAGGCGCAAAACAACGCGCGCAATGCTCACAATTGCGTGCGAGTGCGCTGTTGACTTGAAGACCGGTTCTCAAAAGTCTCCCATTACATAACCTTTAAATGATACTGAAATCAGTGAAATCAACCAAATTAACAACTCTTTCGCCTTTAAAAGTTAAATCAATTAAATCCCTTATTTAAAAAAAAATTGAAATATCAATTCTGAAAACTGAAGTAATGAGTGATAAAATTTTACCAGCTTACCCAATTATTTTATCGTTTACATACTGCTAACAAAAGCATCATCCTTTAGTAATAATATTGTTCTATTGACTAATTTTAATTTCTCCAAACAACTACAATGAATACTGTGATTTTCATTTCCAATTCCGATTCCAACCTTAAGCAGTTGCAGTATACATTTACAGCACTCTTAAGACGTACATGTACGCATACTCAATCATTTCATTATCTACAGTCTGCTGGATGTACAGAACTCTTTTCTTCTCCAAAAACTCCCATGATCCTTTGTCGGCCATTTTGTGGACGATGCTGTCTAGAACTCCATCGCAAAATCCTTCGCTACGAACCAATGTTTCCTCTCGCACCAAAAACATCAGAAGGCCACCTATAAAAATTTACAGCGTGGAAATGGTGCATGGTTTTACGATATGATTACAAACAATATATAATTATACAAATTATACACTAAAACTAATCATAAGATTTTAGATGTCGTCCAAAGGTGCGCAAAGAAAAACTGACTGATATGGAGTTCGAACCAGAGACCCCCGGAATACTGGTAATGAATCACCAACAGCCCTGTGGCGGCGTCCCATTGTTTAATATCTTCGTCATGTATCTTTGCTCGCTGATTTCGGCGAATGTCTGTTATTGGAGAACTTCATAAAAACCCACCTGTTTGTGTGATGCGCACCCACTCTGGCAGACAATCAGGTTGGACATGGCCACTCCCAAAACCTCCCGTCAGACAAATGACATCATATGCATCTAATAGATAAATTACGATTTAAATTACATCCAGAATTACTTCTGCAAACATTGAAAAACAGATTTACAGATTTGTTATGGTGGTTTTTTTTACAAGTGACTCAAAGACGAATTCAAACAAAACCACCACATTGAAACTAAAAGAAAAAATTGTATATGTCTTTCTATGTTTTCTTATTATCATAGTAGATGATTAAAGGTAGTATCATACTTTGGTAAGAGACCAAAACAGAAATGTTCACAGATTTACGTATAACTTTCAGGGTATGAAGATGGTGCTGGTAGAAACCTACCGTTAAAATGTTTCCGCCTAAAATGGTGTATTTATCCAGAAATTAGTAAAACAACGACCGAAAATCTTTTTGATCTTTTAAAAGATCAACAATAAAAGAGAAAAGACTTAAGAAATACTGGGGCCGTTTTTCACGATTTTCTCCAAAAGTGGTCACCGGGAATGACATTTTCACAGATGACTGTTACTGTATCTGTCTTGATATTTGTGCCCATGAATCTGTACTTCTTTGACAAAAACCAAAGTAGGATACTACCTTAAAACAATTACTTTTTTGCACTTAAACTTCCAGAAGATGCTGTAAAAGTGGTTTTGTTTCCAGAGAGGGAGAAACTCACCGTCTTCAATAGGCAGAGGATCCGGACCCAGCACGGCACAGATAAAGTTCTTGTAGACATTTTTACGTCGACTGAAATCCAGGGATCCTTGCGAGGAGTCGCAGGCATCGATATTGGTGAAACCATGTTTCTGCAACTGTGGAGAAAAATATCCCAAATGGCAAAAAAAATGATGAACAAAATTAGAATGAGGTTTTAAGACAAAAAGCTGCCAGAATTGTTTAATCTAAGTATACGGTACTTCAAAGAAGGATTATTGTCTGAGGAAAAACTAGGACTCGACAATGAAAGTCGTACAGAACACGATTTCTTCTTCTTGACAAAAATATTTGGAAAACAATTCTCGACGATGGACGGTTTGTGCGTGATTTGTCCCGTAGCTTACGCCATCGACATGTTGGTTTTCATCGATTGTCAAGTAGGGCCTACATGTACATGAGAATGAAAGTGCCCGGATGTCCGCGCTGATCTATATACAAAATTGTATGTGCATGCACGGATGATTTGTAGTAACGGAAAGTGCCTTAAATAATCGCCCCCCCCCCCCAAAAAAAAAAAAATTAAAAAATTAAAAAATCACCACCGAGCAAGGCGCACTTCTGTTGACAGAGACATAATTATAAGCGATCTTTTCATTGACAGCAAAAAGGAAGAAGTGTACCAAGTAACACAAAATAACACTGTATATTTTTTTAAGGTAATTACCTCATCTCCGAGCAATCCGCTACCGGATGCACAGTCCAGAAGACGCTTGGACTTGTCCTGAACCCACTCTGATATCTCCCTGCCTAAGCTGCGATGACTGACGTAACCATTCTTTGCGTAATCCTGTTTCAGATAGGCAATTTTTATTGCTTACATTGAACACAAATTATGTATTCTAGTTTTTTTTACAAAGACTTAATCAAGTTATAGTTTCTTTGTTTTGCTATTTTTAATTCCTTATTTCTTTCTGATTATTATTTTTTGGCAACTCTTGCACGACACATAAGACAAAGTATATAGGTTATCACACTATGCACTTATCGCTCACAAAATTGGACTGTTATACTCTCACGGTTTTTGAACTTCGTATCATTTTTCATAATTGCCAAAATGCTATACAGTTCCACTATACTGAATTATTCTAAAAACTGAACTAAGGTGTCCGATTTTAGGGTACGGAAAGGACAAATAGCGTCGGTAGTTGATTTACTTGAATCTGTATCAAGGTAAAATGAATGGTATTTAGGCCCACCATCTATTGTTGTTTCACACCAAAACGTTTGTTTGTGTGTGAAATGCCCGTGCTTATTACTATACCGAAAACGGAGCAACCATGCCCAGGCACTATTTGATTTTACATACATCTTCAAAGCCATTTTTCAGCCAGTCCTCATAGTATTTGTTGATAACTTCTCGACGTATCTCCAGCGGCAGAGTTTCCAAGGATTCTAAATTGGTTCGCCGTTCTTTCCACGATCCCACTTTATTCGCTGTTGTGAAAATAGATTGCAGTTCCTTGTCCGCCATTGCTTCAGCCAGTGCTGGTTTAGGTGATGCCAAAGTGTAGATGCTTCAAATGGTGCGTTTAGAAATGTGCTTGTTTGCATTGGCAATGTAATAGTTTTTATAGGCCTATGTCGCACGTGGTGTCACTCATTTCTCTCTTTGGGCCGGTATCTCCCACAATAGTATGTGTTCTACGGAGCTCCATGAGTGCCATTCCATAGATAACCAGATAATTCACCTCGCCATGCCGACATTTAAAGTAGTAAAAGTCTTCTTGTCTCCCTGTAATAATTACAAGATGACTTTTAGCGAAGTCGACTTATGCTGACAATTATTTTGTCTGGCCAAGTCAACAAAAGTGACTTGTTCTAAAATGTAATGATTAACCTCCATTTTAGAAGGCCTAAGTCGTACTCGCAAGGTTATCTGACTATCAGGACAAGTCGACTTCCTTCTTTCAGTATTAGTCGTCTTGCCGAGATAAATTATTAGGAAATGCCGACTTCTTAGTTTTCAGTATAAGTCATCTGACACGGTTTAGTTTTCTCGATAAGTCGACTTTTAGGCTTCATAAGTCGCCTTGGCGAGATATGTGGTTATCTGGATATGTTGAATTGCACTATAGTGGAACTCCGTAGTGTTCAGTTATTAACCAATCTATATCGTCCCATGCGAAGTCTTCAAAATACAAATTGAACAGGGTCAGGACACAGTGGACACTTGAGGACAATGTCACATTTTGCAGCAACATCTTGGGCAATGTTTCCCACATTTGCTCACTATGTGATTATAAAATTACTACATTAAAGAGCTAAATAGCATACATACATCCCTAACAATCCCAATATTCATGAATATTAAATTATGTTGGTCGGGAAATAGATAATATGCAAATTAGGCTTGCCCTTCACCGACGTGGATGAGCACTGCATACTTAGTGCTTGTGAGACTTGTGAAAAAATCACGTTAGCACTGCAGTTTTGTTAGGCTAGCATACACTGATAATATCGAAATAATGTACTTCACGTGCGGAGGTACGAGTGCAACTTACAAATTTTGTATAGGCCCTACGTGTGTAGACTATTGCAATCCGTCTATTACCACTGGATTTATGCACCTTTATCTTTATACTAATTCCATGATGTTACAGAAGAAGAAAATCCATGTCTGCGGTTTATACATGTGGTCGTGACTGCAGCCCAAAATAAAACAGAAAAGACCAAGAACGCACAATACAAATTACACGTAGGCATAATTTTATAGGACGATCGAACTACTACAAACATAATAATGCAAATAGACGTAGTCCTACTAAAATCTCGATAAGCATATGGTATTGCGCTCATTAAATGTTATAATTATTATGCACATCAGACATGAAGCCGCCCGCCTTGCAGTCTTCATTGCACAAGGCGAAGTACAGCTCTACATGGATAGTGGCACCACGCATTTTTGTGGCCGCCATGACATAATGGGTGAATCACAACCACTGCATCCCCGATTCCCCGTTATATTGTGCATGTTGTGGCAGTTGACCGCTGTTTGAATAACTTTTCGTTTCGGTTTTACTTGAGTTCTTTATACCATAACTAAGCAAACAAAGATTTTTCAGAAAAATCATGCTACATTATATAAAAACCACACACTTAAATGTGCGCATAATGTACGGTTTATCGCACATTGCGCATTATCAACAGGGAAAAAATGTACAGAGGCTGAACTATGCTCAGAAACGACTTTTGTACTTTGCAGTTTGCACCTTGATAAAACCTTGGTGCTTGAAGCAGATTTGTGAACGTGGCCATAATACACACACAATAATCTAGCCTATCACATGCGCAGTAGATCAATGCATGCAAGGCGTATTGTTTAGGAGGATGATTTACACAAAAATGATAAATGTCATTGAAAAGTGAACAAAGAAAACTTGACTGGAGGGGGATTCAAACCGGTGACCTCCTGAATACCGTACAGGCGCTCTATCAACTGAGCTATCCAGCCATACGTTGGTGGTGACCCAAATAGTCAATTATCTTTGTTCGTCTGGCAGTCAGAAGCCACGAAACACACACACACCGCCATATCCCAAGGATAATTTCACCGATACGCGCAGCAATGCTGCAACCTGGGAACGGCACATGGGGGATCACTCACTGAGAGGATACAACATCACTTTTTAATTAATATAAATAAACACAAGGGAAACTGACTGAATTTAAAGTCATTGAAAAGTTAACAAAGAAAAATGGTTCACTTTTCAATGACTTTAACTTCAGTCAGTTTTCCTTGTGGTTATTTGAAGATTAGAAAAATAATAAAATACCAGCAATACCCATGCAACTTAAACAAATACTACACGTGAAGCAATTGGAATGTTACCCGACTGACCGCCAATATTAAACTTTATTGATCTCAGGTCAATGAATGAATTAGAATATATTTTTACTTTCATTAATATCATTATAACCAGTTTTCCTGAACAATTAACGTAATATTGGTACTAATATATGCTCCCTTTCACGTGTAAATGATGGTATGAGTTAATAGGACGTGGCGTTTTAATCATAGCAGAATCACAAAGTTTGGACAATAGCTTATAGTATAGTTAAAACATTTAATGATCTTGAGGTTAAGGGCGAAACTTGCTATCGGGGAATAAAACCAAACCTGTGAAATGTTCAGCCCATGTCATCATCGGAAACTTAAGGAAACAATGAGAAACGTTCACGGTATGTTGTAAATCTATTCACCTCTAGATTAATAAATGTTTTAAATACGCTGTATGCTAATAAGTTTACAGTAGTTAAAACGTTTAATAATCTTGAGGTTAAGGGCAAAACTTGCTTCAAAGGCATAATACAGAATTGGTAAAGATGACAGAACAGCTGAAGACTGTTCAAGATTTGATTTGTCATGGAATAAAAACAAACCTGTGAAATGTTCAGCTCATGTTATCATCGGAACCTTAATCAAACAGTGAGAGACGTTCACGATATGTTGTAAATCTATTCACAATTTTGATCTCACCCGAGATCAAAATTGTTTTCAATTCGTGTTTTACTAATTTTTGATAAATACAGCATTTCAGCCGGAGATATTTTAACGGTATACTTCTACCAGCACTATCTTCATAATATCCTGAAAGTTATACGTAAATCTGTTGCCATTTCTGTTTGGGTATCAATCATGTAGTATATGGGGCCTATGTACCTTTAATAGCTGCCTATACCCGTTTAACTTTGTAATGTTCGATAAACTGGTAATAAGGCCAACGTTTAATTTCCCGTGCACGATTATAGATAATACAATCATCTTCTTGTATATAATTATTGGGAAATTGTGTTTGATACTGATTATAGTACATTGCATAGTTACATCAAGTTACAATACTCTTAAGACGTACATGTAAGAATTCACAGTTTTCTCAGATTCAGTCTTCTCAAAGTACAGACATCGTTTCTTCATCAGAAAGTCCCATGATCCTTTGCCGGCCATTTTGTGAATGATGCTGTCCATAGCACCATCGCAGAATCCTTCGGCGCGAATCAAGTCTGGCTCCCGCACCATGAACATCAGAAGGCCGCCTATACACACGAGTTGGGATTAAAAAAATTAACGGTATTGTTGACAAAGGATAACGAACGGTTATACTTATAGTGATACTATACAGCAAGAAGTCCATGGACATCGGAAGTGTGCAGTGAATGTTTTTTTCTATTTGGACTATAGATTGTAAACTATAGGGTTTTTTCGGTCAGTTTCGGCAAATGAGAGGACAATTTAAACACTGCGTCATTCCATTTCACGTGAAACTGCAAGGCACCTCAAAATAGTCATTCGATTTCAATTCATGTGCAATGTTCACTAACGTCAGGCGAATGAAAAGAATCACCGTTCATTTTAAAATTCCATTCGAACAGCGTTCAAATTCGCAACGGCTTTGGGGCAGCTTGCTAAATTGAATGCCGATTTTGCATGGCTATTAAAACTGAACGATTGTTGAATTTAATTGAACGCAATGCTATATAAATACGGATGCATCAAAGTGAAATCGACTGATGGGTTCAACCAAGGAGGCAAAAGCACGTGAACAGGAATGCGTGAAAATGAAATTGGCCGCTCATTTGCCGATAAGGACCGGGAATATGACCTATATATTTATCCTAATTTCTATCATTGTTTTTCTGGGACTGAGACGTACCTGTTTTTGTGACTCGTACCCACTCTGGCAGACAGTCAGGTTGGACATGGCCAGGCCAGAACCCTCCCGTCATACAAACACCATCATAAGTATCTGTATAATAAGATATAAACCAACCGATGTTGTAATTAAAGGTAATATCATACTTTGGTTTTTGTCAACGAAATACAGATTCATGGGCAAAAATATGAAGACAGGTACAGTATTTTTCATCTGTGAAAATTTCAGTCCCATAAGGTGCCCACTTTTTGAGAAAACAGTGAAAAACAACTCCAGTATTTCTTAAGTCTTTCCTCTTTTATTTTTGATCTTTTAAAAGATCAACAAGATTTTGGGTCGTTGTTTTACTAATTTTTGGATAAATACACCATTTCAGGTGGTAAATTGTAATGGTATGTTTCTACCAGCACCATCTTCATACCCTGTAAGTTAAACGTAAATCTGTGAACATTTCTGTTTTGGTTTCTTACCAAAGTATGATACTACCTTTAAGCACAATGATTATAATTGGTTAACTTTGGTTAACTTATTTAACACTTTTCAACAGGCTCGGAAGTGGATTGATCAATTTCGAGAAGAAAACATGGAAAATAAACAAGGAAAGTAAGGACTCGGCATTGGTTTCTATTGTGAAATTCATTCGAAATAGTTACGAAAAAGTAACATTTTTTTACTCTTAAACGTCTGGTATAGATGTTGCGAAAAGTGGCTTTTGTTTGAAGAGAGGGAGAAACTCACTGTCTTCAATAGGCAGAGGATCCGGACCCAGCACGGCACAGATAAAGTTCTTGTAGACATTTTTACGTCGACTGAAATCCAGGGATCCTTGCGAGAGGTCGCAGGCATCGATATTGGTGAAGCCAAGTTTCTTCAACTGTGTTGAAGAAAAAAAGGTAAAGGATATATTGAAGACAATTAAATGAAAATCGGATGACAAAATTAGCTTGCATGAAATAGAATACCTGAGCCCTTTTCCAAACCTCGGCTCCGGCTCAGGCTCCGGCTCCAGCTCCATTTCTTGAGTCAATTTTAAAATAACGGGTATCAAAATAGAGACTTTTGGCTGTGGTTCGGAAGTAGATTCTCTGGTTTGAAAGGGAAAAATCAAAACGGAGCTTCAGCTTCAATGAAAACCCGCAACCTCTATTTTCAGCATATGGATTACGGAGCCGGAGCCGGAGCCGGAGCCGGAGCCGGAGCCGAGGTTTGGAAAAGGGCCCAGATTTCTGTGATGCGATCACTGTGCACGAGAATCTTCAATTAATAAGGAGAAAATGGGCATCCAGAGTTTACTGAAGTATTTCAATGTCCTTCAAACTGCTCATCAGCCAAAATGGTCACCTGAAATTTATAAAATGCTTGGAGTTAGGAGGGCCTTACGCGTATTTCATCAGAATTTGACGTTATAATTTGTATTCAAATACCGATCCGGTAAATATGATAATAAACCCAAAAGCAGGTCCATATGTTTTCAAAACGTTCACTTCAATGCTAATTTACTGCTGAAAATAGTCTCATTTGTAATCATAAAGTGGTTGCATGGTTCACTTACAACCACGACGTATGTATTAGTGTTCTAGAGGATAAATGCGCCGTAAAATGGTAAAGTTAATACCTCTTCTCCGAGCAATCCGCTACCGGAGGCACAGTCCAGTAGACGTTTGGACTTGTCCTGAACCCACTCCGATATCTCTTCGGCTAAGACGCGAGGACTGACGTAACCTTCCACGGGCAGTTCCTGTATCAGGCATAATCAGACATAATAGGCACGTAATTAAAAACAAGTGGAATGTTGTTGGCTTGGTTTCCACCGCGAGTTTTTTTTTTTTTAGCAAAAAAATATTTTGATTAAAGGTAGTATCATACTTTGGCAAGAGACTAAAACAGAAATGTTCACAGATTTACGTATAACTTTCAGGGTATGAAAATGATGCTAGTAGAAACCTACTGTTAAAATGTACCCCCCTGAAATTGTGTATTTATCCAGAAATTAGTAAAACAACGACCGAAAATCTTTTTGATCTTTTAAAAGATCAAAACTAAAAGAGAAAAGACATAAGAAATACTGTGGCCGTTTTTCACTGTTTTCTCAAAAAGTGGGCACTAAATGGAACTGAAATTTTCACAAATGGCTGTTACTGTATCTTCCTTTATATTTTTGCCCATGAATCTGCATTTCTTTGATAAAAACCAAAGTATGATACTACCTTTAACTCCCAGTATATATGTGCCCGCCTCCCACCCAGCTTGTCTATTAGGGGCGTCCATTATTAGCTCTTTGTTGAGCGGGTCGGGTGTCTGTGTACCTGTTTTGTTTGTATGCGCTTTTTTTCTCGAAAGTGAAAAACAACGAGCATGGTATGGTGATTCACTGATTATTCAGATAACCAATTGCTATACTTAATCCAATTAAAAGACTAATCATTAGTCTTTTTGTTCCGTGTATTTCTATCATCTTCAGGAATGAGGTTACTATTGTGCATACATTGGAGTCCTAGTGAAAAGTTTCTGAATAAAGAACAAAATAATAGGAAAAATGGCTTCCATTTACAGTATTTTTGTAGTGTGTATAGTATAGGCCAAATCGAGTTTATAAAAACCAACCCAAAAGCCCGCGTGTACTATGTACTTTGCCCTGCTATTGTTGCCGTTAACTACTATTACATGTATTTTGACAACCACTTCTGACTATCTTATTTTGATTAACTCGTAAAGCTTGCCTCCCTCCATGATTAACTTAACAAAAAAACAAACAAAAAAACACTCCCATCCGTGATATGAACAAACAATTAAAAAATTTGGTCTGAACGAAAAATTACAGATTCAGTAGGCCTATACCTTGCATTAAAGGGATTTTGTTCAATGTTATGTGGTTTGCATTACAATATTATATGCAACTGGTATGCCTATTATGTAAATCACTGTTATACGAACACCGCTTTGCCGAACATCATTCTTGGCTCCCAACAATTTTTGTGTACAAAACGTACAGATAGTGTTATTTTAAATAGCTAAAATATATCGAACGGACCGCTGCCATGTTCGTTATCGCTGTGTTCAACAGGGGGCGTGTGTACTGTAATGACTGTGTATAGTGTGCTCCATGGTTTGAGTGCATTTGAATGCACAACACTCCGTTAAACTGACTTACATCGTAGCCTTTTTCCACCCAGTCTCCATAGTATTTATCGTATGCTTCAGGTCGATTCTCCGGCGGCAGAGCAGCAATTGACACCAAATCCACCCGCCGTTCTTTTATAGGAAGTATTTCCGCAGTTTCGTCAACACCAGTAATCAGTTCTGCACCCGCCATTGCTTCCAGTAACAATGCGAAAACCAGCATTGAAGAGCGTATAATATACGTGATAAAAATAGAAAACAAATAAACACTGAACAAACGGTCATAATTATTTTGATGACCACCATTTCGCATGGAACTGATAATTCACAGATCATAATTATTGTAGGTAAATTAGTTGTCACCCACTTTTGTTGTAAAACTTGTAATCAAGAGTAACCAATCGTAAAAGCCTATTGATTTTATGCCACTGACATTGAAGTCACTCTAGTGAATAACTCTGTAACAAGTTCTTATTTTACGTGGTTATTTCAGATCGCGCACGGCTGTTGAACTATGGAATACTTTTCCAACTTTGGGAAAGATGAAAATATCCTTGAAAAGTTTGAAAATGTGGAAAATAATGATATTCTATTCATGAGGAATATTTGTTAGATTAATGCTTGAAACTATGTTTTATAAGTTTCCATGTTCTGGTTTAGAAATTGTCCCCTTGTCTTAAAGGTAGTATCATACTTTGGTAGCATACCGAAACAGAATTCTTCACTGATTTACCTATAACTCACAGGGTATATTATGAAGATGGCGATGGTAGAAACATACCGTTAATTTTATTCTGCCTGAAATGCTGCATTAATCAAGAGTAAAACCAGTGACCAAAACCAGTGACACAAACAAAACAGGTACACAGACACAAAGAGCTAATAATGGACGCCCCTAATAGACAAGCTGGGTGGGAGGCGGGCACATACTGGGAGTTAAAGAAATGCAGATTCATGGGCAAAAATATAAAGGAAGATACAGTAACAGCCATTTGTGAAAATTTCAGTTCCATTTAGTGCCCACTTTTTGAGAAAACAGTGAAAAACGGCCACAGTATTTCTTATGTCTTTTCTCTTTTAGTTTTGATCTTTTAAAAGATCAAAAAGATTTTCGGTCGTTGTTTTACTAATTTCTGGATAAATACACAATTTCAGGGGGGTACATTTTAACAGTAGGTTTCTACTAGCATCATTTTCATACCCTGAAAGTTATACGTAAATCTGTGAACATTTCTGTTTTAGTCTCTTGCCAAAGTATGATACACCTTTAATCAAAATATTTTTTTTGCTAAAAAAAAAAAACTCGCGGTGGAAACCAAGCCAACAACATTCCACTTGTTTTTAATTACGTGCCTATTATGTCTGATTATGCCTGATACAGGAACTGCCCGTGGAAGGTTACGTCAGTCCTCGCGTCTTAGCCGAAGAGATATCGGAGTGGGTTCAGGACAAGTCCAAACGTCTACTGGACTGTGCCTCCGGTAGCGGATTGCTCGGAGAAGAGGTATTAACTTTACCATTTTACGGCGCATTTATCCTCTAGAACACTGATACATACGTCGTGGTTGTAAGTGAACCATGCAACCACTTTATGATTACAAATGAGACTATTTTCAGCAGTAAATTAGCATTGAAGTGAACGTTTTGAAAACATATGGACCTGCTTTTGGGTTTATTATCATATTTACCGGATCGGTATTTGAATACAAATTATAACGTCAAATTCTGATGAAATACGCGTAAGGCCCTCCTAACTCCAAGCATTTTATAAATTTCAGGTGACCATTTTGGCTGATGAGCAGTTTGAAGGACATTGAAATACTTCAGTAAACTCTGGATGCCTATTTTCTCCTTATTAATTGAAGATTCTCGTGCACAGTGATCGCATCACAGAAATCTGTGCCCTTTTCCAAACCTCGGCTCCGGCTCCGGCTCCGGCTCCGGCTCCGTCATCCATATGCTGAAAATAGAGGTTGCGGGTTTTCATTGAAGCTGAAGCTCCGTTTTGATTTTTCCCTTTCAAACCAGAGAATCTACTTCCGAACCACAGCCAAAAGTCTCTATTTTGATACCCGTTATTTTAAAATTGACTCAAGAAATGGAGCTGGAGCCGGAGCCTGAGCCGGAGCCGAGGTTTGGAAAA